>CM062813.1:527545734-528120734 GCA_031772625.1 Pinus tabuliformis | reverse complement strand
CCCATTGGTCACCATTGGTGTAGCCATAGGCCTACAATCCTACTTCCTGAATCTCTTTAGGATCTCCATAGAGTAATTCCCTTGTCCAAGGAAGATATTCCCATATCTCTACCACACTTCCAACCCTATAAAGTAGTGCATCAACCCCATATCGTTCATGTCAAACTCTAAAGTGAGATCCCTATTGCAATATGCAATGGGATTCTCTGAACCTATAATTAACAAGTCAAATATATACAACACAAGAATGAGTGGCTCTACCCTAACCAATATGTAGTATAATTTTGAGTCAAAATCACTCTTAGTGAAGCCCAAAAAATAACTATCTATCATTGAATACCATGCATGTGGTTCCTTCTTGAGTCCATACAATTCTCTCTTCAATCTGCATACATGAGAATCCCTCCCATGCACTTCAAAACTCTTTGGATGTTCTATATAGAACTTTTCCTCAATCACACCAATAATTGATTCCATATTGACATCCATCTAATGGTGATCCGGACTTTAAACAGGAATGCAATAAAACACAAAGATAACCATAAACATAGATATGCAGCGGAAATAATACTTCACTTCATTAATGTAAAATACTGAAATATGCTTACAAACAGTAATGGAAATAAACCAACTAGGGCGATGGTAGCTTATCTCTGAGAAGAGATGTGGTGGCTACATGCCTCTGAACAGTGTTACAATGAGGCTTGAAGGCCTATTTATTGTTGAGAAACAATGGACAACCCTTAACATTCCGAAATCTAACCCTAGAAGATGAAATGCCAAATTGTAGGCCCCGTTTGGGTAAATTGGTACATCAATTTCCCGGGGTCGTAACTTTGGTATACGATCTCTGTTTGACGCCTACAATAGCTCGCTAGAAAGATCTATCTGAGCACTACAAATTTGGGAGTCAACATGGGTCTCGCCCCAGATTTCCCAAAAAACATCATTTAGGGCCTCAAAACGGCTCCGGAAGTTCAGGACCCGAAAAACTACTAGAAATAGTAAACTGTGCTACAATTTAGGAAACTGAAAAGACTGAAAGAGACAGTTGTGGGGGTCCAAATGGGATAGGTGGGTGGCCACCAACATCCACCTGGATCATTTCTCCCCCAGGAAGCAATGGTCCCCATTGCGTTGAGTTCCTCCATCTGCCGAGCTTGTCCTGCAATCTCTGATGTGTCCAGTAATGGTGGGAAGCATGGTCGACGATGATCCATATTGAACACTTGGTGCAGGCAAAGGAATGGAGGAATGATGTGCTCCAAAGCATTGTTCCCCACAACCTTGGTACTACTGTAAGGACCATGTCGGAGTGGTCTGAGCTTCTGATGGGTTATGGTAAGGCATTCTCTCTACAGATGCAACCAGACTTTGTTGCCCACCTGAAACTTGTGTGGTATCTCTATGGGTGAGGAGAAGTTGTTCCTGTGTTCTGTCATGACCGTATCCCTTTGCTGCTGCTGCTGCATGGAGGAACCCTTTGCAGGGGTCATGGATGTAGCAACGATCTTCCCCTTACTTTGGGAGTGAACCAAACAGATAAATTTCCTGGTCTGGGAGATGAGCTTGCTGCCTTTCTTAGCAGTGATCAAAGATGTGGTAGTAGGTGGGGCTACCTCCGGTATCCTGTATAATGAATTATTTAAAGAAATAATGACAGCACGAGGCCTTGACTCACACACAACATGTCGCCTCCACAAGTATGGTTGGCCTAATAATACATCACAAACATCCAGAGGTGTAACATCACACAATACCTCGTCTGTGAAGGGCTTGATGTTGTAGGGAAGGCGGCACTGCTGGCGAACTTTGAGATCTCGTCCTTCATGAAGCCACCCGATATTGTATGGCTGTGGGTGTGGTGTAGTCGGTAGGCCCAACCGCTTCACGACCTCTGCTGAAATGAGGTTCTTTTGGCTGCCACCGTCGACAATGAATTGTAGCGGCGAACCCTTCACCCACATCTGTGAGTGGAAAAGACGCTCCCCTTCCTCTGGATTTTCGGGCTTATCTTTCTAGATCTTGGCGGTGGCAACAGTGGCGCTGGGATCCGCATCAATGATCTGCTTCCCTTTGCCATTCCCCTTGTCGTGTTCTGGCTCAGTGTCGGAACATGCATCTGATTCGGAAGCCTTCAACTCAGCCACCAGCGACTGCTTGGTCTGACACTCACTTGTGTTATGAGTGGGACTCTTGTGGAACTCACACCACTTCCCTGTGTCCTTCTTCGGCTTCATGGTGTTGTTCTTTTCTTGCGGCTTTGACAGGTTGTCTTGGGTCACCCCGCCTTGGCTTTGTCCTTTGGGCTTCGGATTTGCAGATCCAAAGTCTCGCTTCTTATGTTTGAACTTTTGCTCGATTTTGACAGCGTATCGGTACGTCGTGCCGAGCGAGGAGATGTTCAAGAACACCATCTCTTCTTGGATGTATCTGTGCAGGTAGCCACGGTATTTGAGTACCAGATGTAGCTCAGAATCTTTGATACCCAACTGTGTGCGAAGGGTATGAAAAATGTTTGTGAACTCCGGCACATCTTGGTCTCGTCCCTGCCGCAGTGTGGTCCATTTAATGTATTTGTCCTCGTAGCTTTTGACAGGGTAGTACTGCTCCTTGATGGCATCCCGTAAGTCATTCAAGTGGGTGCGGCTAAAAATAATGAGCCTGTACTTTCATCCTTCTGCTCGCAGTAGGTTTCCCACCAGTCCTTAACATGGGGGGCTGCTTTGAGAAGAGCAAAAACAATCTTTTCCCGATTTGAAAATTCATGAACAGAAAAATACCCATCTAGCAGATTTAACCATTTATCTATGGCATCTGCATCTATTTGACCCTCGAAGATGGGGATTTCAAAATTAACTTGTACCTTAAACGGTGTGGCGTTTCCAGAGTAGCTATTGGAAGTCGATGCGTCGCCTCTGGGTAGCCGCTGAAGGATCTGCGCAAAGCTATCCATCATCGCGTTCCTTTGCCGCTCGAGGGCTTCTTCGAGCAAGATTTTGATAGGATCTCCTGCCCCCTCGTCTTTCTTCTCATCCGCCATGGGAGGTCGTCGAGATTTGCGAGGCTGGTCTTGCAAAAGTTCGACCAGTTCAAGCCCTAACTCCTTCTATCTCGACCTCGTTGGGGACATGCAAAGAAAAACAAAGAAAAAGCAGACTGCTCTGATACCACTGATCCAGACTTTAAACAGGAACACAATAAAACACAAAGATAACCATAAACATAGATATGAAGCGGAAATAATACTTCACTTCATTAATGTAAAATACTGAAATATGCTTACAAACAGTAATGGAAATAAACCAGCTAGGGCGATGGTAGCTTATCTCTGAGAAGAGATGTGGTGGCTACATGCCTCTGAACTGTGTTACAATGAGGCTCGAAGGCCTATTTATTATTGAGAAACAATGGACAACCCTTAACATTCCGAAATCTAACCCTAGAAGATGAAACGCCAAATTGTGGGCCCCGTTTGGGTAAATTGGTACATCAATTTCCCGGGGTCGTAACTTTGGCATACGATCTCTGTTTGACGCGTACAATAGCTCCTTAGAAAGATCTATCTGAGCACTACAACTTTGCGAGGCAATATCGGTCCATGGACCCATGTTGCCCTAGATTTCCGAAAAAACGTCGTTTAGGGACTCAAAACGGCTCCGGAAGTTCAGGACCCGAAAAATTGCTAAAAATAGTAAACTGTGCTACAATTTAGGAAACTGAAAAGATTGAAAGAGACAGTTGTGGGGGTCCAAATGGGATAGGTGGGTGGCCACCAACATTCACCTGGATCAAATGGATCTTTCAACCGATCTCTGTAACAATGGAAATCATGGCCTTGATGGAGGAATATCTGACTATAGGGACAAATGTCTCGTCATAGTAAATTCGCTTTCCTGAGAGAAACCCTTAGCCATGAATCAAGCTTTGAAATTATCAACATTGTCATCAACAACATGTTTTATTTTACAAATCCATGTAGATCCTACCATTGGTTTCCATTTTGGTCATGGCAAAACCTCCCATACATCATTATTCATGATGGAAGAGTGCTCTTACACCATGACATCTTTCCACCCCTGCCACTTAGATGCCTCCTGAAAACCGGAACGCTTGACCTCTATTAACTTGCTCATAAGAGACATGTGGCTAGAAAATCTCTATGGTGCTCTGCTTTCCTTGATTGAAATCCTAGGAGAATCCACCTACTCTTGAGATTCCTTTAAGGTTCACTCTACCCATTTTAGCCTCTTCATCCTAGAAGTATCGACTTGGGTAAATGGAGAATCATGCTCCTCCTCATTCTTATGCTACTCACCCTACACACAAGTCTAGGGTCCTATAATCTATAATTGTTGTCTCCCTTATTACTTTGTTGCTTCCTACTCCTAAACCTCTACTGCAACTGGCACTAAGCTACAAGACCTTTTGAAATCCCCATCCTCCTCAAATTTCACATCCCTCCACACTACTATCTTCCCGAGTGCAGGAATGTGGATATTGTAAGCCTTTGAATCTTGTTATATCAATAAATATATACTTCTCGACAATAGGCTTGAGCTTGTTCTTCTTCTCTAATGAGACGTGGAGATAAACCAAGAACCCAAAAAGGCGAAGATTCCCAACTTCTAGTTTCTTCCTTGTGAATACCTCTTTAGGTATCATCCTCCCCAACACCTTGTATGGAATCATGTTTTGTAAATACACTCTTGTATTATACACTTTTATGCATAAGAACATAGGGATACATTGATCATCCAACATTTCTTTTTCTGCCCCAACAACGACTCTATTCTTCCTCTCTAATACTCCATTCTGCTGTGTGCTATATGGAACTATTAGCTCCCTCTTAATCCGGAATTTGCACAAAACTCCTTGAAGGAGTCTGAGATGTACTCTCCTCCATTGTTAGATCTAAGCTCCTTGATATTTCTCTCAATCTAGTTCTCTACATGAGCTTTAAACTCTTGGAACTGAGTTGTTGTAGCGGTTACAAATACCCTCAAAAATTTTTCCTTAGCCTCATTTTGGAGCCCTCCCTACCAACTTTTCACAACAGCTTGCCTTGCTTCGTCAAGTTCAAAAGCTTCAGTGTTTTTCTTGCATAAAGGCAGCCTGTCAATCACAGCTTGATGGATTCCCCTCACAGGCTGATCACCCAGACTTGATCCAGCTACAGGCTGAGCAACTCCCTAAAGAAATTGCACATTTTTGGAGAGTAACCAGCCTTCCCTCCAGAAATTGTGCAATCCTGTCTGGTAGCCTACTGGGCTCCAGAATTGCGCAATTCTGTCAGTGAGCACTCCGAGTGAAAATTGTGCAATTTTCCCCAGTAGGGTTGCTCAGCTCAGAATTTGCGCAAATCTGGGCAACAATCAACTGCTCTACCTAGAAATTGTGCAAATCTCCTGGGCAATCAGCCTAGCTCCCAGCCAGAAATGCGCATTTCCTTCAAGTAGTCAAACAACCTCTTGCATGTGCAGTTGAGTTGACTAGTTTCCTTCGGGACTGAGCAAAACAGACTTGCATGCATGGGCTACTTCTCCCAAGGCAACATGCAAAGGCATCCCTTGTTTCAGAGATCTATTTTTAACAGTTGGAGGTCACAAGCAAGGATCAGTTCAGAAACCTCCCACCAAGTGTTTCTTTCCCTAGATTTGTGGCATACGCGTCACAACTTTGATGTTATCAAAACTCATCAACGGGATGCTTCAGAGCTCATTCCTCACATCAATCTTGCAACTTTGACATCCCACATCACATCTAGGAGCTGTCAGCACATTCAACTCAGCTGTTTTGGGGTAAACCCACTTTCCATGACTTGTGTTGCATTTCTATCGCTTTTTGTGTTTTCGCTGGCATGAGTATTGTTTTCTTGTTTTCGTTGAATGATTGTTGTCGTTTACATGTATATTAGCTTGTCCTAGCACTGCTTCAGTTTTCGTTGCTATCTCACTGTTGTCGCATTCATGAAACTGTTTTTCACGAAGGGTCGCCAATTCGGTGACTTGCATCACCCACATGCATGTTGTTCCATTTTCTGAATTTTTCATTCACCATTTTCATGCATGATCATTCACTTATGCTTACACTCAGTATCATTATGCATTCACATTCACATTCACGTTCAGTTTCGCGTTGGTGAGTTTCACCAACCTTGGCCCGGACTTTGCCTCACCTAACAACATTGCGCAATCCTAAGAGGGAAGGCTCTGCCTTCTCTCTAGAAATGCGCATTTCTGCCCAACAGCTGTTCCTGAGGCCTGCTTTGCACAATCCTGAGGGACAGTGGCTGTTGGCTAAGAAAATTGCGCAATGCAGTCACTGAGCCTGCAACCATTGCCAGCTGAGATTGCACATTGCGCAATTCCGGCAGTCAATAGATAGACTAGACTGTGCACTGTGCAGTTCCAACAGTCAGTCAGTCAGTAGCCCAGACTGTAACTTGTGTAGTCTTGGCAGTCAGTTTCTCGACCTCCCAGCCGAAATTGCGTAACCTTCATGATCAGCCACACAGGTATGTTGCAAGTCAATTCTCAAGTTCATTTTGGTTTGTGACTGACAAATTGCTTGCCATGAGTGTTTCCATGTCTCCAGGAATTGCAGGTGTTCATCTACCTCTCAACAATGCAAGTACAATGGTTTCCAAGAAGGCAAAGTTGAAGACACCATTCAGAGCACACTTGGAGATGCAGTCGATCAAATGTCTATGAGCTTGCTAACTCACGAATATATCAAGTCATTCGTAGACAAGAACATCACGATATCACAACGAGCAACATCATGAACAACAACTAAAGGAAACATACCAAACACAGGGAATGCAGTGAACGCAGTAAATGGAACGAATGCAGCGAATAAAAGGAACACAATGAACGCGATGAACACAACGAATGCAACGAATGCAGTGAATGCAAGAGGAAGGTTGTTGACAACATAGAGGCGGAACAAAGTCGCAAGCTCAAGCAGATCCATTGATGATGAAAGCAACTTTGGAGACTTAGGCTATGAGGTGACGACGTGACATGAAGATCGTGCGAAGACAAAGAATGGAACAAAGAAGGAGTTGCATGTGCTGAAGCAGCAACTGAAGGAAGAAAATTAAGTTGCACATATAGATGAATGAGTTGTAGTAGGAACAAGAACAACAATGGGCATAACATGCACTCATGGATGAAACTGCACCAGTACAAGTTAAAGATCCATCCCAACAGCTGGCACAGAGCAAACATGGTGAGAAATTTTGTTGATTGCATGCAAGGGATTCAGCAACATGCATGTCATTGTGCACACACATGCAATCCAACCCATTCAACACACTCACCAAGGTGAAGACAAAAAGCAAGTCCAATTGGAGCTGAACATGTACTTCGACAAGTTGATGCACATGACCACTAGCACAAAATTGAAGATCAGCACGGACAGTATGCATCAGTGTGTTTCCGGTTCAACCACACCTAAGAATACCATGCGCATGTTAGCAAATGAGTTGGATGAAGGAGCCGAACCAATGCAATGGTTGCAACAAAGGTAAGAGTTCGCTTCAACAAGATGTCACCATGAGGTGCATGCACACCATCATAGACGACCAAGCTTGGCATCAACTCACCAACTTCACCATCACAAGAATGCCAAAGAGTTGGTTTCATCACAATGGACCAAGTGTCAGTGATGTCTTTCTCAAGCCATTTTGTCTCACATGGGAACATGTGCATTGTAATGTTAAGTCATGTTAAGTGTAAGTCAAGTGTCAATAGTTGGATGTAACAGTCATAGAGTAGGTGACTTGCTTTCACTCCGCTCGTGACTTGCTTTCCAGCTTGTGATGTATCTCCGCTCGTGTGTTCCCTTCCCAGCTAAGTACTGTTACAGGTTGCCAAGGGGCACACCCATCTCAACCCACCTGTGTTAGAACCTCTCATGCACCTTCCTTGACTCACTGCACCAGTCACACCCTTGCTACTGGCAGGGTTATCTTACTTGTCTCGGTGAGAAATCACGGTCAAGGCATTACCATACGACCCACTGCTGGAACTCCTACACCAAACAGTTTGAGGTCTAATTGGGACTTATTACTGTGGAGATCCCCTTAACATGTTGGTGGGTCTAACACCGTCAAAATTTTGGCATTAGAAGGAGGGCCAGATGACAAGTTCAGTCCTCACATCTGTTTTGCATCTCTACACATCTATCATGACTCACTACCAAGCTTCTCTTCCAAAATGTATGCCTTATGGAAATGATTTCATCATCCCAAAAAATTTCTTGGATAACTTGTCTCATAAAACATTTGATGGTGGAGGCTATGTAGCCTTGGTAAGGCACGCGGTCGACGTTGTAGGCTCATGCAAAAGACATGGATTCTTTGAAGAATACATGAGCTGCACGTCGTATTCACTTCCTCATCCGATCATGATGTTGATTCAATCGTTGTTAATATATTCAAGGCACTGGTCTACGATGATCTACCTGTCAATGAGGTCGAAACCCCCCAAACTGTTGAGGCACTTCAACTCGAGCTAATGGTTATGTCAGTCCCTCGTTTTCCTGGGGTTGATTTCACTTCCAATCAGGAAATTGTTTAAACACTCAAGGTTCCTCATCACTCTCTGCGTTGCATTGAAGATCAACCAAACACCCATATTTCACTTCCTCCACTCGAACTACACGATCCCATCGCTCACGCGTTGGAGGAATCTTACACAGCAAGCACACATGCACAACACGAGTGGTCTACCTTTCTCATGTTTGCTTGCATGACACAGTCAAGAGAATGCATACACTCAACATCTTCACACAGTGTAACATAGTACCATGGAAGCTCCATAGAATGCATGTCATGCACTCTCACTGATCTTTGTTCTGTGGTTGCTTGTAAGATTGGAGTGTGTTTGTTACTATTACATCTTTCTTGTTTTCTAGTTCGCACAACTGTATTGTTCGCGAACCATGCCTTCATCAACATGGGTCAACCAATACACCGATGGCTACATTGGAAGTATCACTTAATGTGAGATGACCCATGCACTGTTAGCTTAGGAGTAGGAGTAGTGTTTGCTTTTGAGTTGTTTTCTTGCATGCTTGTTTTCTTACTTGATTTGTTTGTTTGTTTGTCTACTTTCTTGTTTGCTTACTTTCTTTTCTTTCACTTTCGCTTCTACTCTTGCTTTTCTTTGTTGTTTGTTAGTTCGCTTGTTTCGTTCGTAGGATAGTTTTACAGGAAACCATGTATGACTCTTGAAGCAAGCTGGGTAAAGTACAAGAGGCCTTTTGCTGCTATCACTACTTGGTTATCTATGTTGGGTGTGGAGCCTGATTATCCTCTGTATTCAAAGGTCTCGCTGCATTGGACCCCAGTTCGAAATGGGGCGGCAACGTCGCCCATAAAATATTTGTTGTAGGGGGGGTCAATTGCGACCTTTTGGGAGCCCCCCCCTGGCGGCGGGTTTCGGGGGCAGCACCGTCGAAGCTAAGAATAGATGTAAAATTGCCTTGTAAAATGTTGTAGTTTCGTAGTCAATCTGGGCTGTTCATTAGGTGGAGATCTGACGGTAGAAGTTATGTTTAATTTAGGGTTTTTTTTTCCCTAGAAGGCAACCCCTCGCTATATATGAGGCGTTAGAAAATTATATATTACGGAGCAATGGAACACATAAAATATTGCAAAAATATAAACACAGAAAATGCATAAAACAAGAGAGACACAGATATACGTGGTTCACCAATTTGGGCTACATCCACCCCGAAGAGCCAGTCGTTCCTTTCTATTATCCAGCAAAAATGAAGAGACACAACCTACAGTAGATCCGCTGTAATATCCTCTGTTTTGTCTCACAGTCTCACCTCTCTGCTTCTCGCTCGGAGAATACACATATGTTACACAGACTCAATACAATGCCCTCATACAAAGAGAGGGGTTTCCTTCTAGGGCAAAAAACCATAAACTAAACATAAGTTCTATCGTCAGATCATCTGCCTAATGAATGGCCTAGATTGACTAGAAATTACTATACTTTTACAAGGCAATTTTACATCTATTTTTAGCTTTGGGGGCACTGCCCCTGAAACCCCCGCCGGGGGGGGGGCTCCCCAAAGGTCACAACTGCCCCCCCTTGAACCCCCCCTGTAGCGAATATTTTACGGGTGGCGTTGCCGCCCCATTTCGAACTGGGGTCCAATGTGGCGATACCTTTGAATACAGAAGATAATCAGGCTCCACACCCAACAATCTCCCACTTGGAGATTGATTATAGCAACTCCACTACTGCTTCATTTGCTGGAAAATGAATCCTCTTTGGACCTGGCTGTTTCTCATCTTCATCGTCATCCTTGAAGACCAATTGAAACTGAGCATATTCTTAGTTTCTTCCTGGTTACAACTCTTGTTAGCATATCTGCAGGATTCTGGCTAGTGTGTATCTTTTCCAGCTTCAACTCTTCATCTTCCAACAATGATCGTATGAAATGGTACTTGAGCTGTATGTGTTTAGTCTTGGAATGAAATGCTGAGTTCTTTGCAAGATGAATGGCACTTTGGCTATCACTGTATAACATGCCCATATCATGCTTCTTACCCAATTCACCCATAAACCTTTGTAACCAAATCATTTCTTTACTAGCCTTTGTAGTAGCAACATACTCTACTTCTATTGTTGAAAGTGCAACAACACTTTGGATTTTTGAAACCCAACTGACAGTTGTTCCACCAACAGTAAATACATATCCTGTAGTGCTCCTCCTGTTATCTCTGTCACCTGCCATATCTGCATCAACATATCCCTGTAGAGAAATGTTTGAACCACCAAAGCATAATGCTTGATTTGTGGTACCTTTCAAATATCTGAGAATCCATTTCACTGCCATCCAATGTTCCTTTCCTGGATTATTCATGTACCTGCTTACAACTCCCACTGCATGTGCAATATCAGGCCTTGTGCAGACCATTGCATACATTAAGCTTCCAACTGCTGATGCATATGGAACTTTAGACATATAATCCATGTCTTCTTGGGTCTTTGGGCACATTTCCTTACTAAGTTTGAAATGGCTAGCAAAAGGTGTACTAACTGGTTTTGCATTGTGCATATTAAATCTTTTCAACACCTTTTGTATGTACTCATTCTGAGAAAATGTTAATTTACAAGTTTTCTTGTCTCTAGTTATTCTCATACCAAGGATTTGTTTTGCAGCTCCCAAATCCTTCATTGCAAATGAATTTGCCGATTTTATTTTGAGCACATTTATTTCCTACATGTTAGACCCTGCAACAAGCATGTCATCTACATACAATAACAATATAATATAGCTACCATCATTTTGCTTTTTCAGATAAACACAATGATTAAAGTGACATCTAGTATAACCTTGTTCAGACATAAACTTGTCAAATTTTAGATACCACTGCCTTGGAGCCTGTTTTAAGCCATACAAGCTCTTCTTCAACCTGCACACTAGTTTCTCCTTCCCTTTCACTTCATATCCTTGTGGCTGCTGCATATATATATCTTCCTCCAAATCCCCATGGAGAAAGGTTGTCTTTACATCTAACTGCTCAAGATGCAAATCTTCAACTGCTACTAGACTTAAAATAGTTCTGATTGAAGTCATTTTAACAATAGGAGAAAATATTTCATCAAAATCAATACCTTTCTTCTATGCAAACCCCTTCACCACAAGTCTAGCTTTGTACCTCTGTTTTCCTCCATCTTCTTCCTTCAGCCTGTAAACCCATTTATTCTTCAATGTAGTTTTTCCTACAGGCAACCTGACTAAGTCCCAAGTCTGGTTATGCATTAAGGAGTCCATATCTTCTTCCATGGCTGCCTCCCACTTCTTCCTGCTTTCAACCTGCATTGCTTCTTCATAACATTCGGGTTCACCAGAATCAGTCAACAATAAATAATATAATGAAGGAGAGTATCGTTCAGGGGGTCTACTTATCCTGGTAGATCTTCTAACACCACTTTCAGGTGTTTGGGGTGCTTGTTGCTGTTGTGGTTGTTGCTGTTGTTGTGGTTGTTGATTATTCTTATTTTCAGGCACCTTTACTTTTTCAGTGATTTCATCAAGAACTGCGTATTCCTTGTTTTCTTTTTCCTGTTTCTTTTCCTGCAACTGATTCTTATACAAGACCTTTTCATTGAATATTACATCTCTGCTCCTAATGATTTTGTGATTTTTGTAATCATATAAGCGATAACCAAAATCATTAACACCATATCCAATAAAGGTACATTTCTTTGACTTTGCCTCAAGCTTTATTCTATTTTCTTTATCAATATGGACAAAGGCCTCACAACCAAAAGGCTTTAAAAAAGAGTAGTTTACCTTTTTACCTGTCCATGCTTCCTCTGGAACACCACCATCCAAGGAACTTGAAGGCCCTCTGTTTATTAGATAAACAATAGTATCTACAACATTTGCCCAAAATTGTAAAGGCAATCCTGCATTCAATCTCATGCACCTTGCACGCTCCATGATTGTTCTGTTCATCCTTTCTGACACACCATTTTCTTGTGGTGTTCTTGGAACTGTCTTCTCTTTGCGAATTCCATGCTCTGAACAGTACCTATCAAACTCTTTACTGCAATGTTCACCTCCATTGTCTGATCTAAGACACTTTAATTTCTTTCCTGTCTCAATCTCAACCAAAGTTTTCCATTTCTTGAAAGTATCAAATACATCAGGTTTATTCTTAATACAATAAATCCATGTTTTTCTAGTTGCATCATCAATAAAAGTAACATAATAGCGAGAGCCACCGAGAGATGATACCTGAGTAGGTCCCCATATGTTTGTATGCACAAGCTCTAATTTTTCGTTGTTCTTTTATTTCCCAACTCTAAGAAATATGACTTTCTTCTGTTTTCCATAAATGCAATTCTCACAGAAGTCCAAATCAACATTCTTCAAACCCGGCAACAAATTCCTTGAGTGAAGAATCTTCATCCCCTTTTCACTCAAGTGTCTGAGCCTATGATGCCATAATGCTGCATCTGCTCCTTTGGAAGTTAAAGCATTAACAGAGTTACAAATACCGTTGCATAAATACAATATACCAACCTTTTCGCCTTTTGCTATTACCAGGGCTCCTTTGGTAACCTTCCAAGCTTTATTTGTGAAAGTTGTCACACAACCTTCACTACCTAACTGCCCTGTTGAAATCAGATTTTTCTTTAGATCTGGAACATGCCTTACCTCCTTTAGTAGCCATTGATTTCCATTCTACTGTTTTACAAGAACCTTACTCATTCCAAAAATTTTACAGGGTTTATTATCACCCAAACAAACTTGTCCAAAATATCCTTGAACATAGTCATGAAAGTATTTCTTATCAGATGTGGCATGGAATGAGGCCCCTGAATGTACCACCCAGGAATCAGTAATATTTTCGAAAGAAAGAACCAAAGCATCTTGTAACACCTCACCTGTCACATTTGCTTCATGATTGTTTTCTTGCTCTGCATCTCCTTCTTTTCCCTTCCGAGATCTACAGTCTTTCTTTAAGTGTCCTTTCTTTCCGCATTTCCAGCACACTATTCCCGATCTAGACTTGGATATGCCTTTCCTTGATTTATTGCAATATCCTGAGCTCTTTCCTCTTTCCATTTTTCTTCCCCTAGACTCTGCACTCAAAGCATTACCCGATGTCTCACCAGAGCTTTTCCGTCGCATTTCCTTGCTAAGGATAGCACCGACAACATCATCAAACTTTAAAGTACTAGATCCAGAAACAGAGTTACTAATGGCCATTACTAAACCATTCCAACTTTCTGGTAATGAGCACAAGAATAACAGAGCTCTAACTTCATCATCAAAGTTTACCCCTATAGAACATAACTGAGTTGTAATAGTATTAAAATCATTTAAATGGTCTGCAACAGATCCACCTTCTAAAATCTTCATATTAAATAGCCGTTTCATAAGAAATACCTTGTTTGAGGTCGAGGGTTTTTCATATAATTTCTCCAACGCCTTAATCAAACCCTCTATCATTGTTTCCTTCGAAATGTTGAAGGCGACCGATGCTGTGAGGCACAACCGTACTATTTCGAGTGCCTTTCTATCGAGAAGGTTCCATTCTTCATCTGTCATTCCCGCCGGCATCTTTGTTTTTCTACACAATGGTAGGTACAAATCTTTCTGATACAGATAATCTTCCATCTGCATCTTCCACAACGAGAAGTTTTGGCCGTTAAATTTCTCGACCCTAAACTTACCATCTTTCGCCATTGCTCCCACTCAACCGAAAAACCCTTCTTTCCTGTGAGTTTATCAGCCAAATAGACCTTCGGCTCTAATACCAGTTGTTAGAAAATTATATATTACAAAGCAATGGAACACATAAAATATTGCAGAAATATAAACGCAGAAAACGCATAAAACAAGAGAGACACAGATTTACGTGGTTCACCCAGTTTGGGCTACGTCTACCATGAACAGCCAGTCCTTCCTTTCTATTATCCAACAAAAATGAAGAGACACAACCTACAACAGATCCGATGTAATATCCTCTGTTTTCTCTCACAGTCTCACCTCTCTGCTTCTCGCTCGAAGAATACACATATGTTACACAGACTCAATACAATGCCCTCATACAAAGAGAGGGGTTGCCTTCTAGGGCAAAAAACCCAAACTAAACATAAGTTCTACCGTCAGATCATATCCCTAACGAACGACCCAGATTGACCCCAGATTGACCCCAGATTGACTAGAAATTACTATACTTTTACAAGGCAATTTTACATCTGTTTTTAGCTCCGGGGGCGCTGCTCCCGAAACTCCCCGCCAGGGGGGGGATCCCCAAAGGTCGCAGCCGACACCCCCTGGACCCCCCTGCAGTGAATATTTTACGGGTGGCGTTGCCTTCCCATTTCAAACTGGGGTCCAATGTGGCAATACCTTTGAATACATAAGATAATCAGGCTCCACACCCAACATGAGGGAATTGTATTGCGTCTATGTATATCTGTATTCTGAGTGAGGAAAAGAGAGGAGATTGAGAGCAAACAGGAGTTAAAACGGATCTGCTGTAGGTTATATCTCTTCAGTTTGCTGGATAATATAATAAAAGAAGGACTGGCTGTTTATCCATGGATGTAGCCCAAACTAGGTGAACCACATATATCTGTATCTCTCTTGTTTTATGCGTTTTCTGTGTTTATATTTCTGCAATATTTTATGTGTTCCATTGCTATGTAATATATAATTTCCTAACAACTGGTATTAGAGCCGAAGGCCTATTTGGCTGATAAACTCGTAGGAGCGAAGGGTTCCTAGTTCGAGTGGGAGCAATGGCGGAAGATGGTAGGTTTAGGGTCGAAAAATTCAATGACCAAAACTACCAGCTGTGGAAGATACAGATGGAAGATTATCTGTGTTAGAGAGATTTGTACCTACCATTGAGCGGAAAGACAAAGAAGCCGACGAGTATGAGAAACATAGAATGGAATATTCTCGATAGAAAGGCACTTGGAACAATATGGCTGTGCCTAGCAGCGTCGATAGTGTTTAACATTTCAAAGGAAACAACAATAGAGGGTTTAATGTCGACATTGGCCAAATTATCTGAAAAACCCTCGGCCTCAAATAAGGTATTTCTTATGAAGCGTTTATTTAATATGAAGATGTCAGAAGGTGGATCTGTTGCAGATCATTTAAATGATTTTAATACAGTTACCAGTCAGTTATGTTCTGTAGGGGTAACTTTTGATGAAGAAGTTAGGGCTCTGTTATTTCTATGTTCATTTCCAGAAAGTTGGAATGGTTTAGCTATGGCCATCAGTAACTATGTCTCTGGATCTAGTACTTTAAAGTTTGATGATGTTGTCGGTGCAATCCTTAGTGAGGAAATGCGACGGAAAAGCTCTAGTGAGACATCAGGTAATGCTTTGACTACAGAGACTAGGGGAAGAAAAATGGAAAGAGGAAAGAGCCCAGGATACCATAGTAAGTCAAGAAAAGGTAGATCCAAGTCTAGATTAGGGATAGTGTGATGGAAATGTGGGAAGAAAGGACACCTGAAGAAAGAATGCAAGTCTCGGAAGGGAAAAGAAGGAGACATGCAGCAAGAAACTAATCATGAAGTGAATGTAACAGGTGATGTATTGCAAGATGCTTTGATTCTTTCATTAGAAAATATTATTGATGCTTGGGTGGTAGATTCAGGGGCCTCATTCCATGCCACACCTGATAGGAAACATTTTTATGATTATGTTCAAGGAGATTTTGGACAGGTTCGATTGGGTGATGATAAACCTTGTAAAACCATTGGAATGAGTACAGTTTTCATAAAACAGCAAAATGGAAATCAGTGGCTATTGAAGGAGGTAAGGCATGTTCCAGATCTAAAGAAAAATCTGATTTCAACAGGGCAATTGGGAGGTGAAGGTTGCATAACTACTTTCATAGATAAAACCTGGAAGGTCAATAAAGTATCCCTGGTAATAGGAAAAGGAGGAAAGGTTGGTACATTGTATTTATGCAATGGTATTTCTAATTCTGTTAATGCTTTAACCTCTATGGGAGAAGATACAACATTGTGGCATCATAGGCTCGGGCACATGAGTGAGAAGGGGATGCAGATTCTTCACTTAAGAAATTTGTTGCTAGGTTTGAAGCATGTTGATTTAAAATTCTGTGAGAATTGTGTTTATGGAAAATAGAAAAGAGTTAGATTCCTTAGAGTTGGGAAAGAAAAGAAAAGAGACAAATTATAGCTTGTGCATATAGATGTATGGGGACCTACTCAGGTATCATCTCTTGGTGGCTCTCATTATTATGTTACTTTTATTGATGATGCAACCAGAAAAAACTGGATTTATTGTATTTGAAATAAATCTGATGTATTTGATACTTTCAAGAAATGGAAGGCTTTGGTTGAAAATGAGACAGGAAAAAGGTTGAAGTGTCTTAGATCAAACAATGGAGGTGAATATTGCAGCAAAGAGTTTGATAGGTACTGTTCAGAGAATGGAATTCATAGCGAGAAGACAGTTCCAAGAACACCAGAAGAAAATTATAGGTTTTAACCCCGTACAGAAATTACCTGCATACAAATTCTAAAACACAGAAAATAAAGAATGCGAGAGCATAACACATAAAACTCATATACACAGGGATTTCCCCTAGATCCCAAAACTGGGACTACCAGCTTGATTTTTCATTATGTTCCTTTCAATGTTACAATACATATTTATACATGCCGAAGCATCCAATACCATGGATCGAAAACCATTGCATCCAATACCATGGAGCGAAAATCATCGCGTCCAATACCATGGACCGAAAACCATTGCGTCCAAAAAACATGTGCAAAAATCATGCACAAAACCATAGGTGGGTTTGCCCAACCTAACATAGGGTCCAAAACCAAAATTTTCGGAGGGGCTGCCCCGGACCCCATAAAGTGGGGTTACGGGTGCCCTTCAAACCCTTTGTTAACTACGTGGAAAGAATATAACACAACCCAACATTCTCCCACTTGTTATTTTCTTTCCACAAGGGGTCACAAGAGAGCTTAGTCATTTTCCCAGCCCTGAAATGCCCATTGTCTCTCTACACCAAGAGAACTTCTCAGAGCTCACAAATTTTGTCAATGCATCTGTAGTATTCTTCAAAGTGTCCACCTTTACCAGCAACACTTTTTTGTCTTCTATCATATCCCTCACAAAGTGATACTGAACATCAATGTGCTTTGTCTTTGAATGATATGCAGGGTTCTTTGCCAAGAAAATTGCACTTTGGCTGTCACAGTCTATCTTTATAGCTTCCTGTACTAACCCCATACTTGAACACAATCTTTATAACCAAACTGCTTCCTTGCTTGCAAGGATAATTTTAGGGGCGAATGTTCGCCCTTTGGCGAAGTTAAGGGGTTTTAAATTTTTAGTGGGCGAATATTTTGTATCATAGTACATTTTTACAAATCACCTCAAATAGCCCACCTTATTTTGAGGGAGAGGGTAAAAAAGGTAAATTTAGCCCTTGAAATTAGGATTTACAACCTTCGATTCGCCCATTTTCAAGAATAGGTTTTATTTAAGTGAATCCATTCGCCCATTTTCAAGAATAGGTTTATTTAAGTGAATCCTATGGGCCAAATACCATATTTATAAAAGAGGTACAGTAAATTAATAAAAATATAAATAAATGAGAGGTATGGTAAATAAATAAAACATTTTTTTTTATTTACTCCATAAGTCACCTTAGATACATGTAAGGGTGTAAACAAATAAAAATATAAGTGAAGTGGAGGTATGGTAAATAAATAAAACGTCTTTTTATACTTAGTCAAAAGGTATGGTAAATACATAAAAATATAAATAAACTAGACGTATCGTAAATAAATAAAACCTCTTTTTATATTTAGTCCATAACCCTCGTTCTATTTATGAAGGCTCAAGAAAGAGGTTTTATTTAAGTGAATCCTATGGGCCAAATACCATATTTGTAAAAGAGGTATGGTAAATTAATAAAAATATAAATAAACGAGAGGTATGGTAAACAAATAAAACATTTTTTTTATATTTACTCCATAAGTCACCTTATATTTACGAACACTCAAAAAATGGGTTATATTTAGGTGAAACCTATGGCCAAAATACTATGGGACAAATACCATGGACTAGATTGTTATTAATACCATGCAAAAAACCATTATTAACCCTAATATTAGAATTAATAAAAATAAAAATGCACATGGTATTGACCCATGGTATTCACCAAAAAAATGGGTTATATTTAGGTGAAACCTATGGCCAAAATACTATGGGACAAATACCATGGACTAGATTGTTATTAATACCATGCAAAAAACCATTATTAACCCTAATATTAGAATTAATAAAAATAAAAATGGCACATGGTATTGACCCATGGTATTCACCAAAATGGCACATGGTATTCACCTGGAATGTAGCCTATTTAAATGGGGAATTAAACCAGCATGTAGCCTATGCTAAGATTCACTAGGACTTTACAAAGTTTTATTATTTAGTGAAAGACTCGCCAAGATCTTACAAGATTTTATAATTGAGTAAAATATTCGCCATGCCTGGTGAGAGATTCGCCAAAAAATTATATATACATATTATATTATTGATAAAATCGCCTTCCATTTTTCCTATATACCATGGAGATTCGCCCATTTATTATATTTATAAATTTAGGGGGGGTTCTTAAAATTTTCCCTGCTTGCTTGCATGAGTGGCTGCCATGTATTCTGCCTCTGTAATTGATAGTGCCACTACGAATGGTTTCTTACTCATCCAACTGACTACACCTCCAAATAGGTTAAACACATACCCACTTGTAGATCTTCCCTAATCCAGATTTCCAGCCCAGTCTGCATCAACAAAGCCACGAATATCCAACACTCTATCCAATCCTTGTCTTCCTTGGTAGCACAGACCATAATCACGAGTGCCACACAAATACTTGAAAACCCGCTTCACTGCTGTCCAATGCTCCTTTCCTGGTTTTGACATAAACCTGCTCAATACTCCCACTACATGCGCTATGTCTGGTCTAGTATAGACCATTGCATACATCAGGCTACCAACTGCATTTGCATATGGAACACGGGACATGTCCTCTTCCTCTTCTTGTGTCTTGGGACACTGTTCAGCAGATAACCTCACACCTACAGGAATAGGAACCTTCACCGATTTACTATCCTGCATATTAAAACCCTGCAGTATTGTCTCAACATACTTCCTCTGGTTTAACCAGAGCTTCCTCTTTGCCCGATCTCTTTTAATTTCCATTCCCAAAATATAGTTTGTAACACCAAGATCTTTCATGTTGAATTTGAAGGACAACTTGGTCTTCAAATCCTGTATTATTTCTTTGTCATTTCCAACCAGCAACATATCATCCACATACAAGACCAAATAAATAACACGGTCACCAATTAATTTAAAATACACACAATGATCTGCTTTTCTTCTGGTGAAGCCAAGTCCCCGTATAAATGTATCAAATTTCTGATACCACATCCTTGGTGACTGTTTTAACCCATACAGAGACTTCTTTAACTTGCATATCAGTTCTTTCTTACCCTTCACCGCAAAGCCTTCAGGTTGCTTCATGTAGATTTCCTCTTCTAGATCCCCGTGATGAAATGCTGTTTTCACATCCATCTGTTCTACCTCAAAATCAAAAGCAACAGCAACAGATAAAAGTAATCTAATAGAAGTTACCTTGGAAACTGGAGAAAAAATATCACCAAAATCAATTCCTGGCACCTGGGAATAACCTTTTGCTACCAACCGAACTTTGTATTTCTCCACTTTTCCTTCTGAATTTGTCTTCTTTTTGAACACCAATTTGCTGCCAATGGGTTTCCTTCCAGCCGGCAACTCCACCAGATCCCAAGCCTCATTTTTGTGCAAAGATGCCATTTCATCAACCATGGCCTCTTTCCAGAGTTTTCCATCCTTTGAATCCACTACTTCCTTCGCAGTTATGGGATCATCATCAATAAAAGACAAAGCAAAATTTGAACAGAAAGTAGATGGACTATACCTTTCTAGTTGCCTTCTTTCTCAAACTGATCTTCTCACAACGGGAGTTTGTGGCTCTTCATCTTCTGATTCCTCTGCTATTGTAGAGTCTGATTCTTCCTCCTTTAGCTCAAACACTATCTTCTCAGGTTCCTTTGATTGGACTTCATGTTTAATAACATCTTTCACCTCTCTAAACAACACATCTCGGCTATACACAACCTTCCTTATTACTAGATTCCAAAGCTTATAACCCTTTAAACCATCCTTATACCCAATAAAGATGCACTTTTCAGATTTACTATCCAACTTGGTTCATTTCTCCTTTGGAACATGTACATATGCATCACATCTAAATACACTCAGATGTGAAAGAGAGGGTTTCTTACTAGTCCATACCTCTTGAGGAGTCTTATCCTCCAACACTCATGAAGGCGACCTGTTGACCAGGTAACATGCAGTATCCACCGCCTCTTCCCAGAATTCCTGTCCTAACCTGACACCACTGAGCATGCTTCTTGCCCTTTCCATCAACATCTTATTCATTCTTTCTGCAACTCCACTTTGCTGAGGTGTATATGGAGTAGTCTTCTGCCGTGCTATACCTCACTTCTTACAAAATTCTTGAAATTACTTACTGCAAAGCTCTCCACCGTTATCTGTCCTCAGCACCTTTATCTTCTTCTTTGTCTGGTTTTCCACCAGAGCCTTAAATTCTTTAAACCTGTCAAAGACTTCAAATTTCTTCTTAAGGAAATATATCCATGTATTCCTTGAGAAGCCATCTATAAATGATAAATAGTACACAGACTTACCCAGTGATGGAACCTTCACAGGTCCAAACACATCATTGTGCACAAGTTCTAATATCTGTTTCACCCTCTTACTACCAGAGGGGAAACTCACCCGATTCTGCTTCCCATATACACAGTTTTCACAGAAATCAAAATCCAGAGAGCTATTGCTCATACCTTCTACCATACCTTTACCATGAAGTATCCAAAGCCCCTCTTCTCCAATATGTCCAAGCCTTTGATGCCATAGCACAGTCTTCTCTCCAGAGACCACTAGATTTTCTGCTCCACTTTCAGGAACCACAACTATTGCACCCATCGATAACAGTGCTACCTTGCAGCTTGTATAGAGTTCCAATCCAAACTCCCTGCATCAAAACCAGTGCTCCCCGAACCATCTTGTAGGTATCCTTCTCGAACACTGTTTTTACACCTGCATCATCCAGCTTGCTAACAGAAATCATATTTCTGGCTAATTTAGGAATATATAGAACACCTAGAAGCGTTCTAACCCTTCCACCTTGCAACTTCAACTTTACCTTTCCGCGACCAACGATTCTAGCCTTCCTGTCATCCCCCAAGAAGACATCACCACCATTATATTTTCATACTCGTAGAACCACTCTCTATGGGGAGTGAAGTGAAAGGATGCACCTGAGTCAATCAACCATGCCTCATGATCTACATGTGTACTTGAAGAAGCCAAGTACACATCCCCACCTTCATCTGAGGTGGTTTTCGCCTCTGCAGAAGGAGCCCCATCAGATCCCTTTCCTTTGTCAGGAGCTTTAGATTTACAGTCCCTTTTGTAGTGCCCTTCCTTTCCATATTTCCAACAGACCACCTTTATAGGTTTTCCTGGAGATTTAGATCTCCCACTCGATGAATTATTTTTGTTTATGTTCTGGGTTCGCCCTCGTATAGACACGGCATCACCATTTTGGCTCTCCATATTTTTCCATCTCATCTCCTCCGTCAGCAAGGATGAGACTATTTCATCAAAATGCAAGGCAGTTGCATTGCTACCTATTGTAATAACCAGACTATCGCACAAATCTAGTAGAGAACACAACAAACCGATGCAATTATCTTCATCTGAAATTTTAATATCAACAGATGCTAACTGACTTACCACAGTATTAAATGCATTCAAATGCTTTGTCACCGAGTCTCCATCTTTCATCCTTAGGTTATATAGCTTTTTCCACAAGAATAGTTTATTCACTAGAGACTTAGATTGGTACAAAGTCCCTAACTTGTCCCACAAATCCTTCGCCGTAGCTTCCCCTGATACATTCAGCAATACTGAATCTGAGACACACAATTGTATTGTGCTCTTTGCCTTTTGATCCAACTTCTTCCATTCTTCATCGGACACTCCTGTTGGTTTAGTACCCGGATCTACCGCGATCCACTGGTCTTTATCCACCAATAGATCCTCCATCTTGAGTTTCCACAACTCAAAACTCAGACCATTAAATTTCTTGATCTCTATCTTTCCACTACTCGCCATCTTATTTCACCACCAGAATCGATCTCGCAGATCTCCCATTGAACAGGGTCTACCACAGGCCTGAGTGAAACCCCTCAGCAACAAAGGTGTCCCCTTGAAGCCAAAACTGCTCTGATACCAAATATAGGTTTTAACCCCTACATAAATTACCTGCATACGAGTTCTAGAACACAGAAAATAAATAATGTGAGAGCATAACACATAAAACACATATACATAGAGATTTTCCCATGGATCCCAAAACTAGGACTACCAGCTTGATTTTTCATTATGTTCCTTTCAATGTTACAATACATATTTATACATGCTGAAGCATCCAATACCCTGGACCGAAAAGCATCGCGTCCAAAAAACATGTGCAAAAATCATGCACAAAACCATAGGTGGGTCTGCCTAACCTAACATAGGGTCCAAAACCAAAATTTTCCAGGGCACTGCCCCGGACCCCATAAAGTGGGGTTACGAGTGCCCTTAAAACCGCCTATTAACTATGTGGAAAGAATATAACACAACCCAACCCAAATGGTGTGTCAGAAAGGATGAACAGAACAATCATGGAGCGTGCAAGGTGCATGAGATTGCATGGAGGATTGCCTTTACAATTTTGGGCAGATGTTGTAGATACTATTGTTTATCTAATAAACAGAGGGCCTTCAAGTTCCTTGGATGGTGGTATTCCAGAGGAGGCATGGACAGGTAAAAAGGTAAACTACTCTTTTTTAAATTCTTTTGGTTGTGAAGCCTTTGTCCACATTAATAAAGAAAATAGAACAAAGCTTGAGGAAAAATAAAAGAAATGTACCTTTATTGGATATGTTGTTAATGATTTTGGTTATTGATTATATAATTATGAAAATCATAAAAATCATTAGGAGCAGAGATGTAATATTCAATGAAAAGGTTTTGTATAAGGATCAACTACAGGAAAAGAAACAGGAAAAATAAAACAGAGAATACACAGTGCTTGACGATATCACAGGAAAAGTGATGGTGCCTGGAAATCATAATGATCAATAGCCAGAACAACAACCACAACAACAACAAGCACTTCAAACACCTGAAAGTGGTGTTAGAAGATCTACTAGGATAAGTAGACCCCCTGAACGATACTCTCCTTCATTATATTATGTATTGTTGACTGATTCTGGTGAACCAGAATGTTATGAAGAAGCAGTGCAAGTGTTATAAACATATTTGGGCATTTCAACCCCAATCTTATATGTCAATAAACTAGGGCTCTTTAACCCCTAAAAGAGTTGTTTCATACCCTAAAAAAACATGGTCATTTGATTACATCATTCCCCAAAATTTCCACCTGAAAAACCATCCAGAAATGGCCTAAATTGAACCATACTGATCGTTACACTGGCCAGGTGCAATGCATATTGAGTGATACACTGCTCAGGTGCGATGCATACTGAGTGATACACTGCTCAGGTGCGATGCATACTGTTTGGGCCTTCTATAGGGTGTGATGAGCGAGGATGGACAAATGTCCGAGACAGTTTGCTAAGTGGATGCTCATGGAATCTTCTAGAAACTTCCCCTCTGACACTTGCCTCTCTGAATTCGCCCAAGGATGAGTAAGAGATCTAAACTTCAGTTATCTCTCCTCTTGTGGAACCAAATGTAACAAGTGGAATGACACTAATCAAAACCCAGAGATGACTCACACCCTTGCACACATCTATAAATGGATCCCTCATCTAAGAGATCCAGAGGCTGAAATTTTGTGAATTGCAAGTAAGTGTTGATAGTTTGAGGAAAGAGCATTGTATTTTTGGTGTGATATTGCTATTTCATGAGGTGAAGAGGGCTTGATGTTGGGAGGATGATGTTGGATTAGACAACTGGGTTGTAATTCTCCCTTCTATTTAATAAAGTTCTTCGAGTTTTCTTCCATATAACTATGCAATTGTGAATGTTATTATTTGTGAATGCCATTGTATGTTCATTATATTTCTGATTCCGTAATGATTATGATATAATAGATCAAGATGATTTGACGGTTCTTTGTTACTGTGTTTCTACAGGTACTCTCCAAGCGGGATAAGTACGGAGAGGAGTTGCAAGTTCTGTCAAGGGGGAGAGAGATCAAGAAAGGAGTTAAGCAGAAGACCCATGTTGGTTCCTTTGTATTTTTATTATCTATTCGACATATAAGAAATCACGAATTGCTTTAAATTGTTGTTTCTAAGATAGCTGCCAAACCTAGAGGGCTAGTCGATCGAAAAGACACTAGTTTTCCCAGAAACAAAATGGCGACTCCACTGGGGAGCGAATAGATGTTTGTTTGTTGTTATTGTTTGTTTTATAAACTATAGACGGAGCCTAAAGTCAGCCAGGTAGCCTTCAAACTGCTCTTGCTTTGTAATTGCATAGTAGATGAATGCTGCTTCAGTCAATCTCCGGTTTAGTTTATGAATTAAACATTTGACTTACAAGCATTCTAGATGCCCTTTTGATAGCCTAGTAACCTCTCAAGGAATTCCTTCATACTTTTCTCTTTATTGTTCATCAAAACTCAGCTTAAATCATTAAAAATAGCTCCACATTTGAGCCAAAACCCATCTCAGTTGCGCCCCCTAGACCATGCATTGTCTCCCACTGTGACTCAGTATGCATAGCACCTCCCAAGTGCAGTAAGTGCGATGCATCCCTATTTCTGTGAAGCCTAGGTGCGATGATTGACTGAACCTATTTCCTTTCTAGAAATTGGAGGTTTTTGTCCTTGTTTTCAGTTTTGTTTAGTTGTTTTGCTGCTTATGAACAGTGCCTCCTTACTGAAGCCTGCTTGCATCACATAGATCAGCCTCCATTGATTAGGATTAGTAAATGTTTTTATGTATTTGTCCATCATTTACAATCCTTTGTCGAAAAGTTGCTTAAATCGATCTGTCGTTTTGGTACAAAAAGTGTCGTAATTGTTGTTTTGTGTCAAAAAGAGAAGTGTCGTTGAGTCTTCCTTCCCTGGATAGTTGATTGAACTTTTTGTCATGTACTTGATTTTATTTGTTGATATTTGAAGTGTCAAAAGCATTTTCTATTCGAAATTGAAAAGTGTCGTTTAGTCTTCCTTTCTCTTTTGAAGAAGAAATTGTCGAAAATGTTGCTTTGAAAGAAATATTTCAGATCTTTGTTGCATTTAGTTTTCGTTTTTGGCATTTTTCACGTTAAGGGGAATGAAAAACAAATACATGAATTTGCATTTTCATTTAGTTTGTGTGCGAAAAATGATTTAGGAAAATGCACTAGTGTGTGCTCTTTGCTCTTTGTTTGAAAGAAATTATAATCTTCTTTCCCTAGTAGCTAGGATTTTCATTGCTCAAAACCAACAACGATTGTTTATCATTGTAGATTGTATTTTTAGGAATTTCCAATCAACGTCGCGCGGTGAACCATTGAAAGGAAAACATTAAACAAGATCAACTATAAAATAAATTTCAATGAACTTAACAATGCTTTGGAACTTAACGCAACACATCTAGAGATCTAGGCTAGAGACATGTTCCAGCGTTGTAAAATCTAGTAACTATCGTTTTCATTGAAGGTTGGGTGATTCCTCCTCCTTGATACGACAAGTGCTAGCACAGACTTGTGCTCCCCGTACCGTCGAGTATATATTGGGAGACCACAATAGGCTTATATCCTTTATCCATAGGAAGCCGAGTCTGCTGCCCTATCGATCGCAATGCACTAAACACAACATTCGGGAAGATTGACTGTTGTACATAAGTCCTTGGTAATTTCTCTTTTATTTATCACCAAGGTGTATTTTGCAGTTTTGCAATTGGTTTGGTAATCCCTCTGTCTAGATTTCCAGAGTAGTCACTTTTGTTCCTTTTCGACTCTTTAAAAGAAAAGGTCCATCTAAGCACTTGTCACTTCAGTCTCATTAAAAATTGAAGGGGACTAGAGTCATCTTTAGCTTTTTCTCGACTCTTAAAAATTGAAAAATCAAAGTTCTGTCTAAGCGTCATTAAAATTTATTAAATTCGGAATAACATCCCTGCTCCTTCGTTGATCTTAGGTTGAGGTAATGGAGTCCACCAATCAAGGAATCCATTTTGAGGGGAATCCTAGTCCTTTTACTTCTTGGGGAAATATTGGTGCTCCTCATATGGACACATTGTCCCTTCCGAGGCTTACCATTGGCCTGCCAGTATGGCTGTTCTCAACCTCTGTGGTTCAAAATACCATGATTCCTCAGCAATTGAATCAACATCTAGTTGATACTAAATTTGACCCTTCACCTTATTCTTCGTTTGTTTCTCCCTCCCCTTCTCCCTCTTCGCTTGGTGAAAATAGTGATACTAGTAACCAAGTGGCTGAGAAGAAGAAGAAAGGGAAGGAGAAGAAGAAGAAGAAGCTGATTTAGCAAGGGGGCAACCATGAATCATCCGGTGAAAATCTGCACATTAAATCTCCTAAACCTAAATTTCCTTGCATAATTTGTAAAGGAGACCATTTTTATCGAGACTGTCCTTGCCTTCCTCGGATATTGAGAGAATGGTCTCCCCATTCGCACCGTTAGGTGTCATCAACCTATGGTGATCATGTTGACATCACACCATCAACTAGTCATAGTGAAGTTCATGGACAGAAAGGAAAGGTCAAGGTTCCATGTAGGTTATGTGAAGGAGACCATACGCTTCACCATTGTCCTTTTTTGGATGAAGCCAAAAGAGTCTTGGATAACCATCCTGCTTCACTTCAGCGACTCCCATCTAGATACAGGAAACTCTCCCCAAGTCCTTTATTAGTTGAAAAAATGACTGAATTAACTCAACCATCGGTTGAAACACCTATCACTGAAAGTGAACCTTCTGAGTCCATACTCGACGAAAGTCAACAGGTCGAGGTGACAGTTGACCCAGTTTTACCTTTAGAAGATCATGCCCTTCCTGAAGAGAGTAAGAACGATACCGTTCAAATTCTTTTTGTTACTTCAAAGTTAGATGAACTTGGGGGAAATCCACCCGTTCCTTCACAATAGGAGGAAAATCCCCCAGTTCCCGCTACTCAAGGGGTTAATTCAACTGTTTATTCAGTACCCCCTCCAAGTAGTCTAGTCACTACCTTTGATTGGAATCGACTAGCAAGATCCCGCCTTCCATCTTACGTGCCTTTCCGGATCATAGTACAAGTTTACAAAATGATCGTGTTTGGCACTATCATAGATGAAGGGGCATCAGTGAGTATCCTTTCCTCAATTGCTTGGAAAGCACTTCGTTCGCCATCGCTTATGCCTGTTACACAGAATTTGTCAGGCTTTAACAAAGGAACCAACCGACCGTTAGGGATCCTTCCTAAGTTACCAATAACTTTGGGAAGGAAAACCGTTCACCTGAATGTGATGGTAGTCCCAGGACCATTAGATTACAATCTACTCCTTGGACGAGACTATGTTTATAACATGGAGGCTATCGTTTCAACACTCTTCCGAGTGATGTGTTTCCCGCATGAAGGAAAAATTTTCACTGTTGACCAGCTTTCATTTCCTGGTTCAAGCATAGCTCCAAGTCGATCATCATCCCTAAATGGTCCTTGTACATCAGTAGTGTCTCTCGAACCTTCATTCCATCCACCTAATTACCGCGAGTAGTCTAGTGAATGTAACGAAGCTTAGGGGGCATGCACCCTTGTCTATTTGGCGGATGAACCCAGCTAAAAAGATAAGTTTCCCTATAGGTTATGTGATTGGTCTGACACACCATTCACCTTTGTCTATTCTGCGGACGAAGCCAAGGAAGTGTTTTGTCTATTCTGCGGACGAAACCATCCTGCATAACCACAGTAAGTTTCCATATAGCTACTGGAGACTCTCCTTTTCACCATGCTAGGGGCATGCAAACTTTCATTTCTTTTTTTCATTTTCTAGATTTTTAGCTTTTTCATTTTCTAGCTTTTTTAGCTTTGTTGTTTCTAGCTTTTTAGTTTTGAGCTTGCGTAGAAATAGAAACTTATTCAAGCATATCTTTCCATTTTAAGCTTGTAAAAAAATGAAACTGAAAACCGAGCATAGTTCCCCCCACGGTTCAAGCTCATTAAAAAATGAACCCACCTCGAGTAAATACCCTTTGTGATTGCCGTTCTATCAACCTTTTGAGCCTTGGTTGTGTACCTCCCATCACCTCCATTCTTTTGGCTGATCATACGCTTCCACTTGGTTGTTTACCATTTTGAGGAACAACTGCGACGAGTGGTCTTGTTAGCCAACCTCTTCCTAGAAATCACCCTTTTTGAGAAGTTCCAAGCTTACCCGGAACCAATTGCTACCCTAAACACCACTCGTTCCTCAAAATCAAGTCTCCTTTAAACCCTTTTCAGACTCGTTAAATATGAAAAGATTGTCGAGAAATTGGCCTCTCCAACTCGTTAAAGTGATTGGAAGTGCCATCCCTCCTGTATATTTTAATCTTTTTCAGACCTGAGGGATTATCTCACGAAAAAGTTCAAGCGCTTGTCTTGTTCGGCTCGTTAAAGTGATCGAAAAGTCATCCATTTTGTATTATTTTAATATTTTTTGGACCTAAGGGATTATTCTACGAAAAAGAACCTTTGGAGTTTCCTTTTCATCCCTTTTCAAACTCTCTAAACATGAAAAGGACTGATTCATCCTTGTCGTTAAACTCGTTGAAACAATAGCGACAAACTTGTCCACCCAGACAAGAACAAGTTTCACTGTCGCTAGACTCGTTAAAACATAGCGATAGGTTTGCCCGAAGGACAAATTATAGAACAAGCATATGTTATCCTCCTCAAGCTTGACAAAAATAAAGAGGTACTGGTCAGCAATGATTGGGGAAAAAGGGAAGAAAACTTGAAAACTTTATGGTAGAAGGTCACTCTTGAACATGACACTTTCACTCCATCACCATGATTGAGTCGGGTTGGGTTATTCCGTTCATCGGTCACTTCACCATTGGTCTTTCACACCATCCATTTTTGGGGTTAACGCTACCAATTCATCTCAGTGTCGCCGATATGTTCAAGAGTAGTCATTCAATTGAGAATCACCATCCAGTTAATGCCTCATCCACTACAATACCTTCGACCTCCATTTTTCATGACCGCCATTCCTGAACCTTGTGTCGACAGATCGATTTCACCTCCAGAAAATCATTTGCGTTGTTTCGTGTAGTAAATGTGGGATACATCAAGGACCTCCTACGACGAGTCACTTCTTGTCGACATCAGCTTATTATCCAAGAAGTTGACTTAGAAACAACCCTTTCAGTGCTTTGAAGCTTGCATGCCTCAATGGTAAGTTTCTCACTTCCGGTGATAGGTTGACATCAATGGCATTTGACCGAAAGATTTTGCATGGTGTTCGACATAGGATCATATAGTTGAATTGAGGCTTATGTGATCCATAATAGTTGAAAGAATAACTTCGGCATAAATCACATGTAGACAAACATTTGTCGACGCGTTTCGAACCAACTAGTGTGGTTCATCGTCAGGACAAGCTGAAGAAACAGATCCAGCTTAGCATGATAAATAGCCCGAGCAGAGTCTCCAACGGCTAAATTGACTAACGGCTAATTTTGACCTTAAGGCCCAGGTCTAATTATTTTAATATTATTATTATTATTATTATTATTTATTTATTTATTTTTAATATTATTTATGGAAATAAGCTAAATTAGGTAAAAATACATAACTAAATTATCATTAATGGTTGGTTTAAAAAGAAATTTAATTATTTATTTAAATTATATATATATATATATATATATATATATATTTATATTTATATTTATATTTAGTTAAAGTTATAATATTAGGTTAATAAGATAAAGGTTAGGATTAATAAGTAAAATAATATCAATGGTTAGTTTAAAAAAATAAAAATAAATAAATAAAATAAAAATAAATAAATAAATAAATATAAATAAATAAATAAATAATAATAATAATTTATTTATTTATTTTAATTAATTCACAATTATATATATATATATATATATATATATATATATATATATATATATATATATTAAAATCATAATATTAGGTTGTTAAGTAACTTAATGGTTAGTTTATTTTTAATTATTATTATTTACGGAAATTAGTTAAAAATATATAAAATAATTTTAATGGTTGGTTAAAGAAGTAATTTATTTTTATTTAAATTATATATATATTAAAATCATAATAATAGGTTGAGAATTTTCATTTATTAATTTAATAATAATTCATAATGGTTAGTTTAAAAAATAATTTAATAGTGATTTATTAATAATCAAATATATGTATATATAATTTATAATAAAAATTGTAAAGTTAGGATAAAATACTATATAACTAAATAGAATAATTCAAAGGTTAGCTTTAAAAAGGTAATTAATTTATTTAATTAAATTATTTATTAATTATTGTTAATGTTGCATATATACATATATATTCTAAAAAAAAAAGAAAGAAAGGAGGGGGCAGAAAAACCGACTAAGAAGAGAGTGCTGGAATCCAGCACCTACTGATTTTCCAGCCATCATCTCTATTGAGATTGCTCGGCTTCTTTTCAATCTCAATAGCTTCCCTCAATTTACGATGGTGGAACTGAGCGACTTTGGCAACAACCTTGGCCTCCTCAATACACACCTGATGCTTGGTCTTTTCCACATGCTCAGCTAATGCTGAAGACTTGGATCTCCCATGTCTCAGGTCGGCCGCATGTTCGCAGATCCTTTGACGGATGGAGCGCCCTGTTTCCCCAATATAGGGGGTCCCACAAGAACAAGGAATCAAGTAGACACCCTTCATGTCTTTAGGGTTAACGGGATCTTTCACCGATCGGAGGGATTTGCGAATGGTGTTGAGGGGCCTAAAGGTAGAGGGAATATCATACCTTTTAAGGATCCGAGCAATCTTGTCTGTGGTTCCTTGAACATAGGGAAGATGGACACCTGGACGACGCTCTTTTGGCTCTTTCTTAATCAACGCGTTTTTAGAGGCTTTATGGAAAGCCTTCTGACCCAGGCGTCTACTATATCCATTCTCCACAAAGACATTAAGGAGATGGGATCTCTCCTTATCAAAGCTCTCACGATCAGAGATCCTAAGGGCACGAGTAGCGAGGGTGTTAAGAACACCAAACTTTTGAGCAGGGCTAACCTTTATCTTATTAACCTAATATTATAACTTTAATTAAAATATATATATATATATAATTAATTAATTAATTTAAATAAATAATTAAATTTCTTTTTAAACCAACCATTAATGTTAATTTAGTTATGTATTTTTACCTAATTTAACTTATTTCCATAAATAATATTAAAAATAAATAAATAAATAAATAAATAAATAAAATAATAATAATAATAATAATAAAATAATTAGACCTGGGCCCTAAGGTCAAAATTAGCCGTTAGTCAATTTAGCCGTTGGAGACTCTGCTCGGACTATTTATCATGCTAAGCTGGATCTGTTTCTTCATCTTGTCCTGACGATGAACCACACTAGTTGGTTCGAAACGCGTCGACAAATGTTTGTCTACATGTGATTTATGCCGAAGTTATTCTTTCAATAGGATCATATATTCACACCATGTGAACTGTAGTACCTTGAGGGTCATCATCATTATCGGTGATTCCTCTCGCGTCTATTAAAAGCTCACATTATTGGTTGGTAATCAGGCAATGTCTTTCCATGTTCGACTTCAAAACATCTTTTCACATGGATCGACTTGTACATCGGGTGAAGATTGAACGAGTTTGAAGACCCCAGATCTAGTTTCATCCATCCGGGCTACGATATATTCAGGGATATAAAAACATCAAATGTACAAAGCTACTGCACAGATGGTCATCCAAACCAAGGATGATGACTCTACATATGAAGAATCACCAGTCTGCATCTGCCGACGACTATCTAATCTATGTACATGAAATGAATTTATAAAGCTGAGCATGGGAATGCCCGCCTTAGCTAGATCATGAAAATTAGATTATGATGATGTATTGCATTGTATCTTATACAGGTCACCTTCTAGTTTCGAAACCTCAGATCCTCATCATAAAGCATTTTACCCAACATCAAAGATTTATGACTTCATGCTTTAGGGGGCAATTGTTATAGACATATTTGGGCACTTCAACCCCAATCTTATATGTCGATAAACTAGGGCTCATTAACCCCTAAAAGAGTTGTTTCATACCCTAAAATAACATGGTCATTTGATTACATCATTCCCCAAAAGTTCCACCTGAAAAACCATCTAGAAATGGCCTAAACTGAACCATATTGACTGCTACACTGGCTAGGTGCGATGCATACTGAGTGACACACTGCTCAAGTGCGATGCATACTATTTGGGCCTTATATAGGGTGTGATGAGCAAGGATGGACAAATGTCCAAGACAATTTGCTAAGTGGATGCTCATAGAATCTTATAGAAACTTCCCCTCTGAAACTTGCCTCTCTGAATTCGCCCAAGGATGAGTAAGAGATCTAAACATCAGTTATCTCTCCTCTTGTGGAACCAAATGTAATAAGTGGAATGACACTAATCAAAACCCAGAGATGACTCACACCCTTGCACACATCTATAAATGGATCCCTCATCTAAGAGATCCAAAGGCTGGAATTTTGTGAATTACAAGTAAGTGCTGATAGTTTGAGGAAAGAGCATTGTATTGTTGGTCTGATCTTGCTATTTCATGAGGTGAAGAGGGCTTGACGCTAGGAGGATGATGCTGGATTAGACAACTGGGTTGTAATTCTCCCTTCTATTTAATAAATTTCTTCGAGTTTTCTTCCATATAACTGTGCAATTGTGAATGTTATTATTTGTGAATGCCCTTGTATGTTCATTATATTTCTGATTCCATAATGATTATGATATAATAGATCAAGATGCTTTGCTGGTTCTTTGTTACTGTGTTTCTACAGGTACTCTCTAAGTGGGATAAGTATGGAGTGGAGTTGCAAGTTCTGTCAAGGGGGAGAGGGATCAAGCAAGGAGTTAAGTGGAAGATCCAGGTTGGTTCCTTTGTCTTTTTCTTATCCATTATACATTGAAGAAATCACGAATTGCTTTAAACTATTGTTTCTAGGATAACTGCCAAACCTAGATGGCTAGTCGATCGAAAAGACACTAGTTTTCCTAGAAACAACAGGTAGAAACCAGGAAGAAGTGGGGGCAAGCCATGAAAGAAGAGATGGACTCATTAGCACATAACCAGACTTGGGACTTAGTCAGGTTTCCTGCAGGTAAAACAACATTGCAAAATAAATGGGTTTACAAGTTGAAGGAAGAAGATGGAGGTAGAAAAAGGTACAAAGCTAGACTTGTGGTGAAGGGGTTTGCACAGAAGAAAGGTATTGATTTTGATTAAATATTTTCTCCTGTTGTTAAAATGACTTCAATTAGAACTATTTTAAGTCCAGTAGTAGTTGAAGATTTGCATCTTGAACAGTTAGATGTAAAGACAACCTTTCTCCATGGGGATTTGGAGGAAGAGATATATATGTAGCAGCCACAAGGATATGAGGTAAAAGGGAAGGAGAAACTAGTGTGCAGGTTGAAGAAGAGCTTGTATGGCTTAAGACAAGCTCCAAGGCAGTGGTATCTAAAATTTGACAATTTTATGTTTGAACAAGGTTATACTAGATGTCACTATGATCATTGTGTTTATCTGAAAAATCAAAATGATGGCAGCTGTATTATATTGTTATTGTATGTAGATGACATGGTTGTTGCGGGGTCTAACATGCAGGAAATAAATGTGCTCAAAAGAAAATTGGCAAATTCATTTACAATGAAGGATTTGGGAGCTGCAAAAAAAATCCTTGGTATGAGAATAACTAGAGAAGGAAGAATCGCAAATTAACATTGTCTCAAAGTGAGTACATAGGAAAGGTGTTGAAAAGATTTAATATGCACAATGAAAAACCAGTTAGTACACCTTTTGCTAGCCATTTCAAACTTAGTAAGGAGATGTGCCCAAAGACCCAAGAAGACATGGATTATATGTCTAAAGTTCCATATGCATCAGCAGCTGGAAGCTTAATGTATGCAATGGTCTGCACAAGGCCTGATATTGCACATGTAGTGGGAGTTGTAAGTAGGTACATGAACAATCCAGGAAAAGAACATTGGATGGCGGTGAAGTGGATTCTTAGGTATTTGAGAGGTACAACAAATCAAGCATTATGCTTTGGTGGTTCAAACATTTCTTTACAAGGATATGTTGATGTAGATATGGCGGGTGATAGAGATAACAAGAGGAGCACAACAAGGTATGTGTTTACTGTAGGTGGAACAACTGTCAATTAGGTTTCAAAACTGCAAAGTGTTGTTGCACTCTCAACAACAGAAGCAAAGTATGTTGCTGCTACAGAGGCTAGTAAAGAAATGATTTGGTTACAAAGGTTTCTGGATGAATGGGGTAAGAAGTAGGAGTTGGGCAGGTTATACAGTGACAACCAGAGTGCCATACATCTTGCAAAGAACTCTGCATTTCATTCCAAAACTAAGCATATACAACTCAAGTAACATTTCATACAGGCAGCGTTGGAAGATGGATAGTTGAAGCTGGAAAAGAGACACACTAGCCAAAATCCTACAGATATGTTAACAAAAGTTGTATCCAGGGAGAAACTGAGAATCTGCTCAGTTTCAGTTGGTCTTTAAGTATGACGAAGAAGATGAGAAATACCCAGGTCCAAAGTGGAGTCATTGTCTAGCAAATGAGGCAGCGGTGGAGTTGCTATAATCAGTCTACAAGTGGGGAGATTGTTGGGTGTGGAGCTTGATTATCTTCTGTATTCAAAGGTATCGCTGCATTGGACCCCAGTTCGAAATGGGGTGGCAACGCCGCCCATAAAATATTCGCTGCAGGGGGGGTCTGGGGGGGCGACTATAACCTTTCGGGAGCCCCTCCCTGGCAGGGGGTTTCGAGGGCAGCGCCCCCAAAGCTAAGAATAGATGTAAAATTGCCTTGTAAAATGTTGTAATTTCATAGTCAATCTGGGCCGTTCATTAAGCGGAGATCTGACGGTAGAAGTTATGTTTAATTTAGGGTTTTTTTCCCTAGAAGGCAACCCCTCGCTATATATGAGGGAATTGTATTGCGTCTATGTATATATGTATTCTGAGTGAGGAAGAGAGAGGAGATTGAGAGCGAAGAGGGAGTTACAGTGGATTTTCTGTGGGTTGTATCTCTTCAGTTCGCTGGATAATATAATAAAAGAAGGACTGGCTGTTTCTCCGTGGATGTAGCCCAAAATGGGTGAACCACATATATCTGTGTCTCTCTTGTTTTATGCGTTTTCTGTGTTTATATTTCTGCAATATTTTATGTGTTCCATTGCTCTATAATATATAATTTCCTAACAATCTATCATCCCGCCTATGTATGAAGAACTTGTTACTTTTAGTCCATGATACGTCAAAAAAAATACGTACTGTTCGAAGTGAACCTTGGTGAAAACACAATGCTTCCGCGCTAACTAGTGTCACCTACTCTAGTCAGTTGTTTTTGGGTTAACCCTTGTCAGCTCAGTCAAGTAGAGTAAGGTGAGGGGGAAAACCTTAACAAGCACGTCAGAGGTACAATAGACTACTTATTTGTAGGAACAACCTCTTCTGCTCTCAATAAGTTGGGATCCCTCTTTTGCCTCTGAAATGAATAAGTGCTATGCATAGTTACGAAGATGAAAAATGAAAAAAATGAAAAAGTGAAAAAAGTTTGAAAAAAAGAATGAATGAAAATGAATAAGGCGAAAGAAGAGAAAGGTTTCTTGCATAAAGAGGTGATGCAAGTAACTCCGCCGGGGCACTGACTAGGCTTGCTGATAGTGGAGCCATTCTTGTGTTCCTATGTGACTCCGCCAACGTACTGTCCAGGTTTGGTGATAGCAGAGCAACACCAGAGATGAAACTAAGACTCCGAAGACTATATTGCTTATGCACCGATATACCCCTCAACCCCAATTGAAACAACTATGTTTCCTTGGCTTGGAATGTGTGTCAATCCACCAAGAGATTGGCAAATGCTACATATTACAATCAAGCTAGTGTGAAACCAAGATGAGATGAGAACTAAACAATACTTCCTTAGGTGTTAGACTTGCTTTTCACGAACAAGGTCCATAGAAAGAGTTGAAGTTCTACCAGTGTGTCACCAAGTGTTGTAGCGGCTACAACCACCCTCCAAAATTTTTCCTTAACCTCATTTTGGAACCTCCCTACCAAATTTTCACAATAGCTTGCCTTGCTTCGTCAAGTTCACAAGCTTCAGTGTTTTTCTTGCACAAAGGTAGCCTGTCGATCACAACTTGATGCATTCCCCTCATAGGTTGATCACCCAGACTTGGTCCAATTGCAGGCTGAGCAACTCCCCCAAGAAATTGCGCATTTCTGGAGAGAAACCAGCCTTCACTCCAGAAATTGCACAATCCTGTCTAGCAACCTGCTGGGCTCTAGAATTTTGTAATTCTGCTAGTCAACACTCCCAGTGAAAATTGCACAATTTTCCCCAACAGGGTTGCTCAGCCCAGAATTTGTGGAAATATGGGCAGCAGTTAGCTTCTCTGCCCAGAAATTGCACAAATCTCCCGGGCAGTCAACCCAACTCCTAGCCAGAAATGTGGATTTCCTTTAAGCATTCAAACAACCTCTTGCATGTTTAGTTGAGTTGATCGGTTCCCTTCAAGACTAAGAAAAATATACTTTCATGCATGGGATGCTTCTCCCAAGGCAGCATGCAAAGGAATCCCTTGTTTCAGGGATCTATTTTTAGCAGTTGGAGGTCACATGTAAGGATCAGTTGAGAAACCTCCCACCAAGTGTGGCTTTCCCTAGATTTGTTGCATGCACGTCACAACCTCGATGTTATCAAAACTCATCAATTGAACGTTGTAGAGCTCATTCCTCACATCAACCTTGCGGCTCTGACATCCCACATCACATCTAGGAGCTGTCGGCACATTCAGCTCAACTGTTTTAGGGTAAGCCCGCTTTCCATGACTTGTGTTGCATTTCTGTCACTTTTTATGTTTTCGCTTGTATGAGTACTGTTTGCTTGTTTTTGTTGAAAGCTTGCTATCGTTTACATGTATATTATCTTGTCTTATCACTGTTTTAGTTTTTGTTGCTATCTCACTACTATCGCATGCATGAAACTATTTTTCACGAACGATCACTGATTCAACAACTTGTCTCACCCCCATGCATGTTGTTCCATTTTCCGAATCTTTCATTCACCGTTTACATGCATGATCATTCACTTATGCTTACACTCAGTATCACCATGCATTTGCATTCACATTCACGTTTAGTTTCCTGTTAGTGAGTTTGGCCAACCATGGCCTAGACTCTGCCTCACCAAACAACATTGCGTAATCCTGAGAGTGAAGGCTTTTCCTTCCTCTCTGGAAATGCGCATTTCTGCCCAACAACTGTTCCCTAGGCCTGCTTTGCGCAATCCTGAGGGACAGTGACTGTTGGCCAAGGAAATTGAGCAATGAAATCACTGAGCCTGCAACCATTTCCAGCTGAGATTGCGCATTGCACAATTCCAACAGTCAGCAACCAAACTGGACTGCGCACTACGCAGTTCCAGTAGTCAGTTAGTCAACAACCCAGACTATGCCGTGTGCAGTCTTAGTAGTCAGTCTCTCGACCTCGTGGCCAAAATTGTGCAACCTTCATGATCAGTCACACAGGTATGTTGCAAGTCAGTTCTCAAGTTCATTTTGGTTTTCGATTGACAGATTGCTTGCCATCAGTGTTTCCATGTCTCTAGGTATTGCATGTGTTCATCTACCTCTCAGCAGTGCAGGTACAATGGTTTCCAAGAGGGCAGAGTCAAAGACACCGTTCAGAGCACACCTGGAGATGCCATTAATCAAATGTCTATGAGCTTGCCAACTCACAAAGATATCAAGTTGTTCGTAGACAAGAACATCAAGATATCACAAAAAACATCATTTAGGGCCTCAAAACGGCTCTGGAAGTTCAGGACCCGAAAAACTACTAAAAATAGTAAACTGTGCTACAATTTAGGAAACTGAAAAGGCTGAAAGAGACAGCTGTGGGGGTCCAAATGGGATAGGTGGGTGGCCACCAACATCCACCTGGATCATTCCTCCCCCCTTAGGAAGTAATGGTCCCCATTGCGTTGAGTTCCTCCATCTGCTGAGCTTGTCCTGCAATCTCTGATGTGTCCAGTAATGGTGGGAAGCATGGTCGACGATGATCCATATTGAACACTTGGTGCAGGCAAAGGAATGGAGGAATGATGTGCTCCAAAGCGTTGTTCCCCACAGCCTTGGTACTACTGTAAGGACCATGTCGGAGTGGTCTGAGCTTCTGATGGGTTCTGGTAAGGCATTCTCTCTGCAGATGCAACCAGACTTTGTTGCTCACCTGAAACTTGTGTGGTATCTCTGTGGGTGAGGAGAAGTTGTTCCTGTGTTCTGTCATGACCGTATCCCTTTGCTGCTGCTGCTGCATGGAGGAACCCTTTGCAGGGGTCATGGATGTAGCAACGATCTTCCCCTTACTTTGGGAGTGAACCAAACAGATAAATTTCCTGGTCTGGGAGATGAGCTTGCTGCCTTTCTTAGCAGTGATCAAAGATGTGGTAGTAGGTGGGGCTACCTCCGGTATCCTGTCTAATGAATTATTTAAGGAAATAATGACAGCACGATGCCTTGACTCATACACAACATGTCGCCTCCACAAGTATGGTTGGCCTAATAATACATCACAAACATCCAGAGGTGTAACATCACACAATACCTCGTCTGTGAAGGGCTTGATGCTGTAGGGAAGGCGGCACTGCTCGCGAACTTTGAGATCTCGTCCTTCATGAAGCCACCCGATATTGTACGGCTGTGGGTGTGGTGTAGTCGGTAGGCCCAACCGCTTCACGACCTCTGCTGAAACGAGGTTCTTTTGGCTGCCACCATCGACAATGAATTGTAGCGGCGAACCCTTCACCCACATTTGTGAGTGGAAAAAATGCTCCCCTTCCTCTGGATTTTCGGGCTCATCTTTCTAGATCTTGGCGGTGGCAACAGTGGCGTTGGGATCCGCATCAATGATCTGCTTCCCTTTGCCATTCCCCTTGTCGGGTTCTGGCTCAGGGTCGGAACATGCATCTGATTCGGAAGCCTTCAACTCAGCCACCAGCGACTGCTTGGTCCGACACTCACTTGTGTTATGAGTGGGACTCTTGTGGAACTCACACCACTTCCCTGTGTCCTTCTTCGGCTTCATGGTGTTGTTCTTTTCTTGTGGCTTTGACAGGTTGTCTTGGGTCACCCCGCCTTGGCTTTATCCTTTGGGCTTCAGATTTGCAGATCCAAAGTCTCGCTTCTTATGTTTGAACTTTTGCTCGATTTTGACAGCGTATCGGTACGTCGTGCCGAGCGAGGAGATGTTCAAGAACACCATCTCTTCTTGGATGTATCTGTGCAGGCAGCCACGGTATTTGAGTACCAGATGTAGCTCAGAATCTTTGATACCCAACTGTGTGCGAAGGGTATGAAAAATGTTTGTGAACTCCGACACATCTTGGTCTCGTCCCTGCCGTAGTGTGGTCCATTTAATGTATTTGTCCTCGTAGCTTTTGACAGGGTAGTACTGCTCCTTGATGGCATCCCGTAAGTCATTCCAAGTGGGTGCGGCTGAAAATAATGAGCCTGTACTTTCATCCTTCTGCTCGCAGTAGGTTTCCCACCAGTCCTTAACATGGGGGGCTGCTTTGAGAAGAGCGAAAACAATCTTTTCCCGATTTGAAAATTCATGAACAGAAAAATACCCATCTAGCAGATTTAACCATTTATCTATGGCATCTACATCTATTTGACCCTCGAAGATGGGGATTTCAAAATTAACTTGTACCTTAAACGGTGTGGCGTTTCCAGAGTAGCTGTTGGAAGCCGATGCGTCGCCTCTGGGTAGCTGCTGAAGGATCTACGCAAAGCTATCCATCATCGCGTTCCTTTGCTGCTCGAGGGCTTCTTCGAGCAAGATTTTGATTGGATCTCCTGCCCCCTCGTCTTTCTTCTCATCCGCCATGGGAGGTCGTCGCGATTTGCGAGGCTGGTCTTGCAAAAGTTCGACCAGTTCAAACCCTAACTCCTTCTATCCCAACCTCGTTGGGGACATGCAAAGAAAAACAGAGAAAAAGCAGACTGCTCTGATACCACTGATCCGGACTTTAAACAGGAACGCAATAAAACACAAAGATAACTATAAACATAGATATGAAGTGGAAATAATACTTCACTTCATTAATGTAAAACACTGAAATATGCTTACAAACAGTAATGGAAATAAACTAGCTAGGGCGATCGTAGCTTATCTCTGAGAAGAGATGTGGTGGCTACATGCCTCTGAACTGTGTTACAATGAGGCTCAAAGGCCTATTTATTGTTGAGAAACAATGGACAACCCTTAACATTCCGAAATCTAACCCTAGAAGATGAAACGCCAAATTGTGGGCCCCGTTTGGGTAAATTGGTACATCAATTTCCCGGGGTCGTAACTTTGGCATACGATCTCCGTTTGACGCGTACAATAGCTCCTTAGAAAGATCTATCCGAGCACTACAACTTTGGGAGGCAACATCGGTCCATGGACCGATGTTGCCCTAGATTTCCCAAAAAACGTCGTTTAGGGCCTCAAAACAGCTCCAGAAGTTCAGGACCCGAAAAACTGCTAAAAATAGTAAACTGTGCTACAATTTAGGAAACTAAAAAGACTAAAAGAGACAGTTGTGGGGGTCCAAATGGGATAGGTGGGTGGCCACCAACATTCACCTGGATCAAATGGATCTTCCAACCGATCTCTGTAACAATGGAAATCATGGCCTTGATGGAGGAATATCTGACTATAGGGACAAATGTCTCGTCATAGTAAATTCGCTTTCCTGAGAGAAACCCTTAGCCATGAATCAAGCTTTGAAATTCTCAACATTGTCATCAACAACATGTTTTATTTTACAAATCCATGTAGATCCTACCATTGGTTTCCATTTTGGCCATGGCAGAACCTCCCATACATCATTATTCATGATGGAAGAGTGCTCTTACACCATGACATCTTTCCACCCCTGCCACTTAGATGCCTCCTGAAAACCGGAACGCTTGACCTCTATTAACTTGCTCATAAGAGACATGTAGCTAGAAAATCTCTATGGTGCTCTGCTTTCCTTGATTGAAATCCTAGGAGAATCCACCTACTCTTAAGATTCCTTTAAGGTTCACTCTACCCATTTTAGCCTCTTCATCCTAGAAGTATTGACTTGGGTAAATGGAGAATCATGCTCCTCCTCATTCTTATGCTACTCACCCTACACACAAGTCTAGGGTCCTATAATCTATAATTGTTGTCTCCCTTATTACTTTGTTGCTTCCTACTCCTAAACCTCTACTGCAACTGGCACTAAGCTACAAGACCTTTTGAAATCCCCATCCTCCTCAAATTTCACATCCCTCCACACCACTATCTTCCCGAGTGCAGGAATGTGGATATTGTAAGCCTTTGAATCTTGTTATATCAATAAATAAATACTTCTCGACAATAGGCTTGAGCTTGTTCTTCTTCTCTAATGAGACGTGGAGATAAACCAAGAACCCAAAAAGGCGAAGATTCCCAACTTCTAGTTTCTTCCTCGTGAATACCTCTTTAGGTATCATCCTCCCCAACACCTTGTATGGAATCATGTTTTGTAAATACACTCTTGTGTTATACACTTTTATGCATGGGATACATTGATCATCCAACATTTCTTTTTTTGCCCCAACAACGACTCTATTCTTCCTCTCTAATACTCCATTCTCCTGTGTGTTATATGGAACTATTAGCTCCCTCTTAATCCAGAATTTGCACAAAACTCCTTGAAGGAGTCTGAGATGTACTCTCCTCCATTGTTAGACCTAAGCTCCTTGATATTTCTCTCAATCTAGTTCTCTACATGAGCTTTAAACTCTTCGAATTGAGTTGTTGTAGCGGCTACAAATACCCTCCAAAATTTTTCCTTAGCCTCATTTTGGAGCCCTCCCTACCAACTTTTCACAACAGCTTGCCTTGCTTCGTCAAGTTCAAAAGCTTCAGTGTTTTTCTTGCATAAAGGCAGCCTGTCAATCACAGCTTGATGCATTCCCCTCACAGGCTGATCACCCAGACTTGATCCAGCTACAGGCTGAGCAGCTCCCCCAAGAAATTGCGCATTTTTGGAGAGTAACCAGCCTTCCCTCCAGAAATTGCGCAATCCTGTCTAGTAGCCTACTGGGCTCCAGAATTGCGCGATTCTGTCAGTGAGCACTCCGAGTGAAAATTGTGCAATTTTCCCCAGTAGGGTTGCTCAGCTCAGAATTTGCGCAAATCTAGGCAACAATCAACTGCTCTACCTAGAAATTGTGCAAATCTCCTGGGCAGTCAGCCTAGCTCCCAGCCAGAAATGCGCATTTCCTTCAAGTAGTCAAACAACCTCTTGCATGTGCAGTTGAGTTGACCAGTTTCCTTCGGGACTGAGCAAAACAGACTTGCATGCATGGGCTACTTCTCCCAAGGCAACATGCAAAGGCATCCCTTGTTTCAGAGATCTATTTTTAACAGTTGGAGGTCACAAGCAAGGATCAGTTCAGAAACCTCCCACCAAGTGTTGCTTTCCCTAGATTTGTGGCATACGCGTCACAACTTCGATGTTATCAAAACTCATCAACGGGATGCTTCAGAGCTCATTCCTCACATCAATCTTGCAACTTTGACATCCCACATCACATCTAGGAGCTGTCAGCACATTCAACTCAGCTGTTTTGGGGTAAACCCACTTTCCATGACTTGTGTTGCATTTCTATCGCTTTTTGTGTTTTCGCTGGCATGAGTATTGTTTTCTTGTTTTCGTTGAATGATTGTTGTCGTTTACATGTATATTAGCTTGTCCTAGCACTGCTTCAGTTTTCGTTGCTATCTCACTGTTGTCGCATTCATGAAACTGTTTTTCACGAAGGGTCGCCAATTCGGTGACTTGCATCACCCACATGCATGTCGTTCCATTTTCTGAATCTGTCATTCACCATTTTCATGCATGATCATTCACTTATGCTTACGCTCAGTATCATTATGCATTCACATTCACATTCACGTTCAATTTCGCGTTGGTGAGTTTCACCAACCTTGGCCCGGACTTTGCCTCACCTAACAACATTGCGCAATCCTAAGAGGGAAGGCTCTGCCTTCTCTCTGGAAATGCGCATTTCTGCCCAACAGCTGTTCCTGAGGCCTGCTTTGCACAATCCTGAGGGACAGTGGCTGTTGGCTAAGAAAATTGCGCAATGCAGTCACTGAGCCTGCAACCATTGCCAGCTCAGATTGTACATTGCGCAATTCCAGCAGTCAACAGCTAGACTAGACTGTGCACTGTGCAGTTCCAGCAGTCAGTCAGTCAGTAGCCCAGACTGTAACTTGTGCAGTCTTGGCAGTCAGTTTCCCGACCTCCCAGCCGAAATTGCGTAACCTTCATGATCAGTCACACAGGTATGTTGCAAGTCAATTCTCAAGTTCATTTTGGTTTGTGACTGACAGATTGCTTGCCATGAGTGTTGCCATGTCTCCAGGTATTGCAGGTGTTCATCTACCTCTCAACAATGCAAGTACAACGGTTTCCAAGAAGGCAAAGTTGAAGACACCATTCAGAGCACACTTGGAGATGCAGTCGATCAAATGTCTATGAGCTTGCTAACTCACGAATATATCAAGTCATTCGTAGACAAGAACAACACGATATCACAACGAGCAACATCATGAACAACAACTGAAGGTAACATACCAAACACAGGGAATGCAGTGAATGCAGTAAATACAACGAATGCAGCGAATAAAAGGAACACAATGAATGCAACGAACACAACGAATGCAACGAATGCAGTGAATGCAAGAGGAAGGTTGTTGACAACATAGAGGCGGAACAAAGTCGCAAGCTCAAGCAGATCCATTGATGATGAAAGCAACTTTGGAGACTTAGGCTATGAGGTGACGACGTGACATGAAGATCGCGCGAAGACAAAGAATGGAACAAAGAAGGAGTTGCATGTGCTGAAGCAGCAACTAAAGGAAGAAAATTAAGTTGCACATATATATGAATGAGTTGTAGTAGGAACAAGAACAACAATGGGAATACCATGCACTCATGGATGAAACTGCGCCAGTACAAGTTAAAGATCCATCCCAACAGCTGGCATAGATCAAACATGGTGAGAAATTTTGTTGATTGCATGCAAGGGATTCAGCAACATGCATGTCATTGTGCACACACATGCAATCCAACCCATTCAACACACTCACCAAGGCGAAGACAAAAAGCAAGTCCAATTGGAGCTGAACATGTACTTCGACAAGTTGATGCACATGACCACTAGCACAAAATTGAAGATCAGCACGGACACTATGCATCAGTGTGTTTCCGGTTCAACCACACCTAAGAATACCATGCGCATGTTAGCAAATGAGTTGGATGAAGGAGCCGAACTAATGCAAGGGTTGCAACAAAGGCAAGAGTTCGCTTCAACAAGATGTCACCATGAAGTGCATGCACACCATCATAGACGACCAAGCTTGGCATCAACTCACCAACTTCACCATCACAAGCATGCCAAAGAGTTGGTTTCATCACAACGGACCAAGTGTCAATGATGTCTTTCTCAAGCCTTTTTGTCTCACATGGGAACATGTGCATTGTAATGTTAAGTCATGTTAAGTGTAAGTCAAGTGTCAATAGTTGGATGTAACAGTCATAGAGTAGGTGAAGAGTCATGAGGTTAGTTGAACAATTACAAAGGGGAATGTGTAGGGTCACCCTGCCCTTTGCTATAAATAGTCCCTCATAACTCATTATAAGGGCTTTTGGTCAGCCAAGCTTCTGATAAGACTATCTTGGAGAGAGCTTGGATAGTATTGTAACATGCCTTGGCTTCTCCACTACACGGAGCTAGTACATCTATTTGGAGGAGCAGGCGAATGTTGCTGTAACGTTCCACTGTTGGGGCTAGCAGGTTTACATGGATGTATTGTATGATTGGAACTTACACTTATTTATATAATAAGATCCAACACATTTTCATGCATATGTTTTTATTGTAGTTGGACTGTTTCGGTTGTTGTAGCAATGTATGTTGTTTAACTTACGTAGTTGTGTATGAACTGTTTTGTATGCAATTATATGAATCTTGTTGCAGATGTGTTGTTGGTTTAACCATCACTTTGGATTTCCAGCTGACTTGCTTTCTAGCTTGTGATGTATCTCCGCTCGTGTGTTCCCTTCCCAGCTAAGTACTGTTACAGGTTGCCAAGGGGCACACTCATCTCAACCCACCTGTGTTAGAACCTCTCATGCACCTTCCTTGACTCACTACAGCAGTCACACCCTTGCTACTGGCAGGGTTATCTTACTTGCCTCTGTGAGAAATCACGGTCAAGGCATTACCATACGACCCACTGCTGGAACTCCTACACCAAACAGTTTGAGGTCTAATTGGGACTTATTACTGTGGAGATCCCCTTAACATGTTGGTGGGTCTAGCACCATCAAAATTTTGGCATTAGAAGGAGGGCCAGATGACAAGTTCAGTCCTCACATCTTTTTTGCATCTCTACACATCTATCATGACTCACTACCAAGCTTCTCTTCCAAAATGTATGCCTTATGGAAATGATTTCATCATCCCAAAAAAGTTCTTGGATAACTTGTCTCATAAAACATTTGATGGTGGAGGCTATGTAGCCTTGGTAAGGCACGCGGTTGACGTTGTAGGCTCATGCAAAAGACATGGATTCTTTGAAGAATACATGAGCTGCGCGTCGTATTCACTTCCTCATCCGATCATGATGTTGATTCAATCGTTGTTAATCTATCCAAGACACTGGTCTACGATGATCTACCTGTCAATGAGGTCGAAACCCCCCAAACTGTTGAGGCACTTCAACTCGAGCTAATGGTTATGTCAGGCCCTCGTTTTCCTGAGGTTGATTTCACTTCCAGTCAGGAAATTGTTGAAACACTCAAGGTTCCTCATCACTCTCTACGTTGCATTGAAGATCAACCAAACACCCATATTTCACTTCCTCCACTCGAACTACACGATCCCATCGCTCACGCGTTGGAGGAATCTTACACAGCAAGCACACATGCACAACACGAGTGGTCTACCTTTCTCATGTTTGCTTGCATGACACAGTCAAGAGAATGCATACACTCAACATCTTCACACAGTGTAACATAGCACCATGGAAGCTCCATAGAATGCATGTCATACACTCTCACTGATCTTTGTTCTGTGGTTGCTTGTAAGATTGGAGTGTGTTTGTTACTGTTACATATTTCTTGTTTTCTAGTTCACACAACTGTCTTGTTCGCAAACCATGCCTTCACCAACATGGGTCAACCAATACACCGATGGCTACATTGGAAGTATCACTTAATGTGAGATGACCCATGCACTGTTAGCTTAGGAGTAGGAGTAGTGTTTGCTTTTGAGTTGTTTTCTTGCATGCTTGTTTTCTTACTTGATTTGTTTGTTTGTTTGTCTGCTTTCTTGTTTGCTTACTTTCTTTTCTTTCACTTTCGCTTCTACTCTTGCTTTGCTTTGTTGTTTGTTAGTTTGCTTGTTTCATTCGTAGGATAGTTTTGCATGAAACCATGTATGACTCTTGAAGCAAGCTGGGTAAAGTACAAGAGGCCTTTTGCTGCTATCACTACTTGGTTATCTATGTTGGGTGTGGAGCCTGATTATCCTCTGTATTCAAAGGTCTCGCTGTATTGGACCCCAGTTCGAAATGAGGCGGCAACGCCGCCCATAAAATATTTGTTGTAGGGGGGGTCAATTGCGACCTTTTGGGAGCCCCCCCCTGCGGCGGGTTTCGGGGGCAGCACCGTCGAAGCTAAGAATAGATGTAAAATTGCCTTGTAAAATGTTGTAGTTTCGTAGTCAATTTGGGTTGTTCATTAGGTGGAGATCTGACAGTAGAAGTTATGTTTAATTTAGGGTTTTTTTTCCCTAGAAGGCAACCCCTCGCTATATATGAGGTGTTAGAAAATTATATATTACGGAGCAATGGAACACATAAAATATTGCAAAAATATAAACACAGAAAATGCATAAAACAAGAGAGACACAGATATACGTGGTTCACACAATTTGGGCTACGTCCACCCCGAAAAGCCAGTCCTTCCTTTCTATTATCCAGCAAAAATGAAGAGACACAACCTACAGTAGATCCGCTGTAATATCCTCTGTTTTCTCTCACAGTCTCACCTCTCTGCTTCTCGCTCGGAGAATACACATATATTACACAGACTCAATACAATGCCCTCATACAAAGAGAGGGGTTTCCTTCTAGGGCAAAAAACCCTAAACTAAACATAAGTTCTATCGTCAGATCATCTGCCTAATGAATGGCCCAGATTGACTAGAAATTACTATACTTTTACAAGGCAATTTTACATCTATTTTTAGCTTTGGGGGCACTGCCCCTGAAACCCCGCCAGGGGGGGGCTCCTCAAAGGTCACAACTGCCCCCCCTTGAACCCCCCCTGTAGCGAATTTTTTAGGGGTGGTGTTGTCGCCCCATTTCGAACTGGGGTCCAATGTGGCGATACCTTTGAATACAGAAGATAATCAGGCTCCACACCCAACAATCTCCCACTTGGAGACTGATTATAGCAACTCCACTGCTGCTTCATTTGCTGGAAAATGAATCCTCTTTGGACCTGGCTGTTTCTCATCTTCATCGTCATCCTTGAAGACCAATTGAAACTGAGCATATTCTTAGTTTCTTCCTGGTTACAACTTTTGTTAGCATATCTGCAGGATTCTGGCTAGTGTGTATCTTTTCCAGCTTCAACTCTTCATCTTCCAACACTGATCGTATGAAATGGTACTTGAGCTGTATGTGTTTAGTCTTGGAATGAAATGCTGAGTTCTTTGCAAGATGAATGGCACTTTGGCTATCACTGTATAACGTGCCCATATCATGCTTCTTACCCAATTCACCATAAACCTTTGTAACCAAATCATTTCTTTACTAGCCTTTGTAGTAGCAACATACTCTACTTCTATTGTTGAAAGTGCAACAACACTTTGGATTTTTGAAACCCAACTAACAACTGTTCCACCAACAGTAAATACATATCCTGTAGTGCTCCTCCTATTATCTCTGTCACCTGCCATATCTGCATCAACATATCCCTGTAGAGAAATGTTTGAACCACCAAAGCATAATGCTTGATTTGTGGTACCTTTCAAATATCTGAGAATCCATTTCACTGCCATCCAATGTTCCTTTCCTGGATTATTCATGTACCTGCTTACAACTCCCACTGCATGTGCAATATCACGCCTTGTGCAGACCATTGCATACATTAAGCTTCCAACTGCTGATGCATATGGAACTTTAGACATATAATCCATGTCTTCTTGGGTCTTTGGGCACATTTCCTTACTAAGTTTGAAATGGCTAGCAAAAGGTGTACTAACTGGTTTTGCATTGTGCATATTAAATCTTTTCAACACCTTTTGTATGTACTCATTCTGAGAAAATGTTAATTTACAATTTTTCTTGTCTCTAGTTATTCTCATACCAAGGATTTGTTTTGCAGCTCCCAAATCCTTCATTGCAAATGAATTTGCCAATTTTATTTTGAGCACATTTATTTCCTACATGTTAGACCCTGCAACAAGCATGTCATCTACATACAATAACAATATAATATAGCTGCCATCATTTTGCTTTTTCAGATAAACACAATGATTAAAGTGACATCTAGTATAACCTTGTTCAGACATAAACTTGTCAAATTTTAGATACCACTGCCTTGGAGCCTGTTTTAAGCCATACAAGCTCTTCTTCAACCTGCACACTAGTTTCTCCTTCCCTTTCACTTCATATCCTTGTGGCTGCTGCATATATATCTCTTCCTCCAAATCCCCATGGAGAAAGGTTGTCTTTACATCTAACTGCTCAAGATGCAAATCTTCAACTGCTACTAGACTTAAAATAGTTCTGATTGAAGTCATTTTAACAATAGGAGAAAATATTTCATCAAAATCAATACCTTTCTTCTATGCAAACCCCTTCACCACAAGTCTAGCTTTGTACCTCTGTTTTCCTCCATCTTCTTCCTTCAGCCTGTAAACCCATTTATTCTTCAATGTAGTTTTTCCTGCAGGCAACCTGACTAAGTCCCAAGTCTGGTTATGCATTAAGGAGTCCATCTCTTCTTCCATGGCTACCTCCCACTTCTTCCTGCTTTCAACCTGCATTGCTTCTTCATAACATTCGGGTTCACCAGAATCAGTCAACAATAAATAATATAATGAAGGAGAGTATCGTTCAGGGGGTCTACTTATCCTGGTAGATCTTCTAACACCACTTTCAGGTGTTTGGGGTGCTTGTTGCTGTTGTGGTGGTTGCTGTTGTTGTGGTTGTTGATTATTATTATTTTCAGGCACCTTTACTTTTTCAGTGATTTCATCAAGAACTGCGTATTCCTTGTTTTCTTTTTCCTGTTTCTTTTCCTGCAACTGATTCTTATACAAGACCTTTTCATTGAATATTACATCTCTGCTCCTAATGATTTTGTGATTTTTGTAATCATATAAGCGATAACCAAAATCATTAACACCATATCCAATAAAGGTACATTTCTTTGACTTTGCCTCAAGCTTTGTTCTATTTTCTTTATCAATATGGACAAAGGCCTCACAACCAAAAGGCTTTAAAAAAGAGTAGTTTACCTTTTTACCTGTCCATGCTTCCTCTGGAACACCACCATCCAAGGAACTTGAAGGCCCTCTGTTTATTAGATAAACAACAGTATCTACAACATCTGCCCAAAATTGTAAAGGCAATCCTGCATTCAATCTCATGCACCTTGCACGCTCCATGATTGTTCTGTTCATCCTTTCTGACACACCATTTTCTTGTGGTGTTCTTGGAACTGTCTTCTCTTTGCGAATTCCATGCTCTGAACAGTACCTATCAAACTCTTTGCTGCAATGTTCACCTCCATTGTCTGATCTAAGACACTTTAATTTCTTTCCTGTCTCAATCTCAACCAAAGCTTTCCATTTCTTGAAAGTATCAAATACATCAGATTTATTCTTAATACAATAAATCCAAGTTTTTCTAGTTGCATCATCAATAAAAGTAACATAATAACGAGAGCCACCGAGAGATGATACCTGAGTAGGTCCCCATATGTCTGTATGCACAAGCTCTAATTTTTCGTTGTTCTTTTATTTCCCAACTCTAAGAAATATGACTTTCTTCTGTTTTCCATAAATGCAATTCTCACAGAAGTCCAAATCAACATTCTTCAAACCCGGCAACAAATTCCTTGAGTGAAGAATCTTCATCCCCTTTTCACTCATGTGTCTGAGCCTATGATGCCATAATGCTGCATCTGCTCCTTTGGAATTTAAAGCATTAACAGAGTTAGAAATACCATTGCATAAATACAATATACCAACCTTTTCGCCTTTTGCTATTACCAGGGCTCCTTTGGTAACCTTCCAAGCTTTATTTGTGAAAGTTGTCACACAACCTTCACTGCCTAACTGCCCTGTTGAAATCAGATTTTTCTTTAGATCTGGAACATGCCTTACCTCCTTTAGTAGCCATTGATTTCCATTCTACTGTTTTACAAGAACCTTACCCATTCCAAAAATTTTACAGGGTTTATTATCACCCAAACGAACTTGTCCAAAATCTCCTTGAACATAGTCATGAAAGTATTTCTTATCAGATGTGGCATGGAATGAGGCCCCTGAATGTACCACCCAGGAATCAGTAATATTTTCGAAAGAAAGAATCAAAGCATCTTGTAACACCTCACCTGTCACATTTGCTTCATGATTGTTTTCTTGCTCTGCATCTCCTTCTTTTCCCTTCCGAGATCTACAGTCTTTCTTTAAGTGTCCTTTCTTTCCGCATTTCCAGCACACTATTCCCGATCTAGACTTGGATCTGCCTTTCCTTGATTTATTGCAATATCCTGAGCTCTTTCCTCTTTCCATTTTTCTTCCCCTAGACTCTGCACTCAAAGCATTACCCGATGTCTCACCAGAGCTTTTCCGTCGCATTTCCTTGCTAAGGATAGCACCGACAACATCATCAAACTTTAAAGTACTAGATCCAGAAACAGAGTTACTAATGGCCATTACTAAACCATTCCAACTTTCTGGTAATGAGCACAAGAATAACAGAGCTCTAACTTCATCATCAAAGTTTACCCCTATAGAACATAACTGACTTGTAACAGTATTAAAATCATTTAAATGGTCTGCAACAGATCCACCTTCTGAAATCTTCATATTAAATAGCCGTTTCATAAGAAATACCTTGTTTGAGGTCGAGGGTTTTTCATATAATTTCTCCAACGCCTTAATCAAACCCTCTGTTGTTGTTTCCTTCGAAATGTTGAAGGCGACCGATGCTGCGAGGCACAACCGTACTATTTCGAGTGCCTTTCTATCGAGAAGGTTCCATTCTTCATCTGTCATTCCCGTCGGCATCTTTGTTTTTCTGCCCAATGGTAGGTACAAATCTTTCTGATACAGATAATCTTCCATCTGCATCTTCCACAACGAGAAGTTTTGGCTGTTAAATTTCTCGACCCTAAACTTACCATCTTTTGCCATTGCTCCCACTCGAATGAAGAACCCTTCTTTCCTGTGAGTTTATCAGCCAAATAGACCTTCGGCTCTAATACCAGTTGTTAGAAAATTATATATTACAAAGCAATGGAACACATAAAATATTGCAGAAATATAAACACAGAAAACGCATAAAACAAGAGAGACACAGATTTACGTGGTTCACCCAGTTTGGGCTACATCTACCCTGAACAGCCAGTCCTTCCTTTCTATTATCCAACAAAAATGAAGAGACACAACCTGCAACAGATCCGATGTAATATGCTCTGTTTTCTCTCATAGTCTCACCTCTCTACTTCTCGCTCGAAGAATACACATATGTTACACAGACTCAATACAATGCCCTCATACAAAGAGAGGGGTTTCCTTCTAAGGCAAAAAACCCAAACTAAACATAAGTTCTACTGTCAGATCATATCCCTAACGAACGACCCAGATTGACCCCAGATTGAATAGAAATTACTATACTTTTACAAGGCAATTTTGCATCTGTTTTTAGCTCCGGGGGCGCTGCCCCCGAAACTCCCCGCCAGGGGGGGGGCTCCCCAAAGATCGCAGCCGACCCCCCCTGGAACCCCCCTGCAGTGAATATTTTACGGGCGGCGTTGCCGCCCATTTCAAACTGGGGTCCAATGTGGCGATACCTTTGAATACATAAGATAATCAGGCTCCACACCCAACATGAGGGAATTGTATTGCGTCTATGTATATCTGTATTCTGAGTGAGGAAGAGAGAGGAGATTGAGAGCAAACAGGAGTTACAACGGATCTGCTGTAGGTTGTATCTCTTCAGTTTGCTGGATAATATAATGAAAGAAGGACTGGCTGTTTATCCATGGATGTAGCCCAAACTGGGTGAACCACATATATCTGTGTCTCTCTTGTTTTATGCGTTTTCTGTGTTTATATTTATGCAATATTTTATGTGTTCCATTGCTCTGTAATATATAATTTCCTAACAACTGGTATTAGAGCCGAAGGTCTATTTGGCTGATAAACTCGCAGGAGAGAAGGGTTCCTAGTTCGAGTGGGAGCAATGGCGGAAGATGGTAGGTTTAGGGTCGAAAAATTCAACGACCAAAACTACCAGTTGTGGAAGATACAGCTGGAAGATTATCTGTGTTAGAGAGATTTGTACCTACCATTGAGCGGAAAGACAAAGAAGCCGACGAGTATGACAAACATAGAATGGAATATTCTCGATAGAAAGGCACTTGGAACAATATGGTTGTGCCTAGCGGCGTCGATAGCGTTTAACATTTCAAAGGAAACGACAATAGAGGGTTTAATGTCGACATTGGCCAAACTATCTGAAAAACCCTCGGCCTCAAATAAGGTATTTCTTATGAAGCGTTTATTTAATATGAAGATGTCAGAAGGTGGATCTGTTGCAGACCATTTAAATGAGTTTAATACAGTTACCAGTCAGTTATGTTCTGTAGGGGTAACTTTTGATGAAGAAGTTAGGGCTCTGTTATTTCTATGTTCATTGCCAGAAAGTTGGAATGGATTAGCTATGGCCATCAGTAACTATGTCTCTGGATCTAGTACTTTAAAGTTTGATGATGTTGTCGGTGCAATCCTTAGTGAGGAAATGCGACGGAAAAGCTCCAGTGAGACATCAGGTAATGCTTTGACTACAGAGACTAGGGGAAGAAAAATGGAAAGAGGAAAGAGCCCAGGATACCATAGTAAGTCAAGAAAAGGTAGATCCAAGTCTAGATTAGGGATAGTGTGATGGAAATGTGGGAAGAAAGGACACCTGAAGAAAGAATGCAAGTCTCGGAAGGGAAAAGAAGGAGACATGCAGCAAGAAACTAATCATGAAGTGAATGTAACAGGTGATGTGTTGCAAGATGCTTTGATTCTTTCATTAGAAAATATTATTGATGCTTGGGTGGTAGATTCAGGGGCCTCATTCCATGCCACACCTGATAGGAAACATTTTTATGATTATGTTCAAGGAGATTTTGGACAGGTTCGATTGGGTGATGATAAACCTTGTAAAATCATTGGAATGGGTACAGTTTTCATAAAACAGCAAAATGGAAATCAGTGGCTATTGAAGGAGGTAAGGCATGTTCCAGATCTAAAGAAAAATCTGATTTCAACAGGGCAATTGGGAGGTGAAGGTTGCATAACTACTTTCATAGATAAAACCTGGAAGGTCACTAAAGTATCCCTGGTAATAGAAAAAGGAGGAAAGGTTGGTACATTGTATTTATGCAATGGTATTTCTAATTCTGTTAATGCTTTAACCTCTATGGGAGAAGATACAACATTGTGGCATCATAGGCTCGGGCACATGAGTGAGAAGGGGATGCAGATTCTTCACTTAAGAAATTTGTTGCTAGGTTTGAAGCATGTTGATTTAAAATTCTGTGAGAATTGTGTTTATGGAAAATAGAAAAGAGTTAGATTCCTTAGAGTTGGGAAAGAAAAGAAAAGAGAAAAATTAGAGCTTGTGCATATAGATGTATGGGGACCTACTCAGGTATCATCTCTTGGTGGCTCTCATTATTATGTTACTTTTATTGATGATGCAACCAGAAAAAACTGGATTTATTGTATTTGAAATAAATCTGATGTATTTGATACTTTCAAGAAATGGAAAGCTTTGGTTGAAAATGAGACAGGAAAAAGGTTGAAGTGTCTCAGATCAAACAATGGAGGTGAATATTGCAGCAAAGAGTTTGATAGGTACTGTTCAGAGAATGGAATTCATAGAGAGAAGACAGTTCCAAGAACACCACAAGAAAATTATAGGTTTTAACCCCGTACAGAAATTACCTGCATACGAATTCTAAAACACAGAAAATAAACAATGCGAGAGCATAACACATAAAACACATATACACAGAGATTTCCCCTAGATCCCAAAACAGGGACTACCAGCTTGATTTTTCATTATGTTCCTTTCAATGTTACAATACATATTTATACATGCCGAAGCATCCAATACCATGGATCGAAAACCATCGCATCCAATACCATGGAGCGAAAATCATCGCGTCCAATACCATGGACCGAAAACCATTGCGTCCAAAAAACATGTGCAAAAATCATGCACAAAACCATAGGTGGGTTTGCCCAACCTAACATAGGGTCCAAAACCAAAATTTTCCGAGGGGTTGCCCCGGACCCCATAAAGTGGGGTTACGGGTGCCCTTCAAACCCCCTGTTAACTACGTGGAAAGAATATAACACAATCCAACATTCTCCCACTTGTTATTTTCTTTCCACAAGGGGCCACAAGAGAGCTTAGTCATTTTCCCAACCCTGAAATGCCCATTGTCTCTCTACACCAAGAGAACTTCTCAGAGCTCACAGATTTTGTCAATGCATCTGTAGTATTCTTCAAAGTGTCCACCTTTACCAGCAACACTTTTTTGTCTTCTATCATATCCCTCACAAAGTGATACTGAACATCAATGTGCTTTGTCTTTGAATGATATGCAGGGTTCTTTGCCAAGAAAATTGCACTTTGGCTGTCACAGTCTATCTTCATAGCTTCTTGTACTAACCCCATACTTGAACACAATCTCTATAACCAAACTGCTTCCTTGCTTGCATGAGTGGCTGCCATGTATTCTGCCTCTGTAATTGATAGTGCCACTACAGATTGTTTCTTACTCATCCAACTGACTACACCTCCAAATAGGTTAAACACATACCCACTTGTAGATCTTCCCTGATCTAGATTTCCAGCCCAGTCTGCATCAACAAAGCCACGAATATCCAACACTCTATCCAATCCTGGTCTTCCTTGGTAGCACAGACCATAATCACGAGTGCCACACAAATACCTGAAAACCCGCTTCACTGTTGTCCAATGCTCCTTTCCTGGTTTTGACATAAACCTGCTCAATACTCCCACTGCATGCGCAATGTCTGGTCTAGTATAGACCATTGCATACATCAGGCTACCAACTGCACTTGCATATGGAACATGGGACATGTCCTCTTCCTCTTCTTGTGTCTTGGGACACTGTTCAGCAGATAACCTCACACCTAAAGGAATAGGAACCTTCACCGGTTTACTATTCTGCATATTAAAACCTTGCAGTATTGTCTCGACATACTTCCTCTGGTTTAACCAGAGCTTCCTCTTTGCCCGATCTCTTTTAATTTCCATTCCCAAAATATAGTTTGTAACACCAAGATCTTTCATGTTGAATTTGAAGGACAACTTGGTCTTCAAATCCTGGATAATTTCTTTGTCATTTCCAACCAGCAACATATCATCCACATACAAGACCAGATAAATAACACGGTCACCAATTAATTTAAAATACACACAATGATCTGCTTTTCTTCTGGTGAAGCCAAGTCCCCGTATAAATGTATCAAATTTCTGATACCACATCCTTGGTGACTGTTTTAACCCATACAGAGACTTCTTTAACTTGCATATCAGTTCTTTCTTACCCTTCACCGCAAAGCCTTCAGGTTGCTTCATGTAGATTTCCTCTTCTAGATCCCCGTGATGAAATGCTGTTTTCACATCCATCTGTTCTACCTCAAAATCAAAAGCAACAGCAACAGATAAAAGTAATCTAATAGAAGTTACCTTGGCAACTGGAGAAAAAATATCACCAAAATCAATTCCTGGCACCTGGGAATAACCTTTTGCTACCAACCGAACTTTGTATTTCTCCACTTTTCCTTCTGCATTTGTCTTCTTTTTGAACACCAATTTGCTGCCAATGGGTTTCCTTCCAGCCAGCAACTCCACCAGATCCCAAGCCTCATTTTTGTGCAAAGATGCCATTTCATCAACCATGGCCTCTTTCCAGAGTTTTCCATCCTTTGAATCCACTACTTCCTTCACAGTTATGGGATCATCATCAATAACATACAAAGCAAAATTTGAACAGAAAGTAGATGGACTATACCTTTCTAGTTGCCTTCTTTCTCAAACTGATCTTCTCACAACGGGAGTTTGTGGCTCTTCATCTTCTAATTCCTCCGCTATTGTAGAGTCTGATTCTTCCTCCTTTAGCTCAAACACTATCTTCTCAGGTTCCTTTGGTTGGACTTCATGTTTAATAACATCTTTCACCTCTCTAAACAACACATCTCTGTTGTACACAACCTTCCTTGTTACTGGATTCCAAAGCTTATAACCCTTTAAACCATCCTTATACCCAATAAAGATGCACTTTTCAGATTTACTATCCAACTTGGTTCGTTTCTCCTTTGGAACATGTACATATGCATCACATCTAAATACACTCAGATGTGAAAGAGAGGGTTTCTTACTAGTCCATACCTCTTGAGGAGTCTTATCCTCCAACACTCATGAAGGTGACCTGTTGACCAGGTAACATGCAGTATCCACCGCCTCTTCCCAGAATTCCTGTCCTAACCCGACACCACTGAGCATGCTTCTTGCCCTTTCCATCAACATCTTATTCATTCTTTCTGCAACTCCACTTTGCTGAGGTGTATATGGAGTAGTCTTTTGCCGTGCTATACCTCACTTCTTACAAAATTTTTGAAATTCCTTACTGCAAAACTCTCCACCGTTATCTGTCCTCAGCACCTTTATCTTCTTCTTTGTCTGGTTTTCCACCAGAGCCTTAAATTCTTTAAACCTGTCAAAGACTTCAAATTTCTTCTTAAGGAAATATATCCATGTATTCCTTGAGAAGCCATCTATAAATGATAAATAGTACACAGACTTACCCAGTGATGGAACCTTCACAGGTCCAAACACATCACTGTGCACAAGTTCTAATATTTGTTTCACCCTCTTACTACCAGAGGGGAAACTCACCCGATTCTGCTTCCCATATACACAGTTTTCACAGAAATCAAAATCCAGAGAGCTATTGCTCATACCTTCTACCATACCTTTACCATGAAGTATCCAAAGCCCCTTTTCTCCAATATGTCCAAGCCTTTGATGCCATAGCACAGTCTTCTCTCTAGAGACCACTAGATTTTCTGCTCCACTTTCAGGAACCACAACTATTGCACCCATCAATAACAGTGCTACCTTGCAGCTTGTACAGAGTTCCAATCCAAACTCCCCGCATCAATACCAGTGCTCCCGAACCATCTTGTAGGTATCCTTCTCGAACACTGTTTTTACACCTGCATCATCCAGCTTGCTAACAGAAATCAGATTTCTAGCTAATGTAGGAATATATAGAACACCTAGAAGCGTTCTAACCCTTCCACCTTGCAACTTCAACTTTACCTTTCCGCGACCAACGATTCTAGCCTTCCTGTCATCCCCCAAGAAGACATCACCACCATCATATTTTCATACTCGCAGAACCACTCTCTATGGGGAGTGAAGTGAAAGGATGCACCTGAGTCAATCAACCATGCCTCATGATCTACATGTGTACTTGAAGAAGCCAAGTACACATCCCCACCTTCATCTGAGGTGGTTTTCGCCTCTGCAGAAGGAGCCCCATCAGATCCCTTTCCTTTGTCAGGAGCTTTAGATTTACAGTCCCTTTTGTAGTGCCCTTCCTTTCCATATTTCCAACACACCACCTTTATAGGTTTTCCTGGAGATTTAGATCTCCCACTCGATGAATTATTTTTGTTTCTGTTCTGGGTCTGCCCTCGTATAGACAAGGCATCACCATTTTGGCTCTCCATATTTTTCCATCTCATCTCCTCCGTCAGCAAGGATGAGACTATTTCATCAAAATGCAAGGCAGTTGCATTGCTACCTATTGCAATAACCAGACTATCGCACAAATCTAGTAGAGAACACAACAAACTGATGCAATTATCTTCATCTGAAATTTTAATATCAACAGATGCTAACTGACTTACCACAGTATTAAATGCATTCAAATGCTCTGTCACCAAGTCTCCATCTTTCATCCTTAGGTTATATAGCTTTTTCCACAAGAATAGTTTATTCACTAGAGACTTAGATTGGTACAAAGTCCCTAACTTGTCCCACAAAGCCTTCGCCGTAGCTTCCCCTGATACATTCAGCAATACTGAATCTGAGACACACAATCGTATTGTGCTCTTTGCCTTTCGATCCAACTTCTTCCATTCTTCATCGGACACTCCTGTTGGTTTAGTACCTAGATCTACCGCGATCCACTGGTCTTTATCCACCAATAGATCCTCCATCTTGAGTTTCCACAACTCAAAACTCAGACCATTAAATTTCTTGATCTCTATCTTTCCACTACTCGCCATCTTCTTTCACCACCAGAATCGATCTCGCAGATCTCCCATTGAACAGGGTCTACCACAGGCCTGAGTGAAACCCCTCAGCAACAAAGTGTCCCCTTGAAGCCAAAACTGCTCTGATACCAAATATAGGTTTTAACCCCGTACAGAAAATTACCTGCATACGAATTCTAGAACACAGAAAATAAATAATGCGAGAGCATAACACATAAAACACATATACACAGAGATTTTCCCCTGGATCCCAAAACCGGGACTACCAGCTTGATTTTTCATTATGTTCCTTTCAATGTTACAATACATATTTATACATGCCGAAGCATCCAATACCCTGGACCGAAAACCATCACGTCCAAAAAACATGTGCAAAAATCATGCACAAAACCATAGGTGGGTCTGCCCAACCTAACATAGGGTCCAAAACCAAAATTTTCCAGGGCACTGCCCCGGACCCCATAAAGTGGGGTTACGAGTGCCCTTCAAACTGCCTATTAACTATGTGGAAAGAATATAGCACAACCCAACACAAATGGTGTGTCAGAAAGGATGAACAAAACAATCATGGAGCGTGCAAGGTGCATGAGATTGCATGTAGGATTGCCTTTACAATTTTGGGCAGATGTTGTAGATACTATTGTTTATCTAATAAACAGAGGGCCTTCAAGTTCCTTGGATGGTGGTATTCCAGAGGAGGCATGGACAGGTAAAAAGGTAAACTACTTTTTTTTAAATTCTTTTGGTTTTGAAGCCTTTGTCCACATTAATAAAGAAAATAGAACAAAGCTTGAGGCAAAATCAAAGAAATGTACCTTTATTGGATATGGTGTTAATGATTTTGGTTATTGATTATATAATTATGAAAATCATAAAAATCATTAGGAGCAGAGATGTAATATTCAATGAAAAGGTTTTGTATAAGGATCAACTACAGGAAAAGAAACAGGAAAAAGAAAACAGAGAATACACAGTGCTTGACGATATCACAAGAAAAGTGATGGTGCCTGGAAATCATAATGATCAATAGCCAGAACAACAACCACAACAGCAACAAGCACTTCAAACACCTGAAAGTGGTGTTAGAAGATCTACTAGGATAAGTAGACCCCCTGAACGATACTCTCCTTCATTATATTATGTATTGTTGACTGATTCTGGTGAACCAGAATGTTATGAAGAAGCAGTGCAAGTGTTATAAACATATTTGGGCATTTCAACCCCAATCTTATATGTCAATAAACTAGGGCTCTTTAACCCCTAAAAGAGTTGTTTCATACCCTAAAAAAACATGGTCATCTGATTACATCATTCCTCAAAATTTCCACCTGAAAAACCATCCAGAAATGGCCTAAATTGAACCATACTGATCGCTACACTGGCCAGGTGCAATGCATATTGAGTGATACACTGCTCAGGTGCGATGCATACTGAGTGATACACTGCTCAGGTGCGATGCATACTGTATGGGCCTTCTATAGGGTGCGATGAGCGAGGATGGACAAATGTACGAGACAGTTTTCTAAGTGGATGCTCATGGAATCTTCTAGAAACTTCCCCTCTGACACTTGCCTCTCTGAATTTGCCCAAGGATGAGTAAGAGATCTAAACTTCAGTTATCTCTCCTCTTGTGGAACCAAATGTAACAAGTGGAATGACACTAATCAAAACCCAGAGATGACTCACACCCTTGCACACATCTATAAATGGATGCCTCATCTAAGAGATCCAGAGGCTGAAATTTTGTGAATTGCAAGTAAGTGCTGATAGTTTGAGGAAAGAGCATTGTATTTTTTGTGTGATCTTGCTATTTCATGAGGTGAAGAGGGCTTGATGTTGGGAGGATGATGTTGGATTAGACAACTGGGTTGTAATTCTCCCTTCTATTTAATAAAGTTCTTCGAGTTTTCTTCCATATAACTATGCAATTGTGAATGTTATTATTTGTGAATGCCATTGTATGTTCATTATATTTCTGATTCCCTAATGATTATGATATAATAGATCAAGATGATTTGACGGTTCTTTGTTACTGTGTTTCTACAGGTACTCTCCAAGCGGGATAAGTACGGAGAGGAGTTGCAAGTTCTGTCAAGGGGGAGAGAGATCAAGAAAGGAGTTAAGCGGAAGATCCAGGTTGGTTCCTTTGTCTTTTTCTTATCTATTAGACATAGAAGAAATCACGAATTGCTTTAAATTGTTGTTTTTAAGATAGCTGCCAAACCTAGAGGGCTAGTCGATCAAAAAGACACTAGTTTTCCCAAAAACAAAATGGCGACTCCACTGGGGAGCGATTAGATGTTTGTTTGTTGTTATTGTTTGTTTTATAAACTATAGACGGAGCTTGAAGTCAGCCAGGTAGCCTTCGAACTACTCTTGCTTTGTAATTGCATAGTAGATGAACGCTGCTTCAGTCAATCTCCGGTTTAGTTTATGAATTAAACATTTGACTTACAAGCATTCTAGATGCCCTTTTGATAGCCCAGTAACCTCTCAAGGAATTCCTTCATACTTTTCTCTTTATTGTTCATCAAAACTCAGCTTAAATCATTAAAAACAACTCCACATTTGAGCCAAAACCCATCTCAGTTGCGCCCCCTAGACCATCGCACTGTCTCCCACTGTGACTCAGTATGCATAGCACCTCCCAAGTGCAGTAAGTGCGATGCATCCCTATTTCTGTGAAGCCTAGGTGCGATGATTGACTGAACCTATTTCCTTTCTATAAATTGGGGGGTTTTGTCCTTGTTTTCAGTTTTGTTTAGTTGTTTTGCTGCTTATGAACAGTGCCTCCTTACTGAAGCCTGCTTGCATCACATAGATCAGCCTCCATTGATTAGGATTAGTAAATGTTTTTATGTATTTGTCCATCATTTACAATCCTTTGTCGAAAAGTTGCTTAAATCGATCTGTCGTTTTGGTACAAAAAGTGTCGTAACTGTTGTTTTGTGTCAAAAAGAGAAGTGTCGTTGAGTCTTCCTTCCCTGGATAGTTGATTGAACTTTTTGTCATGTACTTGATTTTATTTGTTGATATTTGAAGTGTCAAAAGCATTTTCTATTCCAAATTGGAAAGTGTCGTTTAGTCTTCCTTTCTCTTTTGAAGAAGAAATTGTCGAAAATGTTGCTTTGAAAGAAATATTTCAGATCTTTGTTGCATTTAGTTTTCATTTTTGGCATTTTTCACATTAAGGGGAATGTAAAAAAAATACATGCATTTGCATTTGCATTTAGTTTGTGTGCGAAAAATGATTTAGGAAAATGCACTAGTGTGTGCTCTTTGCTCTTTGTTTGAAAGAAATTATAATCTTCTTTCCCTAGTAGCTAGGATTTTCATTGCTCAAAACCAACAACGATTGTTTATCATTGTAGATTGCATTTTTAGGAATTTCCAATCAATGTCGCGCGGTGAACCATTGAAAGGCAAACATTAAACAAGATCAACTATAAAATAAATTTCAATGAACTTAACAATGCTTTGGAACTTAACGCAACATATCTAGAGATCTAGGCTAGAGACATGTTCCGGCGTTGTAAAATCTAGTAACTATCGTTTTCATTGAAGGTTGGGTGATTCCTCCTCCTTGATACGACAAGTGCTAGCACAGACTTGTGCTCCCCGTACCGTCAAGTATATATTGGGAGACCACAATAGGCTTATATCCTTTATCCATAGGAAGTCGAGTCTGCTGCCCTATCGATCGCAATGCACTGAACACAACATTCGGGAAGATTACTGTTGTACATAAGTCCTTGGTAATTTCTCTTTAATTTATCACCAAGGTGTATTTTGCAGTTTTGCAATTGGTTTGGTAATCCCTCTGTCTAGATTTCCAGAGTAGTCACTTTTGTTCCTTTTCGACTCTTTAAAAGAAAAGGTCCATCTGAGCGCTTGTCACTTCAATCTCATTAAAAATTGAAGGGGACTAGAGTCATCTTTAGCTTTTTCTCGACTCTTAAAAATTGAAAAATCAAAGTTGTGTCTAAGCGTCATTAAAATTTATTAAATTCGAAATAACATCCCTGCTTCTTCGTTGATCTTAGGTTGAGATAATGGAGTCCACCAATCAAGGAATCCATTTTGAGGGGAATCCTAGTCCTTTTACTTCTTGGGGAAATATTGGTGCTCCTCATATGGACACATTGTCCCTTCCGGGGCTTACCATTGGCTTGCCAGTATGGCTGTTCTCAACCTCTGTGGTTCAAAATACCATGATTCCTCAGCAATTGAATCAACATCCAGTTGATACTGAAGTTGACCCTTCACCTTATTCTTCGTTTGTTTCTCCCTCCCCTTCTCCCTCTTTGCTTGGTGAAAATAGTGATACTAGTAACCAAGTGGCTGAGAAGAAGAAGAAAGGGAAGGAGAAGAAGAAGAAGAAGCTGATTTAGCAAGGGGGCAACCATGAATCATCTGGTGAAAATCTGCACATTAAATCTCCTAAACCCAATTTCCTTGCATAATTTGTAAAGGAGACCATTTTTATCGAGACTGTCCTTGCCTTCCTCGGATATTGAGAGAATGGTCTCCCCATTCGCGTCGTCAGGTGTCATCAACCTCTAGTGATAATGTTGACATCACACCATCAACTAGTCATAGTGAAGTTCATGGACAGAAAGGAAAGGTCAAGGTTCCATGTAGGTTATGTGAAGGAGACCATACCCTTCACCATTGTCCTTTTTTGGATGAAGCCAAAAGAGTCTTGGATAACCATCCTGCTTCACTTCAGCGACTCCCATCTAGATACAGGAAACTCTCCCCAAGTCCTTTATTAGTTGAAAAAATGATTGAATTAACTCAACCATCGGTCGAAACACCTATCACTGAAAGTGAACCTTCTGAGTCCATACTCGACGAAAGTCAACAGGTCGAGGTGACAGTTGACCCAGTTTTACCTTTAGAATATCATTCCCTTCCTAAAGAGAGTAAGAACGATACCGTTCAAATTCTTTTTGTTACTTCAGAGTTAGATGAACTTGGGGGCAATCCACCCGTTCCTTCACAATAGGAGGAAAATCCCCCAGTTCCCGCTACTCAAGGGTTAATTCGACTGTTTATTCAGTACCCCCTCCAAGTAGTCTAGTCACTACCTTTGATTGGAATCGACTAGCAAGATCCCGCCTTCCATCTTACGTGCCTTTCCGGATCATAGTACAAGTTTACAAAATGATCGTGTTTGGAAATATCATAGATGAAGGGGCATCAGTGAGTATCCTTTCCTCAATTGCTTGGAAAGCACTTCGTTCGCCATCGTTTATGCCTGTTACACAGAATTTGTCAGGCTTTAACAAAGGAACCAACCGACTGTTAGGGATCCTTCCTAAGTTACCGATAACTTTGGGAAGGAAAACCGTTCACCTGAATGTGATGGTAGTCCCAGGACCATTAGATTACAATCTACTCCTTGGACGAGACTATGTTTATAACATGGAGGCTATCGTTTCAACACTCCTCCGAGTGATGTGTTTCCCGCATGAAGGAAAAATTGTCACTGTTGACCAGCTTTCATTTCCTGGTTCAAGCATAGCTCCAAGTCGATCATCATCCCTAAATGGTCCTTGTACATCAGCAGTGTCTCTCGAACCTTCATTCCATCCACCCAATTACCACGAGTAGTCTAGTGAATGTAATGAAGCTTAGGGGGCATGCACCCTTGTCTATTTGGCAAATGAACCCAGCTAAAAGATAAGTTTTCCTATAGGTTATGTGATTGGTTTGACACACCATTCACCTTTGTTTATTTTGCGGACGAAGCCAAGGAAGTGTTTTGTCTATTCTGCGGACGAAACCATCCTGCATAACCACAGTAAGTTTCCATATAGCTACTGGAGACTCTCCTTTTCACCATGCTAGGGGCATGCAAACTTTTCATTTCTTTTTTTCATTTTCTAGCTTTTTAGCTTTTTCATTTTCTAGCTTTTTAGTTTTGAGCTTGCATAGAAATAGAAACTTATTCAAGCATATCTTTCCATTTTAAGCTTGCAAAAAAAATGAAACTGAAAACCGAGCATAGTTCCCTCCACGGTTCAAGCTCATTAAAAAATGAACCCACCTCGAGTAAATACCCTTTGTGATTGCCTTTCTATCAACCTTTTCAACCTTGGTTGTGTACCTCCCATCACCTCCATTCTTTTGGCTGATCATACGCTCCCACTTGGTTGTTTACCATTTTGAGGAACAACTGTGACGAGTGGTCTTGTTAGCCAACCTCTTCCTAGAAATCACCCTTTTTGAGAAGTTCCAAGCTTACCCAGAACCAATTGCTACCCTAAACACCACTCGTTCCTCAAAATCGAGTCTCCTTTAAACCCTTTTCAGACTCATTAAATATGAAAAGATTGTCGAGAAATTGGCCTCTCCAACTCGTTAAAGTGATTGGAAGTGCCATCCCTCCTGTATATTTTAATCTTTTTCAGACCTGAGGGATTATCTCACGAAAAAGTTCGAGCACTTGTCTTGTTCGGCTCGTTAAAGTGATCGAAAAGTCATCCATTTTGTATTATTTTAATATTTTTTGGACCTAAGGGATTATTCTACGAAAAAGAACCTTTGGAGTTTCCTTTTCGTCCCTTTTCAAACTCTCTAAACATGAAAAGGACTGATTCATCCTTGTCGTTAAACTCGTTGAAACAATAGCGACAAACTTGTCCACCTAGACAAGAACAAGTTTCACTGTTAAAACATAGCGATAGGTTTGCCCGAAGGACAAATTATAGAAAAAGCATATGTTATCCTCCTCAAGCTTGACAAAAATAAAGAGGTACTGGTCAGCAATGACTGGGGAAAAAGGGAAGAAAACTTGAAAACTTTATGGTAGAAGGTCACTCTTGAACATGACACTTTCACTCCATCACCATGATTGAGTCGGGTTGGGTTATTCCATTCATCGGTCACTTCACCATTGGTCTTTCACACCATCCATTTTTGGGGTTAACGCTACCAATTCATCTCAGTGTCGCCGATATGTTCAAGAGTAGTCATTCAATTGAAAATCACCATCCAGTTAATGCCTCATCCATTACAATACCTTCGACCTCCATTTTTCATGACCGCCATTCCTGAACCTTGTGTCGACAGATCGATTTCACCTCCAGAAAATAATTTGCTTTGTTTCGTGTACATAAAAGCCCTCCTACAACGAGTCACTTCTTGTCGACATCAGCTCATTATCCAAGAAGTTGACTTAGAAACAACCCTTTCAGTGCTTTGAAGCTTGCATGCCTCAATGGTAAGTTTCTCACTTCCGGCGACAGGTTGACATCAATGGCATTTGACCGAAAGATTTTGCATGGTGTTCGACATAGGATCATATATTCACACCATGTGAACTGTAGTACCTTGAAGGTCATCATCATTATCGGTGATTCCTCTCATGTCTATTAAAAGCTCACATTATTGGTTGGTAATCAGGCGATGTCTTTCCATGTTCGACTTCAAAACATCTTTTCACATGGATCGACTTGTACATCGGGCGAAGATTGAACAAGTTTGAAGACCCCAGATCTAGTTTCATCCATCCGGGCTACGATATATTTAGAGATATAAAAACATCAAATGTACAAAGCTACTGCACAGATGGTCATCCAAACCAAGGATGATGACTCTACATATGAAGAATCACCAGTCTGCATCTGCCGACGACTATCTAATCTATATACATGAAATGAATTTATAAAGCTGAGCATGGGAATGCCCGCCTTAGCTAGATCATGAAAATTAGATTATGATAATGTATTGCATTGTATCTTATACAGGTCACCTTCTAGTTTCGAAACCTCAGATCCTCATCATAAAGCATTTTACCCAACATCAAAGATTTATGACTTCATGCTTTAGGGGGCAAATCTTATAGACATATTTGGGCACTTCAACCCCAATATTATATGTTGATAAACTAGGGCTCTTTAACCCCTAAAAGAGTTGTTTCATACCCTAAAATAACATGGTCATTTGATTACTTCATTCCCCAAAAGTTCCACCTGAAAAACCATCCAGAAATGGCCTAAACTGAACCATATTGACTGCTACACTGGCTAGGTGCGATGCATACTGAGTGACACACTGCTCAGGTGCGATGCATACTATTTGGGCCTTATATAGGGTTCGATGAGCAAGGATGGACAAATGTCTGGGACAGTTTGCTAAGTGGATGCTCATAGAATCTTCTAGAAACTTCCCCTCTGAAACTTGCCTCTCTGAATTTGCCCAAGGATGAGTAAGAGATCTAAACGTCAGTTATCTCTCCTCTTGTGGAACCAAATGTAATAAGTGGAATGACACTAATCAAAACCCAGAGATGACTCACACCCTTGCACACATCTATAAATGGATCCCTCATCTAAGAGATCCAGAGGCTGGAATTTTGTGAATTACAAGTAAGTGCTGATAGTTTGAGGAAAGAGCATTGTATTATTGGTCTGATCTTGCTATTTCATGAGGTGAAGAGGGCTTGACGCTAGGAGGATGATGCTAGATTAGACAACTGGGTTGTAATTCTCCCTTCTATTTAATAAAGTTCTTCGAGTTTTCTTCCATATAACTGTGCAATTGTGAATGTTATTATTTGTGAATGCCCTTGTATGTTCATCATATTTCTGATTCCGTAATGATTATGATATAATAGATCAAGATGCTTTGCTGGTTCTTTGTTATTGTGTTTCTACAGGTACTCTCTAAGTGGGATAAGTATTGAGTGGAGTTGCAAGTTATGTCAAGGGGGAGAGGGATCAAGCAAGGAGTTAAGTGGAAGATCCAGGTTGGTTCCTTTGTCTTTTTCTTATCCATTATACATTGAAGAAATCACGAATTGCTTTAAACTATTGTTTCTAGGATAGCTGCCAAACCTAGAGGGCTAGTCGATCGAAAAGACACTAGTTTTCCTAGAAACAACAGGTAGAAACCAGGAAGAAGTGGGAGCAAGCCATGAAAGAAGAGATGGACTCCTTAGCACATAACCAGACTTGGGACTTAGTCAGGTTTCCTGCAGGTAAAACAACATTGCAAAATAAATGCGTTTACAAGTTGAAGGAAGAAGATGGAGGTAGAAAAAGGTACAAAGCTAGACTTGTGGTGAAGGGGTTTGCATAGAAGAAAGGTGTTGATTTTGATTAAATATTTTCTCCTGTTGTTAAAATGACTTCAATTAGAACTATTTTAAGTCCAATAGTAGTTGAAGATTTGCATCTTGAACAGTTAGATGTAAAGACAACCTTTCTCCATGGGGATTTGGAGGAAGAGATATATATGTAGCAGCCACAAGGATATGAGGTAAAAGGGAAGGAGAAACTAGTGTGCAGGTTGAAGAAGAGCTTGTATGGCTTAAGAAAAGCTCCAAGGCAGTGGTATATAAAATTTGACAAGTTTATGTTTGAACAAGGTTATACTAGATGTCACTATGATCATTGTGTTTATCTGAAAAAGCAAAATGATGGCAGCTATATTATATTGTTATTGTATGTAGATGACATGCTTGTTGCGGGGTCTAACATGCAGGAAATAAATGTGCTCAAAAGAAAATTGGCAAATTAATTTACAATGAAGGATTTGGGAGCTGCAAAACAAATCCTTGGTATGAGAATAACTAGAGAAGGAAGAATCGCAAATTAACATTGTCTCAAAGTGAGTACATAGAAAAGGTGTTGAAAAGATTTAATATGCACAATGAAAAACCAGTTAGTACACCTTTTGCTAGCCATTTCAAACTTAGTAAGGAGATGTGCCCAAAGACCCAAGAAGACATGGATTATATGTCTAAAGTTCCATATGCATCAGCAACTGGAAGCTTAATGTATGCAATGGTCTGCACAAGGCCTGATATTGCACATGCAGTGGGAGTTGTAAGTAGGTACATGAACAATCCAGGAAAAGAACATTGGATGGCGGTGAAGTGGATTCTCAGGTATTTGAGAGGTACAACAAATCAAGCATTATGCTTTGGTGGTTCAAACATTTCTTTACAAGGATATGTTGATGTAGATATGGCGGGTGATAGAGATAACAAGAGGAGCACAACAGGGTATGTGTTTACTGTAGGTGGAACAATTGTTAATTAGGTTTCAAAACTGCAAAGTGTTGTTGCACTCTCAACAACAGAAGCAGAGTATGTTGCCGCTACAGAGGCTAGTAAAGAAATGATTTGGTTACAAAGGTTTCTGGATGAATGGGGTAAGAAGCAGGAGTTGGGCAGGTTATACAGTGACAACCAGAGTGCCATACATCTTGCAAAGAACTCTGCATTTCATTCCAAAACTAAGCATATACAACTCAAGTAACATTTCATACAGGCAGCATTGGAAGATGGATAGTTGAAGCTGGAAAAGAGACACACTAGCCAAAATCCTGCAGATATGTTAACAAAAGTTGTATCTAGGGAGAAACTGAAAATTTGCTCAGTTTCAGTTAGTCTTTAAGTATGACGAAGAAGATGAGAAATACCCAGGTCCAAAGTGGAGTCATTGTCTAGCAAATGAAGCAGTGGTGGAGTTGCTATAATTAGTCTCCAAGTGGGAGATTGTTGGGTGTGGAGCCTGATTATCTTCTGTATTCAAAGGTATCGCTGCATTGGACCCCAGTTCGAAATGGGGCGGCAACGCCGCCCATAAAATATTTCGCTGCAGGGGGGTCTAGGGGGGGCGACTGCAACCTTTCGGGAGCCCCTCCCTGGCGGGGGGTTTCGAGGGCAGCGCCCCCGAAGCTAAGAATAGATGTAAAATTGCCTTGTAAAATGTTGTAATTTCATAGTCAATCTGGGCCGTTCATTAAGCGGAGATCTGGCGGTAGAAGCTATGTTTAATTTAGGGTTTTTTTCCCTAGAAGGCAACCCCTCGCTATATATGAGGGAATTGTATTGCGTCTATGTATATATGTATTCTGAGTGAGGAAGAGAGAGGAGATTGAGAGCGAAGAGGGAGTTATAGTGGATTTGCTGTGGGTTGTATCTCTTCAGTTCGCTGGATAATATAATAAAAGAAGGACTGGCTATTTCTCCGTGGATGTAGCCCAAACTGGGTGAACCACATATATCTGTGTCTCTCTTGTTTTATGCGTTTTTTGTGTTTATATTTCTGCAATATTTTATGTGTTCCATTGCTCTATAATATATAATTTCCTAACAATCTATCATCCCGCCTATTTATGAAGAACTTGTTACTTTTAGTCCATGATACGTCAAAAAAAATACGTACTGTTCGAAGTGAACCTTGGTGAAAACACAATGCTTCCGCGCTAACTAGTGTCACCTACTCTAGTCAGTTGTTTTTGGGTTAACCCTTGTCAGCTCAGTCAAGTAGAGTAAGGTGAGGGGGAAAACCTTAACAAGCACGTTAGAGGTATAATAGACTACTTATTTGTAGGAACAACCTCTTCTGCTCTTAATAAGTCGGGATCCCTCTTTTGCCTCTGAAATGAATAAGTGCTATGCATAGTTACAAAGATGAAAAATGAAAAAAAATGAAAAAGTGAAAAATGTTTGAAAAAAAGAATGAATGAAAATGAATAAGGCGAAAGAAGAGAAAGGTTTCTTGCACAAAGAGGTGATGCAAGTAACTCCACCGGGGCACTGACCATGCTTGCTGATAGTGGAGCCATTCTTGTGTTCCTATGTGACTCCGCCAAGGTACTGTCTAGGTTTGGTGACAGCAGAGCAACACCAGAGATGAAACTAAGACTCCGAAGACTATATTGCTTATGCACCAATATACCCCTCAACCCCAATTGAAACAACTATGTTTCCTTGGCTTGGAATGTGTGCCAATCCACCAAGAGATTGGCAAATGCTACATATTGCAATCAAGCTAGTGTGAAACCAAGATGAGATGAGAATTGAACAATACTTCCTTAGGTGTTAGACTTGCTTTTCATGAACAAGGTCCATACAAAGAGTTGAAGTTCTACCAGTGTGTCACCAAGTGTTGTAGCGGCTACAACCACCCTCCAAAATTTTTCCTTAACCTCATTTTGGAACCTCCCTACCGACTTTTCACAATAGCTTGCCTTGCTTCGTCAAGTTCACAAGCTTTAGTGTTTTTCTTGCACAAAGGCAGCCTTTCGATCACAACTTGATGCATTCCCCTCATAGGTTGATCACCCAGACTTGGTCCAGTTGCAGGCTGAGCAACTCCCCCAAGAAATTGCGCATTTCTAGAGAGAAACCAGTCTTCACTCCAGAAATTGCACAATCCTGTCTAGCAACCTGCTGGGCTCTAGAATTTTGTAATTCTGCTAGTTAACACTCCCAGTGAAAATTGCACAATTTTCCCCAACAGGGTTGCTCAACCCAAAATTTGTGGAAATATGGGCAACAGTTAGCTTCTCTGCCCAAAAATTGCACAAATCTCCCGGGCAGTCAACCCAACTCCCAGCAAGAAATGTGGATTTCCTTTAAGCATTCAAACAACCTCTTGCATGTTCAGTTGAGTTGATCGGTTCCCTTCAAGACTAAGAAAAATATACTTTCATGCATGGGATGCTTCTCCCGAGGCAGCATGAAAAGGAATCCCTTGTTTCAGGGATCTATTTTTAGCAGTTGGAGGTCACATGCAAGGATCAGTTGAGAAACCTCCCACCAAGTGTGGCTTTCCCTATATATGTTGCATGCACGTCACAACCTCGATGTTATCAAAACTCATCAATTGAACGTTGTAGAGCTCATTCCTCACATCAACCTTGCGGCTCTGACATCCCACATCACATCTAGGAGCTGTCGGCACATTCAGCTCAACTGTTTTGGGGTAAGCCCGCTTTCCATGACTTGTGTTGCATTTCTGTCACTTTTTATGTTTTCGCTTGTATGAGTATTGTTTGCTTGTTTTTGTTGAAAGCTTGCTATCGTTTACATGTATATTATCTTGTCTTATCACTGTTTCAGTTTTCGTTGCTATCTCACTACTATTGCATGCATGAAACTATTTTTCACGAACGATCACCGATTCAACAACTTGTCTCACCCCCATGCATGTTGTTCCATTTTCCGAATCTTTCATTCACCGTTTACATGCATGATCATTCACTTATGCTTACACTCAGTATCACCATGCATTTGCATTCACATTCACGTTCAGTTTCCTGTTAGTGAGTTTGGCCAACCTTGGCCTAGACTCTGCCTCACCAAACAACATTGCGTAATCCTGAGAGTGAAGGCTTTGCCTTCCTCTCTGGAAATGCGCATTTCTTCCCAACAACTGTTCCCCAGGCCTGCTTTGCGCAATCCTGAGGGACAGTGACTGTTAGCCAAGGAAATTGAGCAATGAAATCACTGAGCCTACAACCATTTCCAGCTGAGATTGTGCATTGCACAATTCCAACAGTCAGCAGCCAAATTGGACTGCGCACTGTGCAGTTCCAGTAGTCAGTTAGTCAACAACCCAGACTATGCCTTGTGCAGTCTTGGTAGTCAGTCTCTCGATCTCGTGGCCAAAATTGCGCAACCTTCATGATCAGTCACACAGGTATGTTGCAAGTCAGTTCTCAAGTTCATTTTGGTTTTCGATTGACAGATTGCTTGCCATCAGTGTTTCCATGTCTCTAGGTATTGCATGTGTTCATCTACCTCTCAGCAGTCCAGGTACAATGGTTTCCAAGAGGGTAGAGTCAAAGACACCGTTTAGAGCACACCTGGAGATGCCATTAATCAAATGTCTATGAGCTTGCCAACTCACAAAGATATCAAGTTGTTCGTAGACAAGAACATCAAAATATCACAACGAGAAGCATCATGAACAACAACTGAAGGCAGCATACCAAACACGACGAATGCAGCAAATGAAACGAACGCAACGAATGCAATGAATACAGCGAAAGCAACAAATGCAGCAAACACAATGAATGTAGCGAATGCAAGAGGAAGGTTGTTGACAACATAGAGGCGGAACAAAATTGCAAGCTCAAGGAGATCCACTAATGATGAAAGAAACTTTGGAGACTCTAGCTATGAGGTGATGATGTGACATGAATACCGCGCGAAGACAACAACAACAACTCAAGGAAGAACATGAAGCTGCACAGATAGATGAATGAGTTGCAGCAGGAACACAAACAATAGTTGGGACAACATGCACTCACGGATGAAATTGTGCCCGTACAAGTTAAAGATCCATACCAGTAGCTGGCATGGAGCAGACATGGTGAGTAGTTTTGTTGATCGCATGCAAGGGATTCAACAACATGCATGTCATTGTGCACACACATGCAATCCAACCCATTCAGCACACTCACCAAGGTGAAGACAAGAAGCAAGTCCAACTAGAGTTGAACATGTACTTCGGCAAGTTGATGCGCATGACCACCAACACACACTTGAAGATCAACATGGACACTATGCATCAGTGTGTTGTCGGTTTAGCTGCACCCAAGAAGACCATACACATGTTAGTAGATGAGTTGGATGAAGGAGCTGAACCAATGCACCGGTTGCAACGGAGGCAAGAGTTCACTTTAGCAAGATGTCACCATGAGGTGCATGCAAACCATCACGAACGACCAAGCTTGGCATCAACTCACCACCTTCACCATCATAAACATGCCAAAGAGTTGGTCTCATTATAATGGATCAAGTGTCAATGATGTCTTGTTCAAGCCATTTTGTCTCACATGGGAACATGTGCATTGTAATATTAAGTCATTTTAAGTATAAGTCAAGTGTCAATAGTTGGATGTAACAGTCATAGAGTAGGTGAAGAGTCATGAGGTTAGTTGAATGGTTACAAAGGGGAATGTCAAGGGTCACCCCACCCTTTTCTATAAATGGTCCCTCATAACTCATTGTAAGGGCATTTGTTCAGCCAAGCTTCCAATAAGACTATCTTGGAGAGAGCTTGGAGAGTATTGTAACTCGCCTTGGCTTTTCCACTGCACGGAGCTAGTACATCTCTTTGGAGGAGCAGGTGGATGTGGCTGTAACGTTCCACTGTTGGGGCTAGCAGGTTTACATGGATGTATTGTATGATTGGAACTTACACTTCTTTATATAATAAGAGCTAGCACGTTTTCATGCATATGTTGTTATTGTAGTTGGACTATTCCGGTTGTTGTAGCAATGTATGTTGTTTAACTTACGTAGTTGTGTATGAACTGTTTTGTATGCAATTATATGAATCTTGATGCAAATGTGTTGTTGGTTTAACCATCACTTTGGATTGCCAACTGACTTGCTTTCCATCTTGTGATGTATATTCGCTTGTGTGTTCCCTTCCCAGCTGAGTACTGTTACAGGTTGCCAAGGGGCGCACTCATCTCAAGCCACATGTGTTAGAACCTCTCATGCACCTTCCTTGACTCACTGCAACGGTCACACCATTTCTATTGACAGAGTTATCTTACTTGCCTCTGTTTGAAATCACGGTCAAGGCATTACCATACAACCCACTACTGGGACTCCTGCACTAAACAGTTTGAGGTCTAATTTGGAGTTCTTACTGGGGAGATCCCCTTGACATGTTGGCAGGTCCAGCACGTCAACACGACTTAAGACCTTGTCCTTGGTCTTCACAAAATAGGTCCAGCTTTTCCTGGAATGGTCATCTATGAAGGTCACATAGTAGTTGTACCTTCTAATAGACATGGTTGACATGGGCCCACATGCATTTGAATGGATCAAGTCCAAGAAACCCTTGGACTTTTTTTCACTACTAGGAAACACTATCTTGGTGTACTTACCCATGGAACACCACTTGGACATGTCATGCTAGTCTATAGTGAAATTAAGAAGCTTGGTTAGGGCCTCCTTGAGCAATTTGAGTGTTGCATGGTGAAGGTGTGCCAGCCTCCTATGCCACAACTCCCCCAAGTCACGACTATTGTCGTTGCTCACTAATGCTTTAGCTAGCTTGAACTGAAATCTATACAACTTGTTCCTTCTCACTCCAAGCACATTTGTTGTGTTGAAGATGGAACTCTTGAGACAAATATAAAACTTTCCATCTTGGAAAATCACCACATAACCCTTGTCCTCCAAGGATAAAAAAAAACCAGATTCTTTGTCAAGTCTAGAATGTACAACACATCCTTCACTAGTAGTGTTTTCTCAGACTCCCTCTAAAGCTAAATAGTTCCACTGGCTTCTGGCCTATACTTGGCATTGTCACTAAGTTCAATGTGGAAGTCCAAACTATGCTCCTTCAAACTAGTATAGTCTCACACTCCAGTCATGTGACATGAAGCGCCGCTAGCAAAGCACCACACATTGGTGGCTGTTGAACTAGAGGGACATGCGATGAGTGAGAACTCATCCTCAAATAAGGTTACAAACTTGTCCATCTTAGCTATAATAGTGACTTGCTTCTTTTGTTTTCCTTTTTTCTTGTTAGGTCAATGGCTGGAAAATGCTCTAGTTGGTGGGAAGAAAAACATTTCACTTTGATAACATTGAAATTCTTTTTATTTCCCTTTGAGGTAACTCCTTCAATGGATCCTTTCTTGGACTTTCCCTAGCTCTTAGATGCTAGAGCTAGGTTCTCTTCCTCCTCACCCTTTTTATTTTGGTTTGCATGTTGAGATCCTTCTAAGATATCTTATTGTAGGAAATCATCCCATAGCCTTTCCCAAGTGGGAATATGCTCTCATCCCATGATGCATTTTACAAATATATCCCACTACTTTCTAAAGCCATTCAAGGCTATACACACTAGTTCAAAATCATGGGTTGTCTCCCCTATTACTACCATCTCATCTCGCACCTGTGTGAGCCTAGTAAGGTAAGAAGTCACACTCTATCCCTTGGACATCTTGGTGCTATGGATGTTGTCCCTTAGTATTGGAGAATCAATGTATTTGCATATTAGAGTTGATTCTCCTAACTTGATAATTAGTTGTGATATTAGTTGGGCTTTTATTACTTTATTATTTTTCTTCATCAAGGAATTATCAAACATAAAATACATGAAGATTACAAGAACAAAAAGAACACAAAATATAGGCTCCAAGCCACGGAAAAACCCCTCTAAAGGGAAAAACCCAACAATAATTCTTCTCTTCTTATAGACTCATATCAAAATGAGACCTCCAAGACCCAAAGACCAAACCTCGTCCAAGCACCAAGTCAACCCTCCAAAAGTATTTCTCAATCAAGTCAAAGTTCACCAAGTAGAATATGGTCAACCTCCACAAATTTTGTTCCAAGTCAGAACCTTGTCCTTCATCCTCAGGTCTGCAATTCATCCTGCAATCTCCAGCCCTGCAACTTGCACATAAATATTATATCCCTTCAAATGTGTGGGAAAAATAGTCCAAGAACTCATATCTTCTATTTATTTTTTCATTAGGTTTCTCCTTCTTCTTATCCTTTGCTCTTCCTTTCTTCTTTTCAATTGCAAAGATAGAACTTGATTGTGTTTCAAATGAGGATAAGGTATCCTCTATATATAGTAACCCAAGAGAGAGAAAAGGTGCCCAATAGGGATGACTTGTCATGGAAGGTCCAACTTGGTCTTGGAGGACAAAATGACTCTTCTAGACTTAACAAAATCAAATTATCTTTTGTTACAGAGTCCATATGGGACTATAATACATGAAAAATGTTCTTATTTGACTTAACAAACCCTAGGTGCATAAAGAACATGCCTTGACCTAGAATTGAGCGTGGAACCCATGCTACAACAAATAAAAAAAATTCTTTTTCTTTATACAAAGTCATGATTACAAATGTCGTTATGGAGACTGAATCTAGTTACATTCCACCACTTCCTATTAACTAGAGAGGTATTCATAATCCCATCATGAGGTACAAGGATTCTCAAATTGAAGTATTCTCATAAGAAGAGTCGGATTGATAAGCCATATTTAAGCATCAAGATCATAACCAACATTGTCAAACATAACAAGATCTTGACAAAATTCTCTATCTATCTACTAGATTAGAGCACAATGTTGGGAGGATTTACATGAGACACTAAAATACCTCTCAAGGCACATACCCCATCTAGATATTCACCAAGTATGTTTATCTAGGAATATTCTTGTCTTGGACTCCAAATCCTCAAAGAATATTGGTCCTCTTTGACCACTCTTATCTTGGATACCCTGTCAGATCCTCAAAAAGTGTCGGTCCATGGGACTACTTCCTATCTTGGATTCTCAAAGAGTACTAGTACCAAATTCTTACCCAATCCTCCATTCTCCATTCTCCCTCCATGGTATTCACTAAATGTACGACTATTAGTTTTGACCTACTGCATGATGCATGGAGAAGAGAGTTCGATATCCATCATCACTCCCTCTCAACTAGAGAGGAGATGTTAATTCCATCTGGATCAGGGAATAGATTCTTACTCCTTCTCAAACATGAAGGAGATTTCTTACTTCCTTTCAACTAGGAAGACATAATCACAAGTTCTTAGCTTGTCTCAAATTGTATCATCACATCAACTACTATTTCTTCCATGGAAATCTTAGGTGGTAGTTGCATGATCTCCTACTTCACATCGTATCATACTTGAGCTTTGACCTTCCTGGATATTATGGAGCCAAACTATTTCTTCAATCTATGACAGGGTTCAGGTCATCAACCTTTCATGTCAATTTTTTAATCGTTATTATCATCAAAGAAATTATATGAACCAATCAATGTAGAACTAGCCATAGCTTCTTTTGACCATCAGGAAAGTGATCTTCCATTGTCATCGAAACATGATCATCGGGTTATCCTTTTATATTGCTACCTTTTCTTGCCAAGATAGCGTAGACTTCTTATCCATTCAATGCTATAAGGATACCCAAGGTCATTCATTCAATGCTATAAGGATACCCAAGGTCATTCATTCAATGTTATAAGGATACCCAAGGTTTCCATTGTCGTTCAACATGTCCTTTCAGGTAGCAAAGTCATATCCTAACCAGATAATCAATATCAAGTCATAAATATTATGACGACCCTCTTGTAACTTGTTTCCTTCAAGATCAACATTCCTTTTCTTGGTCTTTCTTCATATTGTACCATAATTCTTCTCCATGCTTCTTCAAGAGACTATATTGAATGTTGATTAGAATTATCATGTTTATTTATTCACATGTCATGCCATCATGTGGAAGATATTTCTTCAATCAAGACAATGATACCATTCTCAACATATTTTTGCAACTTTCCCTTTCTGATGTCATCATCTCTTTGCATAATCTATCTACATGCTAGAATATTTTTTCTAGCTTTTCAATCATTAGTAAACATATTAATGTAATGAACCAAACAATCTTCAATAGCTCCCTCCGAAGTTGTCAGTCTTTTGTACTTCAAGGGATTACATAAGACATTGACCAATGTCATTATGCTCATTAATCATGTCTCTGTGTATCAAGTAAGTAACTGGAAGGGTTATTTACCCAATCTTTATTCAAGACTCACCAAGCTCATGCTACTAAGTATAGCTTTTCCCACAATATTTGAAAACATTACTTCATCTTTTCGAATGAAAGAGCTCTTAAGGATATTCATACCTCTTCCTTCATATTGTCATTTAATAAGCCTCTTCATGTTTCAGATTCCTTCCTTTGATATGGCATTCTTGTTTATCATCCTTATCATTAAGGAACATGAGTCTAACTATTCTCTTGTCCATCTATCCTTCTTGTCCTACTATCTTGACAATCTTCATTTATACCCACAATTCTCACCACAAAATATACAAAGACAAAAACATAATATCAATCTTGTCAATCTAGGGTTTTTGACTTCAAGCCTTCTTAATCCAACCCTTGTTAGGGTTTGACACATACCCTAAAATTATACTTTCAAGACTAAGGTTTTAATATTAAGGAACATTCAACTCTGTAAACCCTAGATACCATTCCCAAGAGCTAAGATTTCTTTAGAAGAATTGATTAACTAAAGTTAGGATTTTCTAGCTTAATCCTTTGCTTCTAAGGTTAATTCAGAAACTCTAAGTACCAAGAGCTTTGAGACTTTATGAACCCTAGCCACTTTCTAGTCATCGGAATTTACCACAAAGTAATTGCAAAAACCTTAATGCAGAACCATAACCATACCCTTTTCATTTGATTTCAACACCTAGCCTTAATATGCAACAAGAAATTTATTTTCCTTGATCTATATTCGAGTAGACCCTTTTTCATGTTCGAGTAAACCCTTTTTCATGTTAGACATATATACAAAAATTCTACGTACCTTTACCATAGTACCTGATCTCCATTACTGCCATTACTTAAAGGGATCATGCATTTTTCTGATAATACTATAGTAACCAGATCCTCATATGGTATTTCAAGAAAAAGCTCAAATCTACATCCTAATTCAAGCTTTACCTTCTGCCAGCTTACTCCATCGGACATGCCTTGCCCAGTCATACAACTTATTGTCAAGTTGACCAGTCACCACTGACATGTTGTCATGTCCAACTCACCATTATATCGGCCATACTCTGTGTAATGTTGATGTGTCAATTTCGCATGCCAAGAAAAGGAACTCGCATTACTGTGTATTGTCAAGGAGATGAATTTTGCACCATCGCATTATGTCAACCTTACAATACAAACCAGGAAGAGTATATGCTGTAGGAGTATAAAGGAGATCATTGCATAAAACTGACTTGATTCAGAACTTTTTCCAAGCCCATTCTTTCCCAATCCGACTTTTTTTATGAAGAGGTAGTTCCAGAACTATATAATCATTACAACAAAACTCAGATGCTTAAGAATACTGTCTTGTTGATTTCAGATCACTGCGTCAAACAACTAAGATCTTTTGTATTACTGTTGCAACACTATTTCGTCATGGTTACTTCCCTAATAACCCTTGCTACAGTCTTTCCCTTGGAGATAATCTTGTATTCGCATCTGAATTCAGATCTTTTGTCATATTAGATATACAACGATTAGCATCTCTTCCAGATATTACCATACGTCCGAATTACCAGATATTACCATAAATATCTCTTGTTTCCTTTCAAAACTTTGCTCAAAATTTCAGTCTAGTAGTCCAATTCTCATTCCATCATGCTACAAAAAGAGCGAGATATGCCATAGGAGTTTGGATGTAAATCTCACTCACTTTTTAATGGTTGAATTATAACTTTGAATAATTGAACTAGAACTTCGTATCTTAGTCATATATTGGAGGAGGTGACTTGAAAAAATTCGTATGGAATGATTTATATATATCTTTTGCATCTGCCCAGGAGCAAAGTCACAGTTGTTGTTTGTATGGATGCTTTCTCTAGATCTTCTGGTACCTCACAGTTGTTGTTTGTATGGATGCTTTCTCTAGATCTTCTGGTACCTCCTTGAATTAGCCATTACAGAGGTTTATCATAGAGTACCACGGAACTTCCATGACTGTGCTAATAGTAGGTGATCTTCAATCTGCATTCCATGTTGGAGAATCAATGTATTTGCACATTAGAGTTGATTCTCCTAACTTCATAATTACTTGTGCTATTAGTTGACCTTTTATTACTTTGTTATTTGTTCTTCACGAACCAATTATCAAACATAAAATACATGAAGATCACAGGAACACAAAGACCACAAAAAATAGGCTCCAAGCCAAGGAAAAACCCCTCCAAAGGGGAAAACCCAGAAATAATTATTTTCTTCTTATAGAATCATATCAAAATGAGACCTCCAAAACCCAAAGACCAAACCTCCTCCAAGCACCAAGTCAACCCTCCAAAATTCCTTCTCAATCAAGTCAAAGTTCACCAAGTCAAATATGGTCAACCTCCACAAATTCTGTTCCAAGTCAGAATCTCACCCTTCATCCTTAGGCCTGCAATTTAGCTTGCAATCTTGGCCCTACTACTTGCACAAAAACCCTATATCCCTTCACACTTGTTGGTAAAACAGTCTAAGAACTCAATTTATTTATTTTTCATTAGGTTTCTCCTTCTTCTTGTCCTTCACTCTTCCTTTCTTCTTTTCAATTGCAAAGATCGAACTTGATTGTGTGTGTCAAATGAGGATGAGGTCTCCTCTATATATAGTCATCCAAGAGAGCAAAAATGTGCCTAGCGAGGCTGACTTGGCCTTGGAGAATGAAATGACTCTTGTAGACTTAACAAAATAATTTTTCTTTTATTACAAAGAGTCCAAATGGGACTATAATACATAACAAATGTTCTTCTTTGACTTAAAAAACCCTAGAAGCATGAAGAACATGCTTTGACCTAGACTTGAGCATGAAACCCATGCTACAAAAAAAAAATATTTTTCTTTATACAAAGTCATGATTACAAATGTCATTTTGAAGACCAAATCTAGGTACATTCTCCAACACTTAGTACCATCTTCCAATTTTGGTTGTCACTCTGGTACAATTTTGTGAGTGCATCCTACATCTCCTTTGTTTTTTTCTTTTTAGAAAAATGGAAATGGTGATCTTTTACTTTGTGCAAGATGATCCTCCGTGCTATAGCTTCTTTCACCTCATGGAGGTATAAGGAAATAGGATCTGATGTAGGCACAACCACCATGGAGCTATCAAAGCTCCACAACTTGTCCTCCTTGAGACAACTATAATCCAGATTTTCCACTTAAGATAATTTGAGGCTCCTTCTAACCTATCTTCATATCTTACATTGGTTCATGGTAAATCATTCCTTTTAATTGTGGCTGAAAACTTTAGAAAGACCACAAACCCCTTGAGCTTGAACCTATGCAACACTTGAATTTTTTTTCAGAGGCTTGACTTTGGTACCATGTTAGTTTTTCTAAGCCCGACAAATGGATTTACCATGTTACCCATAATTTAAATTTAATGTAAAAACCAAATATGAAATTTATGTATAGGAAATATTACTGAGCTTCTAACAAATTTTACACAACAGAAACATAAATGTTTATACAACTTTTTACTCTAGAAACCCAACTCGGGAAAAGCAACATTCATATTTTTATTTTATTTCAGCTTGCAAAGGAAAACTATGAATTTATTATAGCAATAAACTTGTCCCAACGAATAGAAAATTGTGCCAAACAAATTTATCTCAATCTACATGCCATGCAACAGTTTTTTGCCTAGATCTACACGCTAACATAAATTTTAGACTTGCAAAATAACCTCACACATGCAACCTACCTTGGCTTGCATGCCCAACTGCTCCATTTTACGTGCACAATTGCCTCAATTTCGTGATGCTCCTTTTTCCTCTCTTTTCCTCACTCACTACTCCTTGGTATACGTGCCAACTTCTCTTGAAGTTCATGTTTCCTAGGAATGCATGCCATTTTCTCTCCAAGTAATTACTTTTATCCTTTTTCCCCAACCTCGTAATCCACAAAGTCAACCTCGTAATTAAGAACCTTGTAATTCACGACGAGATCTATGATCTATGGATGAGATTAAATCTCATCATCTCCTTAGATCTAATGGTCGTGATTTAATCATAAGTTACTTAAAGGTACTTTATAATAAATCATTACTTTAACCAACATTAATTAATTAAATTAATTAATGTGCCTTTACATAGGAAAAATTAAAAGTCACTTTGCAAGAAAAGTTTGTCAGACATCTTCTACATGCTTGACACTAACCCTATGTAAAATCACTTATCCATGCTACCAAAATTCAACAAATGTCATTGAAAAAAATGTTTTCCTACTTAAGTTCAACTATCCAAGTGGAAAAACCAAAATAATGCTAAAGCATCTATTAAAAATGTTTCCATATAACTTATACACCTAGAAAACATATGTCTCATCAAAATCTAGTACATTTCTCTAAAATCCAATAAAAAATCATAAGGTGAGATGAATAATCATTCCATACTAGTCATCATTAAATAAAGACACACTTATCCCACGTGAAATAAAAATGTCATTGATCATTCAAATTTCACTACCAACCAAATACTACACCATTCCTAAAATTATCAAAATATTTGAAAGAAGCTATTTCAATCGTTCATGGAACCAACAAGTATAATGTATTCACTTCAATCATTCAATATACTTAAAAAAATAAAAAATAAAAAAAATCCAAAAAGTAACATAGATATTCACCCAAAGTTCATGATAAATTATTCCTCAGATAATATCATCAAGCACAAAATATTGAGTATTAATATACAAGTTTCAATAACATAATAAATTAAATGTCACTTTTAGTCATTAAGTTACAAAAAGGTCATTGAATTATTATCAATAATCAAATGTCAACCATATAATAAAATTATCATCACAAGCACAATCAATTTCATATATCAACATACTAGTGTCATTAAAATCACACATACATAATTCAAAGGTAAGGTTACCCAAAAATTCTATATAACATGCTATTTTCAACAAGTGATTCTGATTATAACATTCATCAAACATTCAATATTTCATCCCTATGTTTAACAAATAATCGAATATCAAGCATCTCATGAACAATCCAAACTAAACCAAGATCGTACTTTCAATAGAGAAACGAAAAATAATACTTAATAATATTCAATCCCAATATGTCTTCCAAATTTAAGTGTTGTCATAGTTAACGATTAACAATGACCACATTCAAGATTGTAGACCTTTGTTAACTAGTAGGACATGTTTTATTTTTTTATTTATGAATTGGTGAAACCAACAACTAGGATGGGCTTGTACTTGTGTGACATGATGTCATCCACTACCACAATAACCTCCAAGAATGCCCATGAGGCCCCAATCTTGGCACACAAAGCTAATTGGGCTTTGAACCAATGACGTCATAAGGAGTGCCTTAACAATATACTTTATTGCTAACAGATCTACACCCTGGGTCCAACTACCATGATGTTTTGGTTTTAACCCTATACAATTAATTGCTGCAAATAGATTCTTAATAAAAAAACATAAAAGGACACAATGGTACACACACACTTTTAACACAAAGATTTACCCTGGAAACTGAAACTAGGAAAATCAAAAAGATGTTTCAAAATATCAATATATTTACAATGTTAAAATGCAATATGCATATCCCTCGAAAACCACAAATTCCCAATCAATTAACCCTGGATTATAATGCAACAATATTTCCTTAAATGAAATTACATAACCATAGGATGAACCACTATGTGCCACAAAACCAATAAAAGCAAAAATCGTGTATTGGAAACTACAAAAAACATATGCAAAAACCATCCACTGTACCCAACACATACAAATCATGCATGGGGATAATCATACAAATAATATAACACAACATTCTCCCATTAGTTTTTTTCCTTTACAAGGGGTCATATGAGTACATGATAAACAATCTATGAAAACAATGCCCATTGTTTCACTACACCAAGAGAACTTCTTAATGATCATAGTTTTCTATAATGAATCTACAACATTATTGCGACATATATACCCAAAAACCCTCTTTAATGCTGCCCAATGCACCTTCCTTGGTTTTGACATGTACTTGATAAAAACTCCCACTATAGGTGCAATGTATGTTCTAATATATACAATTTCATACATCAAACTACCAGTCACACTGCCATATGGAACAGATGACATGAACTCTTCCTATTCTTATGTCTTAGGACATTGATCTTCAAATAAATTTACACCTATAGGAATAGGGACCTTTCCTAGTTTACATTCTTGTATATTTAAAGGACCTTTACCTGTCCTCTGATTTAGCTAGAGTTTCCTATTTTTCCAATCTCTTTTAATTTCCATGCCAAAAATGAAATTCGTAGCACCAATATCCTTCATTTCAAATTTAAAGGACAATTGGGTTTTCACATCCTAGATGATTTCATTATTATTTCCAATAAGTAATATATCATCATAGGCAAGAACAAATAAATAAGATGATCACCAAATAATTTGAAATACATAACCTGATCTTCTTTTCTCCTTCTCAAGCCAAGCCCCAATATATAAGCCCCAAATCGATACCACATCCTTGGTAATTTCTTTAACTCACATAGGGACTTCTTCAACCTAGATACCATCTCTTTCTTTCCTTCCGTGCAAATCCATTTGGCCACTTCATGTAAGTTTCATTTTCCACATTCCCATGTAGGAATGTTGTCTTCACACCCATCTATTCTACTTTAAAATCAAAAGCAACAACTACAAATAAAAGAAATATAATAGAATTTAACTTGGGAACATGAGAGAAAGTCTCACCAAAGTCAATTCCCTCTATGTGGGAATAACCTTTTACTACTAATTGAGAAAAATATTTATCCACTTTTCCTTCTGCATTCAACTTCTTCTTAAACACCCATTTCTTGCCAATGAGATTTCTTCTAGCCCAAAATTATACTAGATCCCAAGCCTTATTCTTTTCCAAGGTTTCCATTTCTTCAACCATGGCCTTTTTCTAGATTTTGCCATCCTTTGAATCCAGTGTATCCATAAAAGTTTTAGGATCACCAACAATAATAAACAAAGAAAAATTGGAACAAAATAAGGTAGATTATACCTATCTCACTTCCTAAGATGATCTCTTTAATAATAGAGTATGGGGTTATTCTTCTTCCAATTCCCGTTATTCTGTAGAGTTTGATTCATCATCCTTTAATTTAAGATCTATTTTTTTTTGTTATTTATCCCTTGGTTGAGCTTCTTGTTTGACAACTTCTTTGATGTATCTAAATACCACATCTTAACTATACACAACCTTTTATACCATCCTTGTATTCAATAAAGGTACACTTTTAGTTTTATTATCTAACTCACCCCTATTTTCCTTTGGAATGTGTACATAAGCGTCACAACCAAATACCTTGATATTTTTAAGAGATGGTTTCATACTAGCCCATACCTCATGTGGATTGTTTTCATTGATTACTAATGAGGGCGATTGATTTACCATATAACATGCAATATCCACTACCTCTGATTAGAATTCCTTTCCTAATCCAACACCACTAAGCATGCTCCTTTTTCTTTCCATCAACATCCTATTCAACCTTTCTATAACTCCATTATGTTGAAGTTCATATGGAGTAATCCTGTTCCTTGATATACCACACTTCTTATAAAATTCCTCAAATTCATTCATGCATAAATCTCCACAATTATTCATCCGCAACAACTTCATTTTATTTTCTATATTCTAATTTTCTATAAGAGCCTTAATCTCTTTAAATTGGTCAAACACTTCGAATTTCCAATTGAGGAAATAAATCCATGTATTCCTCAAGAAGACATCTATAAATAAGATATAATACGCAAATTTACCCAGTGATAGAACTAACACATGTCCAAATGGATTGATGTCTAGCAACTGTAATATTCCGTCTACCCTCGTAGCACCAAAGGACAATCTTATTGGATTTTACTTCATATATAAGCATTGTTCTTGTTCTAAGAAATCAAATCCAGAGAGCACTTAGAATTACCTTTGACATACCTTTAGTATGTAGTACTCAAAGGGACTTCTCTTCGATATGTGCTACCCTTTGATGACACACCATAGTCTTTTCTCTAGAGAATGTAGGAGATTTTCCATCTTTAGTTCCACTCTTAGGAGTAATGGAACTATTATGCCTGTCACTAATAGTGATTCCTAGTAACTTATATAGAGTACCAATCCAAACTCTAGGATTTAGTAATACCATTGCTTCTCGATCCATACTACAATTTTACTTTTCAAATACTATTTTTACACTTGCATCTCTCATCTTGCTTATAAAAATCAAAATTTTGGTTAATCTTGGGATGTGCACAACCATAAATTGTTCTAATCTTTCCATCCATGAGCTTAAACTTTACATTTCCTTATCCTATGATTCCAACTATTGAGCCATCCACTCAAAAAGCATCACTGCATCATACCTTTCATACTTGCAAAACCACTCCCTATTAAGAAAATACGCACTTAAGTTTACCATTCATACCTCATGATCTGCATGTGTGCTTGAAGAAGTCAATTATGTATCCCCTCCCTTGTTTGAAGACATTTCTTCTTCTGTAGAAGGAGCATCATCATATCCCTTTGATTTCTCAAATCTTTTGCATCTACACTATTTCTTATAATGCTCTTCTTTTATACATATCCAATATACCTTTAGTAATTTTCCTAGAGATTTAGATCTCCCACAAGAAATAATTTTTATTTCTATCTTAGGAGCATCCTATTACAGATAAGGCATTTGCATTATTGCACTGAGAGGCGCTCTACAACCCAGTATATGAGGGAGATGTTGTCATGTAATGTAACGTTACATTAAAAATATTAAAAAAATATGAGGGAGATGTTGTCACGAATGTAACATTACATTAAAAAAATATATCGAAGATGTTGTCACGTAATGTAACGTTACATTAAAAAATATTAAAAAAATATGATGGAGATGTTGTCATGTAATGTAACGTTACATTATAAAAATATATAAAAAAAGTATATGTTTCCGCTAATATATATTGTATATGCTGAAGATATGTGTAACGTTACTTTGAAATAAAATAAAAAATTAATTAATTTTATTTAATTAACACAAAAATGTGTTGGCTAATATTAACAAACTCAATTTTGAAAATGATATATATACAATTTAAAAAGAGATCGATTAGCTTATTCATTGAATAACAAAGAAAATTAGGTAAAGGAAGCGCAGGATTCAATTGGGCATATCTTGTAATAATAACGAGGTAAATTTCGTGGCCTTCAGGGTTTAGGTTGTGATTTCTGTAATAATAATAATGAGGTAAATTTATATTTCGTTGCGCTCGAAAATGATAAAGAAAATTAGGTGAAGGAAGCTGAGGATTCAATTGGGCATATCCTGTAATAATAACACATAAATTTCAGGTTGAGTTCCGGTTTTTAGTTGTAAGAAAGTAAACCCAATATAATGGAAGGTGCTCAATAAAATTAGTAGGAGTGAGGGGAAATATTGAGTAGAATGTAATATTTAGGGTGGGGTGTGACCTGAAATATTAGGTAAAATTTAATAATATTACATTTTAATTAGTATTTATCCCCACCCCTGGCCACTATTTATTAGGTGGGGGTGGTTATAAATATTGGGTAACATATAATATTGTAATATTATATTTTATGTAATCAATATATTTGTAACAATTAATATAGATGTGTTCCATCTATAAATTTAATTAATAAGCGGATAAAAACTTAATATTTACAATATGACAAGATTTTTAATCATGAATATTTACCATCGATATTATTAACTTCTAATTATGTTTTTTACAATACCATGGGCCAATACCCACAAGAGAAAGATAGAGAGGGAGAGGAGAGAAAAAAGTTATAATACCATGGACTACTACCATGGTTTATCAATACCATGAGCCATCTAGACTTTGGATTATTATGTTATGGATCTAGGATTTTAATTGCTACAATACCATGGCCTATCAATACCACATGCCAAAAAACAATAGCCTATTTCAAAATAAAAATATTTTATTTAATTTAATTTTATAACATTTTTTAATTAAATCCAAGAGAAAAAAGGTTATAATTACTTTTGAGGTATATCTAAACCCTCCATCCTCACAACTACTAACAATATTTTCATAGAGATTAAATGGAGGTTTTAATAAATTAAAAAATGAGAATACTTTTATATATACATATGTGAAATTTATATAATATAAATAATATTAGAAATAACTAGGATAAATGCATCTTAACTAAGGATCCAAGTGATGAGAAAGAAAAGTAATTAACAATGATAGAGGAAAGATACTGCGTGATTCTTTTAATTTTATTATTATTGTATTTTCTTTAACATGATTGATCCAAAATATAGGTTTAATATTTTACAACCAATTATGTTTTTTTTATTAATTTAGATACTTTCTTAAATACAATACAATGTGATCATATTTAAGAAAGAGAGTGAGATGGAAGGGGGAATAGAGTGTGGGAGAGAGACATAGAGGTGAGAGACACAATGAGAGAGAGAAAGGAAGAGAGAGAGGAGGGGGAGAGAGGGAGGGAGAGAGATGTATTTGGAGGGGGAAAGAGAGGGAGTGACAAGGAAGAGATGAAGATGGAATGAGGGAGAGAGGAGACGAGGGAAGAGAGAGAAAAGGAGAGGATAAAGATAGGAAAAGTAGGGGAAGAGAGAGACAGGGAGACATAGATATGGAGGGGGGAGAGAGGAGGAGAGAGAAGGAGAGAGGGAGGGAGATAGTGACAGAGTTGGAGGGTGGAGAGAGAGTGTGTGTATGATGGGGGGAGAGATGGAGGGAGGTGGGAGAGAAGGGGAGAGAGAGGAAGGAAAAAAGAGAGAAGACTTGAGAGAGAGGAGAGAGATAGGGGGAGATAGAGATGGAGTTGGAAGGGGAAGAAATACATAGAGAGAGAAAGGTGGAGAGGGAGTGACAAGGGAGAGATGGAGAGTCAGTAAGGGGGGAAGAGAGAGAGGGAGAGAGAGAGAGAGAGGAAGAGGGAGGGAGAGAGAGGAAGAGGGAGGGAGGGAGAGATAGATAGATATGTAGAGAGAGTGTTTATGTTTTGGGGGTGAGAAGGAGAGACAAGGGGAGATAAAGATATAGATGGGGTGGGGGAGGGGGTAGAAGAGAGAGGAAAAGAGAGGGAGGGAGGAAGAGGGACAGGGGGGAGATAAAGATATAGATGGAGAGAGAGAGAGAGAGAGAGAGAGAGAGAGAGAGAAGGGGAAGAGATAGAGAGGCAAAGGAAGAGGGAGAGATAGATATATAGATAGATAGATATGGGGAAAGAGAGAGAGAGCATAACATATGTTTAGGGGGTTGAGATAGAGAGACAAATAAGGAAAGATGGAGGGAGGTATAAATATAGATAGCAGGGGGAGAGAGGAAAGAAGAGAAAGATAAAGGAAGTTAGGGAGAGGTAGATAGAGTGAGATGGGGGAGAGAGGAAGGGGAAGAGAGAGAAGGAGAGGGGGAGGGAGATAGACACAAAATGGAAGGTGGAGAGACGGGGAACAAGAAAGAGTATCACTGAGACAAATACATATATAGAAGTTAGATCTAGAAAGTCATGAATATTTTAGATTTTCGATGTGGTTGTTGATTTCTAGTCCTGTTTGATCACATGCACTATATGCATTGATTTCAGTGTAGATGTCGATTTATAATTCTATTTAATACCTTACACTAGATGCATTGATTTCAGTGTTGATGTTGATTTCTACTCCTATTTGATTTCTTGCATAGGATTCATTGGTTTTAGTGTAGATATTGATTTCTAATCCTATTTGATCGCTTGCACTAGATGTATTGATTTCAGTTTAGATGTCGATTTCTAATCATATTTAATACCTTACACTAGATCCATTGATTTCAACGTAGATGTTGATTTCTACTCATATTTGATTGCTTGCATTAGATGTATTAGTTTTAGTGTAGATATTGATTTCTAATCCTATTTTATTGCTTGCACTAGATGCATTGATTTCAGTATAGATGTTGATTTCTAATCCTATTTTATTGTTTGCACTAGATGCATTGGTTTTAGTGTAGATGTTGATTTCTAATTTGATGCAACACGATGCATGGTGCACATTAATTTCAAAGTAATTAGATTAATAGTGTGCATTGATTTCAGTGTAAGCACATCTCTACCTCCTCCATCTATATCTCTATATCCCATTGTCTCTCCTTCTTTATCTTTCTATCTCAGCCCCTAAACATACACACACTCTCTCTCTCCATATCTATCTATATCTCTCTCCTTCCCTCCCTCTCTCTCTCTCTTCCCCTTCTCTTTCTCTCTAACATTTCTCTCTCCATATCGATATCTCTTCCTCCCTCCCTATCTTTGCTTTTCTCTTACTCCCTATCCCCCCATCTATATCTCTATCTCCCCTTGTCTCTCCTTCTCACCCACAAAACATACACACTCTCTCTCACTGTAAGCACATAAAAATTATTCAACCGTAAATACAATACTTGAATTTTCATCCTAAATAAAATGTTTGCTTACCCTAAATGTTTGCTTCTTGAAACTATAAACTATTTACAGTTTTGTACATTCTTATTATGCCCATTTTCCATCATTCAACATTGTTAATTACTTTGCATTCAAACGCGGTAATAGAAAATAACTACCATTGAAAATTATTTGGGGTTTAACACCCCATAAGTCACAATGATTGAATTTCGAGAAAACTACTATTATTATTGGAGAGAAACAAAGACAAGGTATGTTGTTTACTACAATAGCTCGAGTTAAATATTTGAATGGTCTATGATTCCAACTACTCTTTTCATATGATCGATATGAGAAATTGGAAAAACAAATAGGTGTGACAATAGGAACAATAGAATAAAGTTTTAGATTGATTGCAATGAAGTTTGTTTGTAATTGACTATATTATTAGTATTCACATTTTCTATCTACCAAATTGTTACATTGACACTTTGCATCCAAAATTTGTATTTCATCATTTTTCATCATTCAAGGTACTAACAGTCTCTCTCATCTCAACAAACTGAGGTAACTAAGCAAATTTTAAATTAAATTGACCAAATTAATCTTAGACATATTTAGCATATTTAAAATGATCAAAATAATTAGATGTTAAACAAATTTTGTATGACCGCACATGACTGAAACCAACCTAGATCCATCTTAACATTGGATCTATCAAGCGTCGAGAGGGATCAAATCTCTCGAGGTGCAAACCTTTCCTCAAGTTTTGCACTAAAAAAATAGGTTTTCACCTTGAGAGATTTGATCCCTCTCGGCGCTTGATAGATCCGATGTTAAGATGGATCTAGGTTGGTGACTTTCCATTTTTTTTTTCATCTCCTTTGGTAACAAGGATGAGACTATTTCATTAAAACTTAAAGTAGTTGAATTACTACATATGACAACAACCAATTTATCTCACGAGCTTGGTAGAGAACACACCAAATTTATACACTTAATTTGATATGAAATGTTAATACCAATATATAATAACTATATTACCATAATGTTGAAGCCATTCAAATTCTTTGTCACTGGGTCTCCATCCTTCATCCTTAGGTTATACAAATTCTTCTACAAGGACAATCTGTTCACCATGGACTTAGACTAATGCAAAGCTCATAACTTGTTCCACAATTCCTTCACTGTAACTTCTCTTGAAACATTCAATAGTAATGAATCTAAGAGACACAACTGTATTGTTATTTTTTCCTTTTGATCCAACTTGGTCCAGTATTTTTGTTGATATCTCTACTGGTGCATTACCCAGATCCAAAACCATCCACTGGTTTTTGTTCACCAAACATATTTCATTTTGAACTTCCACAACTCAAAATTTTGTCCATTGGATTTCTCTCTCCCTATCTTTGAATTTCTTTCTATTTTTCTTCATCACAAGAATTGATAAGATATCCCACTGTAACAAGCATTTCCATAGGCCCAAGCTCAAAACCTTAGCCACAAAGGTGTCCCATTTTTAAACCTCATAATCCTAAAGTTTATTTAGTTATTTTGTTATATAATTTTCCTATATTAAGAAAGTTATTCTAGAATGCATTATTTCTAGAGCAATATAGTTATTTGTAGAAGTGTTTTTTTATTCCCTAGAAGATAGATAGACCTTGTCATAGCCTTTTCATAGTGATTATCCTCGAGTTTTTTATCAAAGACACATATCATGTCGAGATGAGTCTAAAGAGGTTATATATATGCTATCCCTCTCACCCCTTATGTAATGTTTTTTCTCTAATTAATAAAATTACATGTTGGAGGAATCTTCTGCTAAATTTTTCATGGTATAAGAGCCTTCTTTAGTCCTAAGGGGCTTGGTAACTCTATGGTGAATTTCCATGGGATATTATTTAATGTTAAGTGATGGTGCCAATATATGCATGAAGAAGCCACTCTATGAATAAGGTCATACTTATATTTATTTCCTACTAAGTTATTTGACCATTTTTTTTAAATGTATTTTGGAAAATATTTCATATTAAATCTCATTGTGAAAGAGAGGTTGGAATGAAATATTACTAAAATCTATGTAAAAATAGAGATTTTTAATGTTGTTGGTTTGATTACTTGAAAAAACACAAAGAAGAAAAGAAGAAATAAAGAGAGAGATATGTTCTTAGTGCATTAGATCACACCCTTTTTTCCTATATCAATTAGTTTCAAATTGAATTGTTTTTAAGAGAATATGTATAAATCCATTTTATTTTGTGACATGGAAATTATTTGACCTACACAATATTTGATCTATGGATTCCTCCAAGTGATTTCCAACCATTTTTTATCCATCCATTATTTATCCAAATAAAAATAATTTGCAATCAAAATAAGAAGCTATGATGCATGAAAGATCTAGTTCAAGTTGACTTCAATGTGTTTTATCTCCCTCTTGTTCTCATGATCTAATCATTGATCCAAGAGATTTGAATTTTGATTCTTGACCTTGAATATCATCTCATTATGAGTAAGAGAAATCTGATCTTGGCCTGGAAAGTTCTTTGTAGTCCACCATCAATGCTTTACTTCAAAAGACATATTCTGAACATTCCCATTCTTCTTAACTCACATACATTTCTTAAGGAATATATCAAAATTGAGATTGGCCAAGGTTTAGAAGACCCTTCAAATTTTTAGCCATGATACTTTTGACCATTTCAAAACAACCACTTTTGTGTTGAACTCTTGGACAACCTTCTTTCTTGAAGGTTGATTGGTTAAGGATCAATGTAAACCAATGATCATATGCACATAATTGTTTGTGATTATTTCCGTCTATTATTTTGCATCCAAGTGAATAAATCCGAGCCTTAGCCTAGGCACCACCCTTAGCCTCCAAACTAGTGACATGCCCCTACCACGATGCCCCCATAGCTTGGCCATCTACATGTGGTTTTATCTTCTTGGGAGGCATGTGTACCCTCTCCTTTGTATACATCTTTTTTTCCAATATATTAATTCAATTCTAGCTCTAAGTTGAACTAGGTACCACCACATTGTCATCCTAGGAAGACCCATTTTTTTTTTTTTATAGTGCTTGCCTAATGTAGTATACCCTTGTAGGGATTACTAGGTGTTTTAATGGAAACTATTGCCTTGGAAATAAAATATTCCATAAAAGCTTGGAAAGCATTCAAAGGCTAGTTGATTGTTCCTTGCATGAAAATATTTTATGAGGGTGGATTTCAACTTGTAATGACAAGAATAGAAGCTACCTTAATCCTTGTGAATCGAGTTAGGATACTGAAGTGGTTGACAACTAACATTCATGAAGAACTTGATAGTCAAAACTGGTCATTGGATTGTATAGGAAATGTTATGGATGCATCAAGAGGGATACTATATTGAACCACTGATCAATTTAAGAAGAGTTTATAAAACAAAGTTAAGATGAAAAATGATTACATTGATCACATCTTTGTGATGCTATTTCTTTTGATATAGTATTTGACAATGTAACAATATTATAGATTTTATATCTTGAGAATGTTTTTGTTTGGTATCTATTGTTGGTAAAACTATCACGTAATTGTTGCTACCTTATCATAGAGGAGTAGATATACTTTAGTATAAAAAATGTGCATCTTCTACCTCTAGGCAAGGTAATTGCAAATATCGCATGTTTTCTTAGTAATCAACAATTTCAGTTGTAAATGAGGTCTAGTGCTATTTGCTACATTGGATTAAGTCATAATAATTATTTTGTCTGACAAATCCTATCAACATGCATAAAAAGAGGTGAAGTGGAGTGATTTAATATGTTTTTTGTATTATAAAGGTTTTCATAGCTTAAGTGCGGGGAGGCGAGGGGGCATCTACTGTGAATTGAAATTTTCATTTTTATATTGTAATCAAAGATTTAAACAAATTATTCACTTCTACATGAGGTATGCTATTGTTTTTAAAGTTGTTATTTTGTCAAATTTTGAAAGATTGGTTCATATTGAAGCATTGTAATCTCAATTCAAGCATCGATAAGAGTCAATGAAATAATCTATCAATGTATTTTTCATGAGGATATAAGAGGTTCAAGGACAAGCCCCTATAAAACTCATTTGCAGTTTGTGTAGTGTCTCTTGTGCATTATAGTCTTCAATTTCTCGATCATGGTGTTAACGGGAAAAGTGTCTACTCAGAACGCCCCTATCCCACTAAGGCGTGACAGTGACCTTAGAAACAAACAAGGAAAACTACTTTCGTATTCTTCTTTATGAACTATAAACGAAGAGGAATAGGATGAACCAACCTGTGTCTTGCGCTAGTCCTTTGATCCAATCTCTCTCCTCTTTGACAGCTTCCAGCTACCTGCTCCCTTACTTGCCCAGCTTCACCAAGTTCTTGTAAGATCACAGAAGAAGAAAACTACACAAAGACATAGATTTATATTCATAAATAGCTTAGGATCAGATTTAAGCTAAACATACAAATGTAACAAACATCAATGGAACACAAGCATGTAGGAGAAACTCAAATAGTTTTATTGATATAACAAGAAGGTCCAGGAGGAGTTACAACCGATGATTCCTGATCCAGCATCAACCTCCCAGCAAAGGAATCCCCTCTTCACCTCCAACAAAGCATAAATCACCCAATACTCTGATATCTATCTCAAAACCAACAGCAATTCTCTGCAATGTACAAAATTCTAGCCTCCGGATCTCTGGGATGAGGGATCCATATATAGATGTATGCAAAGAGGATGAGTCAGCTTATGATTTGACTAGTGGCTTCTCTCTGTCAGTTCTTGCTTCCACTTGGAGACTGAGATCCTTTTACTCATCCTTGGTCGAACTCAGTGAGGCAAGTGTCATTGGGGAAGATTCTGGAAGCTTCCATTGTCTGTCCACCTCGCGGAATGACACTGCCATTTGTCATTTCCCGCTCAACGCACCCTGGTAGTGCATTTATGTGCGTTGCAACGCACCTAGCTAGTGTACTTAGGTGCTATGCAACGCAGCTAGCTAGTGGAACAGCTGAAATGATCCTGATTTGACTGATTCTGAGCAGTTTCTGGTGGAGAACTTCTGGGAGAAGCTATAATTTGTTGACCTTGTTCCTTTAGGGGCCGGAACAACACTTTTAGGGACTTAGGATCCCTTGGTTTATGGACATTTCATGCTTAGAGCTGTAAGGCACAAAAATGTCTATAACAGTTGCCCCCTAAAGTATGAGGTCGTTTATCGGGTGAAATGCTTTATTAGGAGGATCCGAAGTTCTTTCAATGCTGGGAGGAGACCTGTAATAAGATACAATACAGTACATTATCTTCATACTGTTTTCATGATCTAGCTGAGGCAGGCATTCCCATGCTCAGCTTTATAAATTCATTTTCATGTACATAGGACAGACAATCGTCTGATGGTAGACTGATGATTCTGATAGAGCCATCATCCTTTTGGTAGGATGATTATCTGTGCTGCAACGCTGTACATTTCCATGTCTTTATTCTCCTGAATATATATCGCAGCCCGGATGGATGAAACAAGATCCGGGGTCTTCAATCTTGTCCGATCTTCACTCGAAGTACAAGTCGATCCATGTGAGAAATGTTTTGAAGTCGAACATGGAAAGACATCGCTTGATTACCAGTCAATGATGTAAACTGTTAACAAGCGCGAGAGGAATCACCGATAATGATGATGACCCTCAAGGTACTGCAGTACAATTCACGTGGTGTGAATAAAGGACTTGGCGTCGAACACCACGCAAAATCTTTTGGTCGAAGGTCATTGATGTATACCTGTCGCCGGAAGTGAGAAACTTGCCATTGAGGCATGCAAGCTTCAAAGTACTGAATGGGGTGTTCCTAGATCAACTTCTTGGATAATGAGCTGATGTCGACAAGAAGCGATCCGTCAAAGGAGGGCCTTGATGAATCCCACATCAATGACACGGAATGGAGCAAATGATTTTGATGGAGGTGAAAACGATCTGATGATATATGGTTCAGGATGGCGGTCATGAAAGAATGAAGTGTAATGTATGGTAGTGAATGGGACATGGATGACTTCTCTGGATGACTTCTCTTGAACATGTCGGCGACACTTATGTGATGGATTGGTAGAATTTACCCCAAATGTGGATGGTATGGCGTGACCATGGTGATGTGACCGGTGAATGAAACAACCCAACCCGACTCAGGCACGGAGTGGAAATGTCATGTTCAAGAGCGACTTGCTACCAATAAAGATTCTTTGAGTTTCTTCCCAATTTTTTCCCCAGTCATTGCTGACCAGTACCTCTTTATTTTTGTCAAGCTTGAGGAGGATAACATATTCTTGTTCTATAATTTTCCCTTCGGGCAAACCCATCGCTATGTTTTAACGAGCCTAGCGATAGTGAAACTCGTTCTCGTCTAAAGACAAGTTTGTCGCTATTAATCTTTTTAACGAGTTTAATGAAAAAGATAACTCGGTCCTTTTCATTTTTAGAGAGTCTGAAAAGGTACGTAAAGGTAACTCCAAAATTCCTTTTTCGTCATCTAATCCTTAAGTCCGAAAAAGTATAAAACAATACAGAAGGGATGAATTTTCGATAGTTTTAACGAGCCGAACAAAACAAGCGCTCGATCTTTTTGTGCAATAATCCCTCGGGTCCAAAAAGATTAAAATCTAGAGGAGGGATAGCACTTCCGGTCGCTTTAATGAGCTGGAAGGCCAAAACTCGACAATCTTTTCATATTTTACGAGTCAATTGAAAAGAGCTTAAAGAAGACTCGTCTTTTGAGGAACGAGTGATAAAATGGGTAGTAGCTGATTCCAGGTAAGGGTTGGAATTTTCCAATCACGGCAGTGTCACAAGGATGGCTAGTGAAATCACTCTTCGCAGCTGTTCCTCAAAATGGGTAAACAATCAAATGGAGGTGAATGATCGGCCAATGGAAAAGTGGAGGTGACGGTGCAAACACGACCAAGGCTTTAATGGCTGAAATGCTTCATTCACGGTGGTTATTTACCGGGGAATAGTTCATTTTTTAACGAGCTTAAATGCGGGTGGAAACATTTGCTCATGTCTTATGTTTATTTTTTAACGAGCTTGAACTATGTGCTAAAACTGCTCGATTAATCCAGTCATATGATAAGAATGTCTCATATAAAATGGCAACTTTTAGATTTTTGCCCCACATCCTTTCTTCATGCAAGTTAGGTGACGACTAATCCTACGAGTTTAAAGGGTTAGAGGTCCTAAAAATTTAAAAAATAAATAGCCGCCCCTCGCTTGCACTCCAAAAGGTTTGCATGCCCCCAGGTATAAAGTATGGTTTCAAGGTTACCCCTTCTTTAGTCCAATAAAACATTTGTTTTACCGGGAGAGGCCTACCTCTTACAGGTCACCCAAAGATTGTTCGATTCGCGGTGCAAACAAAACACTTCTTCGGCGGTGTCTACCGAGATAAACAAAGGTGAGTGACGACGTCCGCCAACTCACATAACTTTGACAAGAGAATCTTATTCTAGAATAACCCCTCTTCCAATCACGGACGGGGTACAGACTAGTCATATTCTCCCGCGGAAACCTACCTTATACCCGAAGTTTTCCTGCCGAAGCAGACCAGGACGCATGCCCCCTGGGTTTCAGTCATATCCCTCCGAATTACTCGCGCTCATCGGGAGGACGGACTGGGGATTGAGACATTTCTTGCGTGAAGAGACCATTTAGGGATGGTATATGACTATTTGCTATGCGTGATCCAGGAAATGAAAGCTGGTCCATGAGCTTGACCACTCTTCCTTCGTGCGGAAAACACATTACTCTAAAGAGTGAGGAGACGATGGCTCCCATGCAATAAATATAGTCTCGTCCAAGGAGTAGATTATAATCCAAGGGTCCTTGAACTACCATTACGTTCATTTGAACTGTCTTCCCTCTCAATGTTATGGGCACATTGGGAAGGATCCCTAAAGGTCGACTGGTTCCTTTATCAAAGCCTGTCAGATTTCTCATCTCAGGCAAAAGCGATGGCGAACCAAGCGCTTTCCAAGCAATAGAGGAAAGGATACTCACAGAAGCCCCCTCATCTATGATGGTACCAGCCATGACCATTCTATATATTTGAACAATAATTCGGAATGGTATGCATGCTGGTAAACGGGGTCTGCCTAGTTGATTCCAGTCGAAGGAGACAACTAGGTTGCTTGGAGGTGGGACCGAGTAGACGGCTGGGTATGGCTCTGACGAACTTCCCTCCTGTGGTAAGGGAATGGGTAGATTGCCCCCATGTTCGTCGGAGTCTGTGTTGATGAAGAGAATTTGGACGGTGTCATCCTTGTTTTCTTCAGTGACTGTATCATCCGAAGATAAAATCTCTGAAGGAAAGACCGGGTCAACTGCCACCTCGACCTTTTGACTTTCGTCTGGTATAGATTCAGATGGTTTATCTTCGATGATAGGCGCTTCAGCCGACCACTTGAGCGAGCCAGCTGGATTCTCAACTAGCGACAGACTCGGCAAGAGTTTTTTATATCCAAGATGAAGTCGTAACGGTGAAACCGGACGATCATCCAAAACTCTTTTCACTTTGTCTAAGAAGGGACAACGGTGGATGGCATGATTGCCTTCGCACAGTTTACAGGGAAATCTAGCTTTCCCTTTTTGTCCTGGGGCTTCACTTTCGCTAGTTGACGGTGTGCTTTCAACATGATCATCAGAGGTTGATGACACCGGATTGTGCAAACGAGGAGACCAGTCCCTTAGTATCCGAGGGATGCAAGGACAATCTCTGTGAAAGTGGTCTCCTTTGCAAATGACACATGGCGATTTAGGCCTGGTCGGTGCAGTGTGTGGATTTTCGTTAGACAATACTCGTTTTCCCCCATTCGCCTTTGGCTCCTTCTTCTTTTTCTCTTTCTTCTTCTTCTCCTTCTTCTCCTTAGGAACCTGACTTTTGGCTTTGCCAGCCCCATCAAGCGAAGAGGAAGGAGGAGAGGAAGAATTAGAGGAAGTAGAAGGTTGGTGGGCAACTCTGGACTCGTCTAATTGCTGATTCGATTGTTCAGGAATAGTGGTGTTCTGAAAAACATTGGTTGAGAAGAGCCATACTGGCAAGCCAATTGTCAGTCCTGGAAGCGACAATGTGGCCATATGGGGTGCACCAACATCTCCCCAAGAGGAGAAGGGACTAGGATTTCCACCAAGGGGAATTCCTTGGTTGGTAGACTCCATTTTCTCAACCTAAGATCAACGTAGGAAAAGGGTATGAATATTCCGTTTAAAATAAATTTTTAGACGCTTTGACACAACTTGTTTTTTCAGTTTTAAAGAGTCGAGAAAAAACAAAAGATGACTCTAGTCTCCTTCGATTTTTAATGAGCCTGAAGTGACAAGTGCTCAGATGGACCTTTTCCGTTAAGGAGTCTGAAAAGGAACGAAAGGGACTGCTCTGGAGATCTAGGTAGAGGGAGTACCAAACCAATCGCAAAACTGCAGAATACTTTTTACGGTACGACAGTCAATCTTCCCGAATGTTGTATTCGGTGCATTACGATCAGTAGGGCGGCCGACACGGCTTCCTATGGATAAAAGGTTTTAAGCCTATAGGGGTCTCCCAATATATACTCGACGGTACGTGGGAGCACAAGTCCGTACTGGCACTTATCGTCTCAAAGTGGAGGAATCACCCAACCATCAGTGAGGACAACAGTTACCAGGCTTTACGACGCTGGAATACGTCTCTAGCCTAGACCTCTAAATGTTGTGCGTTAAGTTCCAAAGCGTTGTTAGATTCATTCAATTTATTTTAAGTTGATCTTTCTTAGAAGTTTGCCTTTTGGGATCACCATGAGATGTAGATGTAATTCCTAAAATGCAATCTAAAGATGATAAGCAAACTTTTATCTCTTTTCAGCAATGAAAATCCTAGCTACAAGGGGAAAAGAAAGACACAATCTTTTCTCAAAGAGCAAAGAGCACACTGTAAATGCACTTTTCCTAAATCAAGCCAAGCAGACTATCAATATGCAAATGCACATATGCATGTATCTGTTTTCACTTTCTTAATATTGATGCCTAAAAAGAAAGTTGATGTACAAATCTGAATTTGCTTTCAAGTGACAAACACAAACAAGCTTCTTTTCGAAATCAAAAGGTAGAGAAGATTACGACACTTTATGATTTTTAAATAAATACTCGTTTCGACACTAGAAAGTCATAAATTCAAACCAAAGGCAAAAGTAAAAGCATAATCGACTGTCAACAACAAATAAACTTTCTCCTAAGATCAAAATCGACACTTACAACAGATCTAAATCAAAGGACGACAGTATGACTATTCTACTTTTTCAATTGTAAACTGTAAATGACGTAACAAACACACAAAGAACATCTACAGTCTTTTTGTACAAAGGAGGCGGAATTAAGGCAAAGAAAAGGGGTTTTTAAACAGACACACATTGATCACAGGCTGCAAAAAATCAGAGACAAAACTGAAAAATGAAGAAAAGAACCTCAGCTGCACAGGGCTAGGCTGATCAGCGCACCTGTTACACAGAGAAACTGGATTGCAGCGCAGGTAGCCCTCTCGGGAACTGTGTTGAAATGCAGAATCTCTTCACAGAGCCTGCGCTGGGGCAGAAACGAGAATTCTATCCGGGTTCTGGGTCACGGTTTGCAGTTTAATCTATGGTTTTTGGCCGAGTAAAAGCAATCAGTAATGCACAATCAGAGGGTGGATTTAAAGGAGGTCTAAGAGCTATCACAAAGGGTAATCAGATCATTTGTGAATCAACTGTTCAAATCATAAACAAATCCAATGAATGGATTGAAGTAGCAGATGTCTACTTTGCATCTGTTAATGGCAAATGCAGTTCGATTGCTACTTCTATGTTTATGAAACAAACAACAAGAGAAACACAAACAAACTAACTAGACACAATCCCCAACGGAGTCGCCATTTTGTTAACGGGAAAAGTGTCTACTCAGAACGCCCCTATCCCACTAAGGCGTGACAGTGACCTTAGAAACAAACAAGGAAAAATACTTTCGTATTCTTCTTTATGAACTATAAACGAAGAGGAATAGGATGAACAAACATGTGTCTTGCGCTAGTCCTTTGATCCAATCTCTCTCCTCTTTGAAAGCTTCCAGCTACCTGCTCCCTTACTTGCCCAGCTTCACCAAATTCCTGTAAGATCACAGAAGAATAAAACTACACAAAGACATAGATTTATATTCATAAATAGCTTAGGATCATATTTAAGATAAACATACAAATGTAACAAACATCAATGGAACACAAGCATGTAGGAGAAACTCAAATAGTTTTATTGATATAACAAGAAGGTCCAGGAGGAGTTACAACCGATGATTCCTGATCCAGCATCAACCTCCCAGCAAAGGAATCCCCTCTTCACCTCCAACAAAGCATAAATCACCCAATACTCTGATATCTATCTCAAAACCAACAGCAATTCTCTGCAATGTACAAAATTCCAGCCTCCGGATCTCTGGGATGAGGGATCCATATATAGATGTATGCAAAGAGGATGAGTCAGCTTATGATTTGACTAGTGGCTTCTCTCTGTCAGTTCTTGCTTCCACTTGGAGACTGAGAGCCTCTTACTCATCCTTGGTCGAACTCAGTGAGGCAAGTGTCATTGGGGAAGATTCTGGAAGCTTCCATTGTCTGTCCACCTCGCGGAATGACACTGCCATTTGTCATTTCCCGCTCAACGCACCCTGGTAGTGCATTTAGGTGCATTGCAACGCACCTAGCTAGTGTACTTGGGTGCTATGCAACGCAACTAGCTAGTGGAGCAGCTGAAATGATCCTGATTTGACTGATTCTGAGCAGTTTCTGGTGGAGAACTTCTGGGAGAAGCTGTAATTTGTTGACCTTGTTCCTTTAGGGGCCGGAACAACACTTTTAGGGACTTAGGATCCCTTGGTTTATGGACATTTCATGCTTAGAGATGTAAGGCACAAAAATGTCTATAACACATGGGAATTCAATAAATGATTCATCATGTCAAAAATAGTCAATCTAATTGAAGAATAAAAAAAATATGAAGGACCCAAGAACTACATGACTTGGAATCTCATATGAAAAATATATTAGTCTTTAATTATTTATGGAAAGATATGTATAATGAAGACAAAACTCCAATTAAGCCTGCTAATGCTAGAGAATTAGAAAAATTGGAGGCACGAGATGAAAAGGAACTTGAACTGTTGAGATCTTCAATAACTGATGGGTTGTATATTCATATTGAAAATGTATTTGACACTTGGATTGCATGGAAAAATTTTAAAAGTATGTTTGATACTCACTCTAAAGCGAAAAGGGTTGAGCTTCATGCTAGATTGCTTAATAAAAAAAAGGCTGAAGGGGGAGATGTTTTAGAGTACCTATTGTTTAAAATATATTTAGCAAGAACTCTTTAAATTTGGTTTTAAATGTGTGGCATAAAGTTTAATGACCAACATCATGATGAAAGGTTTTCCATCCTCCTATAATTTTTTTCTAAAAATATTATAGATTGTTGATAAATTGGAAAATCAAGCTTTTAATTCCCTTAGTAAATTGTTTGCCCAACATGATAAGGTATTTGGTAGAAATAATAACTTAGGGTAATACATTCTCCTTACCAACTCAAGGACATGAGAAATCTCACTGAGGGAGAGGATCATAAAATAAAAATATAAGAGAAAGAGGTACCAATATATAAAATTATGCACTACTTTTGCCATTGCTAAATCAACTATCAAGAAGTAGGGGTCGTACACTCCTCTACCTACCCTATAAAATCCTTAGGAGTCAATATCCATGGTTACATGTCATGTTTACCATCCATTAGGCATGGTAATTATTGTGTGTTTGTGGTTGTTGATTAGTTCTCTAAGATGGTCATTTTGACACCATGCAAGAAGAGTATCGCAATTGAATACACTGCTAAACTCTTCTTTGAGCATGTTTAGGTTCATTTTAGGCTACCTCAGACAATTATTTCAAATAGGGCTAACATGTTCATTAGTATTTTTTGGTCAATCCTATGGTCTCTAATGGATACCAATCTTATCAAATTGACTTCCTTTCATCCCCAAAAAGATGGACACATAGAAGTGGTTAACAAGATGATTGCGCATACCTTGAACATGTACAACTCCAAGAATTAATGTACATGTGATTAAATCCTTCCATATGTTCATCATATCTATAATATATCCTTCCACAACTCTATTGGCCATAGTTCTTTTCAGGTGTGTTTGGGGTTCCAACCATTGGATTAGATTGATGTAGTTCTTCCCCTTACATATTCACTAGTAGAGTCCTCCAATGTTCAAGATAAAAAATATAGAGTAGCCATATTTGTAGAATGGATCAAGCACCTCCAATAATTTCATGATATCCTACATAAAGCTAGTGCCAAGTACAAGTAGCGAGATGGCCAATGTCAAGTTCCACACAAGTTTCAAGTTAGAGATAAGGTGGGTTTGCATTTACAAAAAGAGCATCTCACAAGCCCTGATGGGAATATTATACTGCTCCAATATGTCACTTACGCAATAAAAAGGGATATGGGTGAAAATAATTTTTAATTGAATATTCCCCCTTTCCCTGGCCTGGACCAAATATTTAACGTGGAGCTACTTTGGCCATATTTTCCATCTCTGTTGGACATCTTGGAGATAATTTAGAAATTGTCCCCCACATAAGTCAATCCCAACTACCTTGATTAGGATATACTAGATCAGAACGTGGAAACTAAGACAAAGGATACCCACCAATAAAACAAACAACTCTATTGAATTGTCAAACTAGGGTATCTTCTTCACCAAGGCACGTTGCCCACTAAGAGAAAAAATTAGCAAAAGTTTCTTCATATGATGAGGTAACTTGACTCAACGGAGACCATTGCTTCTTAAGGGGGGAGGAATAATTAATGTGGATACTGGTTCCCACCCACCTCTTCCACTAACTCAATTATTCTTTACATTATTGGTATTTTTTCAACGACTTTTGGGTCCAAAACTTCTTGGGCCATTTTGAGGCCCTAAACGATGCTTTGTTGCCATGTGGGGGGCTATCTATTTCCATGAAAAGCCCTAGACCCCACCAAATTTTTTAATCCTGATATAGTTCTTTCCAACGAGCTATTGTGTGCTCCAAATGAACATTGTATGCAAAAGTTGCACACTCGAGAAGTTGATGTACCAAATAACCACCTTAGGGCCTAAAACTGTTTTGGAGCTACACCTTATACAGTTAGGGTTTAGGACCTATAGGTTTATTCCTCTATGTTAAAATGAAATTCATTTAGCCTCGTAATAGTGTTATGTGAATGCATGTGGCTACCATCTCTCTCCCTTCAATGATAACTACCACCACTCTAGCCAATTCTTGTTCTACAATATTATGTTATTTTATTTATGAATATAAGTTAGGTTTTAAATATATTATTGTGCTCTTAGTGATATTTATCTATGTTTATTCCATTTCCTTTCCTACATTTCATTTCATTCGTTATACAACCCAGATTAGAGGTGTCAAATCAATCTACTTGTATTTTCTCAATGCATGTCCTTGACAAGGTAAAGGTACAAAGAGTTGGATCTTGAGCTAGTTTCACTTAGGAACGATCACTCTCTCCAACCCAAGTGGCCTCACCTGGTGGAATAAAAGAGATATGATAGAGAAGGATATATTATCAAGTTATTTCTTAAGGAAACACTCATACGATAGAGGAATGAGATGATGGACAAACCTAGATGCTTTTATTATTGCCAACAAAGGCTAAGGCACCTTCAAGAAGCAACAATTTTTTAAGCGTAACACCCTTCAAGGAAAAATTCAACCTTGATATCCCTTATTCAAAGGAAAAATAGTTGTAGATGTTTTGGAGAAATGGTTAGATCTGTTAGAGTACTATTAATTTATCCAATTTTTTTCTAACAATAAGAAGATCACCTTCATGCTCTTGAAATCCCATTCTCATGTCAAAGATTGGTAGGAAGGTTACTGGGGAAGATAAAGTGAAGAAAATTCTACAATATTCAATGTAGGATCCATTTGGGCCACTTGTGTTGATTCCATCAAGAGTAATTCTATCCTTCATGGAACTATGATGATTGACTCTGTGACATGAGAAAGACTAGACGGTGCTAAAGTGCACCGACAATTTCCATACCTTGTGCTCAAAGACGGGTATTGAAGACTCTAAGTAACACCTATTTTTAAAGTATTGTAGTGGAATACATAGGTAAATACAAATGGGCATGGATTTCCTAGACTTATCCTCATTAAGAGGTACTTATCGATATGCTATCAAAATTGAGAAAAAGTTGAAGTAAAGGAATAAGAGAGAGTCCAGGTCTATGAAAACATCGCAAAAAAAAATATCAAGGAAGCCCTAACTTTTATAATAAGGGAAAAAGCAATGAGATACAACCTCAAGATAACCATTCAAAGTCACAGGAAAAAATGGTAATGGGAATTTGAAAAAGAACAATGGAAATTGCTGTGAGTTCCACAAAATCCCCTAGCACAACACTTATGAATGCTACTTGAAAATATCATTGTTGGCCAAGATTAAAGAAAAAGAGGAAAAATATAACTTGGATTCTGAATTAGAATAAGATAAAGGAAAATGGATCATCAATGCATAACCCAATGCTAATATCATGACCCCAAATATCCAAGTAGAAGAGTCAAAGGATCATGAGAAGGGGGAGTGCCTCTTCCATTGATAGATATGGGTGAAGGGACCCAACTACATATCATTTTTGACAATGGGAGTGAAGAAACTGATATCAGAAAATAGCTTCAAAAAATTGAATATGCAGACAATGACACACCCTATTATAGCTCAAAATGACACTCCCTTGAGTCTAAAAGAGAAGCAACACAATAAAAAAGGTTGAGATGTAGAAAATGTAGGAATTTACAGGGTAAGTTCCTCAGATAGAACACCAAAGGACACCGCTCACAACCAGATCGCAGATCAATACACCAGTATTTTTGACGTGGTTAAAACCCTCAAAGAGGGAAACAGTCCACGGCCTGAGCCAACGCGGCCACTTCAGGCAATTTATTAATAAAAGAATGAAAATTTACATAAGCTTCTCTCATGCACGGATTACCCTACAAATGACCCTCCATGTGCTTTAAATAGAAATCATGGACCAATCGGGTGTCAAGCTACGGATCAAGTGTCGGTAATACCGAGGAGAGAATGAACCGTTGGATCACTACATATCGTGATCGTCGGATTGTAAGTTACAAAATGTACAAGGTAAAGAAACACACTTTACCTAACTCTATACTAGACCAAGTTGTACTTAACTATTTCCTATGTGTCGGAATATCCTAACATCCCCCCTTAAGAACAACTTGGGATAGGATTGAAGGATTTACAAATATGACACAATAGGAGAAGGAAGGAGGCACTAGAGCCTATCCCCCCTTAGTGACAACTTCCTGAACTCCAACCATAAATTGAAGTTTAGTGAACTTCACCTCTGTGAGAGCCTTTGTAAAGATGTCTGCAACTTGATCATCTGTTGAACAATATTGCACTTCAAGAACATGGTCATGAATGAGCTTTCTGATGAAGTGCATGTGCAGTTCAATGTGTTTGCTGTGCTGATGTTGGACTGGATCTTTGCATAGATGAATGGCACTTTGATTATCACACCAAAGTGTAGTCGGATGCTGCTGCTGAAAGCCAAACTCTGACAGGATCTGACGAAGCCACAAGGCTTCCTTACTAGCTTCTACGGCACCACGATACTCTGCTTCTGCTGATGAAAGAGAAATGACACCTTGTTTCTTGCAAGCCCATGTAATAGGTCCTGAACCAAGAGTGAACACATAACCGACAGTAGACTTCCGATCATCAGGGTCACCAGCCCAATCAGATTCAGTGAAACCAACCAATAGAGGAGCTGCTTCGTCACTGTAATGAATCCCAAACTGAACTATACCTCGAACATAACAAAGTATTCTTTTATCTGCTTTCTAATGACTTTCACTAGGGTTTTGCATAAACTGAGCAACAAGGCCAACAGCAAAGGAAAGGTCAGGACGAGTATGGGTTAGATACAAAAGTTTTCCTACAAGTTTATGGTATAAGGTAGCATCAAATTCAGGAGAAGTACAAGTGACTGAAAGTTTGACTCCAGAATGAAAGGGAGAAGGGGCTGGCTTACAGTCTTCCATGTGAAAGTGGCGTAGAATATCACATGCATACTTGGACTGAGAAAGGGAAATACCTTCATTGGATTGCAAGACTTGAAGACCGAGAAAATAATGTAAGTGTCCTAAGTCTGTCATTTCAAACTTCCTTTTAAGGCTAGACTTCACATGGTTTATAAGGTTGGGATCACTACCAGTCAGGATAAGGTCATCAACATAAAGAACAAGAATGATAACAGACTTGCCCACTTTCTTGGTGTAGACAGTATTGTCAGAATGACACCTAGAAAAGCTAGATTCTAAAAGAAAGTTATCCATTTTGGCATACCAAGCTCGAGGAGCTTGCTTGAGACCATAAAGGGATTTCTTAAGCCGACATACAAGGCTAGAGTTTGTTTGTATAAAGCCAATAGGTTGTTCCATGTAGATTTCTTCATGCAAGTCCCCATGCAAGAAGGCGGATTTAACATCCATCTGATGGACTTCCCATTTGAACGAGACAACAAGGGAAAGAACAAGGCGGATAGAGTTCATTTTGGCAACAGGGGAGAAGGTTTCAGTGTAGTCAATGCCTTCAACCTGTGAAAAACCTTTAGCAACAAGACGAGCTTTATGTTTATCAATTTTCCCATCTGGTCCATACTTGGTTCTGTAAACCCATTTGCATCTAACAAGTTTTCGTCCCTTTGGTAGAGGAACAAGATCCCATGTATCATTTGCCAATAATGAATGATATTCTTCATTCATAGCTGCTTCCCAATCTGGATGGCCTGAAGCTTCTAGAAAGGTGTCAGGATCATAATTTACTGGAGCTTGAGCCAGTAAAGAAGAGGCTCTGTCAAACTGAGAACGTGTGTGTCGCTGATCTGTAGGATCACCGGCAAGATCACTTGCTGCATCTTGAGTAGCACGAACCCATTTTTGAAGCTGAGGAGCTGAAGGAGGATCTTGAGATGGTGGGGGAGGATTGTCATCCTCACTTTCATCATCTGAAGAAGAAATGTTTTCAAAAGTAGAAGAGATAGGGAGAGGTGGCACATCCGCCGGACTAGGCTCGCAGGCCGATATATTTTCATCAAATTTTACATCTCTTCTAATGATAACATTTTTGGACTTAAATGGAATAAGTCTATAGCCTTTGACATCTTCAGAATATCCAACAAAAGTACATTTTTCACTCTTAGGTTCTAAAGCTTTATGCTTTTCATCTGGAATATGGGCCCACGCTTCACTTCCAAAAACACGAAAGTGACTTACATCTGGTTTGATTGAGCTCCATGCTTCTTCTGGAGTGATATTCTTTAAAGCCTTAGTAGGAGTGCAATTTATTATGTAATTTGCACAGTTAATTGCTTCTGCCCAAAAACTAAGACCAAGTCCTTTAGATTGTAGCATACAATTAGCCATTTCCTTTAAGGTGCGATTCTTCCTTTCAGCTACACCATTTTGTTGTGGAGTATATGGAACAGTATGTTGCATTTGAATTCCATTCTCAATGCAAAAGTTGATGAATTTGTTTTTAACATATTCTCCGCCATTATCAGATCTTAGCTTAAGAATTTGATGTCCAGATTGTTTTTCAACAAAGGCCTTGAAGGCCAAAAATGTGGTAAATACTTCACTCTTGAGTTTTAAGAAGTATACCCAAGTGCGTCTAGAGAAATCATAAATGAAAGTTAAGAAATACTTGCAGCCAGAGAATGAAACAACTGGAAGTGGACCACATAAATCACTATGCACAAGCTGTAAAGGGGCTGAGGCGTGCCAAGAGGCACGTTTTTCAAAACTGTCCCGATGATGTTTTCTGAGTACACATCCGGAACAAACACCATCTATGCAAGATACCATAGGAAGACCTGTCACCATATTTTCTTTACATAGATGCTGAAGGGAGCGATAGTTTAAGTGACCAAATCGCTCATGCCAAAGTTTGCTCACTTCATCGTTATGAGCAACAAATACTGATGGAAGATTTGATGACCCAAAGTTGTGAAACTTATACAACCTTGTAGAATCATCATCAATGCCAGTAGCTAAAATCTGTTTAGGATCTCTTAGGTCCTTGATTACAACATCATGAGGTGAAAACCCAACGATTTTACCTTCACCTGAATGAGTTATCTGATATACAGATAGAAGGTTGCAGGATAAGGTTGGAACACATAATACATTATTAAACTGACCATTGTCTAGATGAACAGTTCCAGTCCCTACAACACTAAGAGATCTATCATCACCAACATATATATTTTTGGTGTTACAATCATTTAAAGAAGAAAACATGGCTTTGTTTTTGGCCATGTGATAAGAAACTCCAGAATCAATGAGCCACTCATGAGAATGAGAAGAAGAAGATACATTTAGTGCATAGCCAGACTGAGATGCTTGACAACCACATGCAGAAAGTGCCATTCCTGAAGATGAAGTTGAAGTTGAAGATTGCTCCAAATGGATGTTATGTTTCTTCATCGCTGCTTCCAAGGCTTCCATCTTCTTAAAGCATTTGGATTCTAAGTGGCCATCTCGATTACAAAAGTTGCAATGTCTATCAGTCTTCTTCCATTTGTTTTTATTTGTCTTATCATTTTGTTGAAATGATTTTTCATTTTGAGGCTGAGATTGCTTAGGACCCTTGTTTGGTTTAGGACCATTCTTTTTAGGATATGACTTCTTAGGATTCTTTGAATTTGGTTACTGCTGGGCGGCTAATGCTTTCTTGGAAGAGTTTCCAAGATTAAGAAGACCAAGGTGTAAGAGTTTTTCTTGTTCTCTTATTAAAGAATCACAAAAAGAGTCAAAGGAAGGGGACTTGTAGTCTGTTCCTTGAGAAATGAAGGCTTCTCTTGTACAATGGAAGGTGGAAACAAACACAGAGTAGGCTGGTCCCAACTTAGTAAGAATGGAATAGATAAGGTTACTATCTTCTTTCTTAACCTTAACACCTTCTAAGAGATATCTAAGGGTCTTGAACTTGGACAAGAAATCTTCAATGCAAGAAAAATTATTAGGGTCCAATGTAAGCAACTCATTTTCAAGTTGATGGGCTCTAAGTTCATTTTTAATCCCAAAAACTTTATTGATTTGTTTCATTGATTCATCAGGAGTATCAAGTTCTGCAATATGGAATCCAAGATCTGGAGAAATAGACATCCCTATCACTCCACGTGCTTGATCTTGCCTATTTTCCCATTTAGTAGCCTTATCTTCATCCTTCGGTTTCTTTTCTTGGCCTGAGGCTATTCTGTAGAGGCCTTTACTTCTAAGTAAATCCTCAATGTAGGACAACCATTGGAAGTAGTTGGTGCTGTCAAGGGTAACTTGGTATTGAATTTCCATTTCAACGGAAACTGAAGCTAAAGATGCTGAAACTAAGTGTTCCAATGGATAGATCTCGAAAAATTAGGCTAGTTTAAAAAAAACGGCTCTGAAAACGGCTTCCGGATGAAGAAGTTATGGCTTTTTGAAAAAACGTTGTTGAAGATGCCGACGAAGTGCGGGAATGAAAAATCCGCCTCACAAAAAGGAGATTTGAACCCAAGACCTCTACTCTCTTAAAATAGCTTTGAACCAATTGAGCTATACAAAAAATTTGAGAGAGAGAGAGAAGGGGGGGGGGGGGGTTGATGCTTTGGGTTGCGTGCTTGCTTTGAGAAAGCTCTTTTTCGCTACAAAACAAAAAACACAAAACCCAACACGGACATGCAAAGAAAACGAACCTTACGGCTCGAAGTTAGCTTTAGTCGAAAAACTAAATATTTTCAAAATTGAAGCTTGCGGCTCAAAGTTAGCTTTAGCCGGAAACTAAATATTTTCCTCAATGTTTCTGATTTTCCGAGATCACACTAGGGCACAGGGAAAAGAGCATACGCATGAGAAAAATCCTTCCTTTCTGTTTCTGATTTGCCCAGATCGCACAGAGTCGCAGGGCAAAGAGCATACGCAGAAATGAAAGGTATAGATCCGGTAATAAAAAAATCTAAATAAACCGAAACCGAAATAAACAGAGAGAAAATAACTGTAAACTGCAAATAAACACTGTATACCTCCAGATCTTAAAAATGACACAGCTAGGGCTACCGGAAACCTTTTCGCGTGAAACGAAAGGGGTTCCTCACTGGAACAGATGCTCCCAACACAATAGAGCAGTCCTCTCAGCCCGAAAGTAGTCAGAAACAGTAGATCTGGGAAACAACAGTCGGATGCAATTCTACCGGCTTCAGATTTGGATCACCAACGGACGCGGCCCTCAAATAGCTCTGATACCATGTAGGAATTTACAGGGTAAGTTCCTCAGATAGAACACCAAAGGACACCGCTCACAACCAGATCGCAGATCAATACACCAGTATTTTTGACGTGGTTAAAACCCTCAAAGAGGGAAACAGTCCACGGCCTGAGCCAATGCGGCCACTTCAGGCAATTTATTAATAAAAGAATGAAAATTTACATAAGCTTCTCTCATGCACGGATTACCCTACAAATGACCCTCCATGCGCTTTAAATAGAAACCATTGACCAATCGGGTGTCAAGCCACGGATCAAGTGTCGGTAATACCTAGGAGAGAATGAACCGGCGGATCACTACATATCGTGACCGTCGGATTGTAAGTTACAAAATGTACAAGGTAAATAAACACACTTTACCTAACTCTATACCTAACTCTATACTAGGCCAAGTTGTACTTAACTATTTCCTATGTGTCAGAATATCCTAATAGAAAAAGCTTCATGGAAACCCTAAAAATATCTAGTTTGTTTTGTTTTTGATTTTTTTTGTTTTTTTTTTCTGTTTTTTGGTTTTGTTTTTTTTGTTTTTTGTTTTTGTTTTTGTTTTTGTTTTTGCTTTTTGTTTTTTGTTTTTTTTTTTGTTTTTGTTTTCTTTGTTTTGTTTTGTTTTGTTTTTTTGTTTTTGTTTTTTGTTTTTTGTTTTTTTGTTTTTTGCTTTTTGTTTTTTGTTTTTGTTTGTTTGTTTGTTTGTTTATTGTTGTTGTTGTTGTTGTTGTTGTTGTTTTTTTTTTTTTTTTTTTTTGCAGTGCTGCTTGAACAATGGGAAAAAGAATTTCAATGATCCATATGACCTAAAAGGGAGATTTCAATGCTATAATACATATATCATAGAGAATTGAAGTGTCCAGTGTCCTCTATTTCTAGATTACTAGTTCCCACAAGTTTACCCAAGACCTATGAAAGGCAGTTCTTATGACCTATTTGATCCCTATAGCCATGCATACAGAACAAAGCTTAAATATACATGAGAAGAGGTACGAGACAAAATTTGACTTGTAAGGTAGATGGTTGATTCCTCTTGATGGTTGGAATCCTTGAGATCCATCTCCTTACTCCTTGCAAACGTGACCTACAAAACAAACAATCAAAAGCTATTAAACTCTACTAATTGCATCAATATTAATGTTAACACAATCATAACAAAAATGCATATATTCAAAATCACATGAAATAAACATAAGTAGGGGTGGGTAGGGGGGAATGGTGTTTTATTATTATGGAAAATAACTTACATAAGTGTATTTCCATGAGGCTCTTTGTCCTCAACTCCTCCTCTCACCAAATCTCAAAATTAGGCACATTTCTAACCTTAGTTTATCTCAAGGTGGAACTGGGTCTCAATTTGACAACAAGTACCTATGTTCACTGCTTCACCTTTTTTTCTCCATGGAGATATTTGATTTTATAGATGAGTTTAAAAAGTTATTAGATTAATCTAGACATATTTTAACTGAGTTTTGTTTTTCCCTTTCATCCTTATCTTGAGTTTCTAATCATTTATGACCTTATCAACCCTTATCCATTCGCTTTAGAAACCCTAACTTCTTCAATTCTTTGTGCTTGAGGTATCACAACATTCAGCGCTCCCTACTAGGTCATCTGCGGTGTCAAAACTATTTTTTACAACGTTAAAGGGGTGTTGAATAGGAAAAACTATACTTTAATGGTTTCCATGAATCTTTTTCGACATCTCGACCTTCTTCCTATGTTTCTTCTATTGGAGACTTAGGGGAGTGTCATTTTGAACTATAATATATGGTCGTTATTATTTGAGGTCAAAAGGGAAATTGAGGGCTGAAATACATTACAATATATAGTGAGCATGGTAGATGAGGGAGCTAAGGATGTGGAACATGCAATGAGCTACAAAAGTTATAGTGAGATATATATGATATACATCCCTAAGGTAGGAATACTTGGTACAAATTAATAGAGCATGGTTGCAAACACAATAAAATGTGAATTGAGAAGAAGTGAACATAGATATATGCTATTGAATTGAGAACCCATTTCCACCTTGAGATAAAATAATATTAGCAACAACCTGATTGCGAGATTCGGTGAGAGGAGGAGCTAAGAACAAAGGGCCACATGGAACTACAATTCTATAAGTGCTTTGACATAATAATAAAACATTATTGTGAGTAGTATAGTTTGGTTTCTTTCAATTATCTATTTTAATTGCCACATGTGTAAGGAGGAAGGAGCTAGATCTCAAGGACTCAAACCACTGAAAGAAATCATCCATATACCTTTGAATTCAATGTGTGTCTCCCATCTCTTCTCTCGTTTATTTAATATTTGTTATGAATGCATGTTTAGAGATAAAATAGGTCATAAGCACTATCTATCATAGGTCTTGGGAAAGACAGTGGGAACTAGTACTATGGAAATAGAGGAAAGTCCAACTAAATAGAATTGGTGACCATATTGGAGATAATCCTAGTAGGTTTCTTTTGGTCCTTTAATATCTCATTTTTTTTTGCTTTCTTTCATTTTTTATTTTTATTTTGAGTCTTTGTTAGGAATTATCGGAGGATCAACTCAAAAAAATTTATGCCTCAAAACTAAGTACTTGGATAGTAAACCATTTCAACTACCCTACCTAGCCTTGAGATAGAATTCGATCCCTATTCAATGTGCTTCCTAGGCCATCATAGAACATTTAACTCTCCGTGGGTCTTTATGGATTTTCCTGAAAAAAATTCAACTTTCTTGCAGACTCCTAAGCCTTAGGCTTAGGTCATTGTTGATCCTTTTCCTTTAAATTGGATTTGAAGCCTTTTCTAGGGCCTTGAATCTCTTGGGTTTGATTCCCTGCAAAGATATTGGAGCTAAGCACCACTTTGCTACCATTGTCCTACAACCCTTATGTTTCTACTTGCTATAGTCAGTTTTTTGAGTCATTAGATTCATGTTTTGAATGCACATTATCCCATAGGAAAGGCTTATGTTTTGGGTGCAACTTTCTTGTTGCTTATTTTAGATTTTCTTTGGTTGTTTATGTGTTTCAAATGAGATCTTCTTGTCCATGTTCAAAGTGATAAAGGGAATTGTGGTAAGGATTTGCATTCATCTTTTCATTGGAAATGTATCACTTTACTTCAATTAGTTTTCATCGAAAGTGATAAATTGTGTCTTCATCTCTTGCATACATTTATTTGAAATCAAGTCAATCACACCATCCAAGCTTCACACCATAATCCTTGACTTAATAACAACTACTAAAAGAAACATTAATACAACTTATCAATTTTGTATTTTATTTTCCTAATAGACGTCCAAAATTATCTTAGGATTTTAGCATGTTGGAATAGGTTGAAGAGGACACTCTCTAGGGCCATAGAAAAAAACACTAGAATGTTGATTTAACAATTGCAAAATCCATTTGGAATTAGATGTTACCAATGAATCCCTTCTAACACAAGGGTCAAGAACTAGGTCACATTGGGATCTATTGATTTATAGTCCCACTTCATTTGGTATCGGTATTGTGGTGTACACACACATAGAGGTCTCTTTTGGGAGGATGTGAGCTCAATGCCTTGCATTTTTGTGTGGATCCAACCCACAACTATTCCTCCAGGTTAGCCAATTGTAGGTCATAACCATAGTGGACATAATATTAGGAACCTTACATAAGTGATGGAAAGAGGCTCATTCTTGTTGTACCTAGGACATACATTGGTCAATACTCACTCAAATACATCAAAGGTTACCTATGCATAATTAATGGGTATTGCACTCAAAATTAAACCATTAAATAGGAGGTCAAATAACTATCTTATCCATATCTTCATAGTCTACATGGACCCTAATCAACCAAGATCCAACCAAGGGAAGATCCCTTTGATACTCTAATTTTTCTTACTTATCTCTTAAATTTGCTAGGATGTTTCATTGAGGATAGTTAACACTAGGTGTTTCTTTATTTCATCGTGTACAATTTTTTTATTGTCACTATGGATAAGTTTAGTCCATGCCATTCTCATTGTCTCGAGTGCTTCCACTTGAGGAGGAGTGTATACCCATTAGTATATGTAGGATTAACACCACCACTGACTTAGACTTACCTACCTTAGGGGAAACTATAATTGGTTATTAGGGCATCAAACCCATAGTTCAAAAAGTCATTGATGAAAGTCTCCCACGTCATTCTCATTCCCCCATGACCCATATTCCTTCACCCATTTTCCTAGGTGCAAGTGTAGATTTAACTTGATATTTTCAGTCAAATGATCTCTACCAAAACTCTATTGTAGATGATGTAATTTAGACGGTAGAACCTAGTGTGTTCACACCTAGTGTCACTAGAGTTTCCCCCAAGGAAACTTCCTTAACCTCTTCCTTTACCATAGATACTATCTCCACTATGCCTACTCAAACTATCTTCTTCCATTGAAAAACTAATCAAAGATCACTCTTTCCACCATTTAGTAAGTCTAGCATAGGTTCCTTGGCATCATCAACCATGGTCCCTCTGTTCACATTTGAAAAAAACTCTAGTCCCACTACCACTACAAGTAATATACCCATGTCCACTATTCAAGGTTTGAACCCTACATTTACATCTAGGTCATTGGGTCCATTCCTTGGTCCTCGTATCTCTGTTTGTAGTTAATTCACACCCAATGTTGAGTTCCCTTTTGGTTGGAATTCTAACACTAGGTCCACGATGGTACACACATTTTTGGTGGGTTCAAAAATCCATGGGTAAATCCACCTTTGGGGGGTCACTTTTCAAGGGAATATTCAATTTCCTCGGAATTTTCAAGGGGATAGCAGCAACATCCCTAGCCACACATTCTATCCTTGGGGTATCAACTTCTTTAGTCAAGATTTTGGTCCAAGAGGTTTTTCTCTTGGCACATCCTTTGGTACTAAAGGTTAGCAACCTTTCGGGAGGCCCTTTTCCCCTAAGGGTTCACCCCTGGGGGAAATAACCCATATGAAACCACCATGTATGTTGGAGGTAACTCGTCTAGTAACCCAACTTATTCATGCACACCTTCCATGTAAAAAAACCAAGTATCTATGGGTGGATCACAACATCCATCTAAGACACAAGAGGCACACCCTCCTTCTCATAATTCATTCAACTCATGTTTCTTGGAAACACTTGCATTACCTTATATAATGAAGTTAATGAATGATCCCATCAAGAAAAACCTTGCATGGCCAATGGTCCTACCTAAGTTTCCCACTCACATTCCCAAATTTGATGGAAAACCTAGTGAAGATCCCACAACTCACATAATGACTTATCATTTATGGTGTTCTTCCAACTCATTCATGGATGATATTATAACTCTACAACTTTTCCAAATGACTCTTACTTGTAGTGCCACCAAATGGTACATCAACCTTGAAAACACCACTTATGATATGTTATTTTCTTTAGCATGAGAATTTTTAAATCATTATCAATTACTTGTTAGGTATGTAATGGAAATGGGAATGCTTTCTAACTTTCATCAAGACACCTCTACTCACATCTGTGATCGTATACATGAATGGATATGAAGACAATTCTTGTTCAAAACTAAGTTTCTTGATGTGTTTGTTCACAAATGGTTCACCATATCTATATTTCCTAGAATCGTTGAAGACATAACCAAAGTAGGAGCTCGAACCAAGAAATGGATGATTATTCATGTTCATTAACTTGACTTGATCTATTATCAAGTGGGAACTCTCTATGAGATCATCCTTAATGCCCCTTAGTCACTGAATGATTCTTTGAAACCCAAGCCAAGATCCCATGTTGATGGTGTGGTGAGGTCCATATCCTTAGGAAATGTAGGCTAGTTAACCACTCAAATGGGCCAATTGAAAATTGCTTCTAATTTTGCAATTTATATTCCTACCACCCAAAATCCTAGTGCTCCCAGTCAAACTTCCAAGATTAATTTAGTAGAATCCACACCCTCAAGGAATACTTAGAAACTTGGAGGAAAGAGGAAGAAAAACAAGCTGAATAAACCTCCTAATAATGAACAAGGGCCAACTTAGACCCAAGACACCACGAGGGGTGGCACTAAAGAGGAGAAGAAAAATAATAGGTTTCATTGCAATATTTGTGGGGAAGATCATCTCACTCACAAATTTCCCAAACGAATGATATTCATTGATATTTGTCGCAATAGAACGCTACTCATACTCATTTTTTGATGATCCCTTTTCGACCCAACAACAACACATGGTTGCTAACCATTCACCTGTTCAACAAGAGGGAAGTTGGGGAAATTATTCACACAATGCCTCATCCTCCATGTAGGATTTTTTCATTGTCGATCAACTGATCCATGTGACCACAACAACACATAATTATCTGAAACAATAAGAGTGGTCCTTTCATGTAACAACCCATGATATATTCCCACCCTGATGGCCCCCTTCACATAGAAAACTTCATTGTTTGGTGATGTTCAACATCCTCCCAAAGGTGCACTTTGAAAGCTAGTACATAACCCTAATGCAAGGGATACTCACAATTATTGTATTGTTGAGGATATGGCCCAAGAACCCACTGCCATGTTTTCTCTTGAAGATTTTCGAAGTTTCCCTTTGTAACACAAAGTATTTCTAACCTCCATTGGTGGGGTAGATCCCATAAACTCAAATCTCATCACTCTCAACCCAACATCATGGAAACCCCATCTTCCAAACCACATTTTCTTTTAGATAATGGTACATGTGTTTTCAAAACACATCCAATGAACAATATTTTATGAAGGGGCATCTACATGCATCATGCCATCGAAGTGCTGGAAATCTCTTGGATCACCTGCTTTTTCGTCACTAGAATCTACATCCAAATCCTTTAATGGTCCCACCTTGCAACCCCAAGGGGTATTTGCTTCTTTACCTATTGAGTTAGGGGGTAACACAATATCAATCGAAGTCAAAGTCATTGACACCTAATTGGACTACAATCTATTGCTTGGGTGAAGTTGGTCCTTTGCCATGACGATTATCATTTCATTAGCTTTCATGGTCTTTATGCTCCCTCATCAAGGAAGGATTGTCACCATTGACCAACTAACATATTCCAAGATTGAATTGCATTTTCATGATAGCCAGTTAATTATTTTTTTAGGAGATTATCCTCATATTTTTGATAACATTGGAGCACGAATGTTCAAATACTATAAATGGGTACCTTTCCTTTCACTCCCCATAATTAGTTTCATTTTGCCACTTGTACTAACATGATCTTGTCAATCACTAGTGGGTGCCAAGGAATTCATGATCCTTGGGTGGTGATGCCTTCATATGAAATAGACATGTATGGAAATTAGATGCCTTTGAGCCCTATCGAACTTTCTTATCAAGCTATGCAAGTGACAACTAAAAACCTTGAATCATGCCTCCAACAAGATGTGGAGCTTGATCCTTACTCCTCACCCACGTGGGTTGTTGATCAATCAAGTTCCCATGACTTCCTTGATACTACAACACCATCTAATGAAGCCATCTTAGAAGCCATGGCGATCTCCAATCAACCTTGGGATGAATCACATCATCATTCACCTTTTCTCCCTTGTTCGAAACATGTAGATGACAACCTGAAACACCAAATTTCATATTAGAATGCTAAATGGTCACAGGATATTACCATGACACATAATATTTTATTTGAAGAGAACTTTGCCAATTTCTCAAATCATCCATTTCAATATTCCAATGAAACCTAGGGCCATAGAAAACATCTTGATTGGGGAAAATTGCATTCCTGATGAGATCGCTACTTACACTGCCATCTTCAAAGAATTATATCGTGTTTTTTCTTGGTCATAAGAAGAAATCCTTATTCTTAATCCCTAGAATTTTGAACATGAAATAACTACATATAGAGGGTCAAAGCTAGTTAGAAAGGGCTCCAACAAATTAAAACTTATAAAGTTGTTTCCATTAAGGAATAAGTCGGAAAACTACTTAAGAATGAGTTTATCTATCTATTTCCTCTGATAAATTGGGTATCTAACATCATTCCTATCACCAAGAAATAGGTTACTATTCATGTTTGCTCGATTATAGGTAATTAAACAAGGCACATCCAAAAGGAAATTAGCTGACCCTATTCATTGATGAAATTATCAATGAATGTGCCAAAAGTGACATGTTTTCCTTCATGGATGGATTTTTTTTACTATAATTAGATTTAGATCAAACTAGAAGGCCAACACAATGGATTTCATTTGTTCTTGGGGTACTTTTGTGTAGAGGAAATTTTCATTTGACCTAAAAAATGTCGATGCCACTTTCCATCGAGCCATGTATTATGCTTTTCATGACATCAAATGAATTGTGGAGGAATACTTGTATGGACTTTATAGCCATTCCCAATGAAGTTTCAATCATTCAACACATCTATATACCATATTTATGCATTGTTGGCACTATAATATTCGTTTTAATCCTCACGATTACATTTTCTATGTTGTTTCCATGGGATTGGTAGGGTTCATGATATCTAAGTACTTGATCATGGTTGATCCTTGAAGGTTGAGGTGATCACCAATCTTCCTCCGCTGCACAATATTAGTTAAATTTAGAGTTTGCAGGAGAAGAATAACTTCTTTTGTTGTTTCATTGCTAATTATGTTAAATTCATGAAGGGTTTAGTGCATCTTCTCAAGAAAGATACACCATTTGTATGGGATGGCCAAGCACAAAGATATTTTGATGCCTTGAAAAAATCCTTGATTTTGGCCCCACTATTAATCCCTCTTGACTACAAATAAGATTTCATCCAATATTTTTCAACCTCTAATTCGATGATTGGAATTGTATGTGTCCAAGAATATGAAGGGATACATGAGCATGTCATCTACCACCTCAACAAGGGATTGATCAAGGAAAATATTTGATATCCTTAAATTAAACAAGTTTCTCTAGCTATTATCTTTGTTTCCAACAGTTATGACATTACATCCTCTTGCATAAAATGAACACAATAGTAGAATCAAACCCCTTGAAAATTTTTCTAAGTCGACAAATTGTTGAGGACAAGTACTTCAAGTGGATAGTGATCTTGCAAGAATTTAATTTTGGAGTTTATGGCCATGAAATCAAAGAAATCCTTAGTTTTAGTAGAGATGTTATTTGATCTTCACTAAGTTAATGACAAAACTATTGTTACTAAATCATTCCCTAGCAAGTCCTTGTTTCTTATTAGCTTGACAGATCCATCATATGGGGATATTGTGCTCTATATATAGAATCAATGAGTCCATCCTAAGTTTTACCATGATGATCAATGCATACACCATCAATCCAAACAATACAACATTATGAAATATACTCTTTATCACCAAGGGTTGATCTAGTGTTATATCGATGTCTAACTCAAGAAGAAGCCAAACACATCTTAAATGATTTCCATGTGAGAGCATGTGATATTTCTGGGTTGGCCACTACTACTAAAACTCTATGCATTGGGTACTTTTGGGCTTTGATCTTCAAATATTGTATGAATGTGGTCTAGAAGTGTGATCCATGTTACATATTCATCGACAAAATGTGTGCTAATCTTGCTCCCATTCATCGTATGGTTTTTGTCATCCCCTTCGCTAAATGGGGTATTGATTTCATGAAATGTAAGCCTACCTCCAAAAATGGTCATGACTATAACACTGTGGTTGTTGATACTTCACCAAATGGAATGAGGTTATTCCTACCTTCTCTAACAATAGCACCACCATGATGCTTTTTTTCTTTAACCACATCATTGTCAGGTTTGGTGTTCCAAAGCATATTGTGAAAAAACATGGGTCTCACTCCCATAATAAGATGATGATAAAATTAAAATCCAAGTTGGAGTTTCTCCATGAAAATCCACTACCTACTACAGGCTAACAATCAATTTGAGGCCATGAATCACATATTGAAGACCATGATCTAATGATATTGGGGAACCACAAGCATACTTGTAACCTAATATTCTTTTCAACACTTTTAGCTTATCAAACCTCAACTAAAAATTCCACATGATTTACTCCTTTCTAACTTGTTTATTGCATGGAGGAAATGTTGTTGGTTGAATGTGAAATCTCATTGTTAAAATTAGTTCATTCCTCACTAGTATTTTTTCTAAACCTCCTTTACTTGGCCTAGCTAGATGAAAAATATCATGATGTTTTAATGTACCCAAACCCTTCATTATCATTGAGGATTGGGGTACCACTCTATAACGTACTCCTCTGATACCATTCTGTAGCATACCCGAATTGGGTATACAATTTTTTCTTTTTCTTTCCTTTTTGACCACCTTTAACTCGACACATTTCACAACCCAACGGGATCAAGTCCCGAACAAAATATCAGAATCAAAATGAGATTACTACTTGAATACAGTCGCAATAGTCCCAACTCATAATCCCGCATTCTAGGGCTCCCAAAAAATTCTCAAAAATTCATTTCTAATTGGTTATGGGATTTCGGGCCCTACGAGCTTCCGAGTCAACTGTCCTGGGTGACAGATAAATTCTCCATCATCCCGCGTGCCATCAACTGAAGATCCCTAGTGCCTGTTTCTCTAAAACCATTCAATTAAAAATATGTTACAGGATTCCAACCTATGGTATTATCCTTTCTTGGATCTCAGATCCCAATGCTATAATTTAATTCCCAAGGCAAAATTAGTTACAGGATTTCGGGGTTCGACCTGGACAATGGTTCTCCGATATTAGTTTTCTGTTACAAGATCTATCTCTTGATGATCCCGGGTCCGTTAAGTGAAAAAATTACCAATGATTAATTAAACTAACGTACTGGATCCAACCTTTCAGGACCTTTCTAGCCGCATCATCATTCTCCCGTCTAATCACATGAAGAGAAAATTTGGCTCTGCCAATAGGAAGCCTTCCCGCCTAGGGTTATGATCTGCGAAAGATAAGGTTATCCGAATATTTTCTATAAAATTAAGGCTTCACTCCTTGGTGCCGCAACAAATCCTTTCCTTTCGTTTCTCCCATGACTTAGTCAAGGGGCTTCGACTTTGCCTCATGTGATGTATTAAATAAGGATCTCTGCAATCTCCTAGAAGACGAGCTATACCACTGCATAGGCTTCCTCGAGCTAGCCTTATCGACTGCGACTTTGTCTTAGAGGTCTGGTAGACCCCTATATCTATGTCAAGTTTTTTCCACTCTGCTAATGTCAACCTAAGGTATTCCACGATGTTACCCCTCCCAAGCTTGGGTGATGGTATTCCACGATGTTACCCCTCCCAAGCTTGGGTGATATCTTCATTGATGGATTTACAACCCATGGGCCTTCCCTGCGTTTGGGTATGGAATTCCTCTCATGGAAAAATATGTGCTCATGCATATATTACCTACCACAGTCTTAGCGTGAGCTTCTAAAAGGTTCCCACCTTGCCTGTCACATGCCAATTGTTCTAGAATCCACACTGACTTTGCGGGAAACTCCTTGGAACTATACTGAACCTTTCGGTGCCTCACCGACAACGCGAAGATGACACTTATAGATATACGTCCTGCCTAAAATGTAAAACCGCAAGTCATTTAGGTAAAGCTAACGGGTACGACTAGCCCTGGGGAAACTCCCCTTGACACTCATTCCTCCATAAACTTTGCCATTCTAGCCTCCATTGAACACCAAATTTAGTTAAAAATCAACCTTGGAGTTATGTTCATGAAAAACATGAGAAAAATAGATTGTGTTAAAGTTTCTTCTCATATTTTATTATATATGATTCATCACTGCTTGAAGACCTAATTCGTGCATAGTTATTTTTCCGTTGAGCCAATCCACTGAAACTTTTCAATTCCCATATACCTGGACACTACTTACATTCTTATTAATGGCTAATCCAAGAAGGGCTACTAGGGTTGATATCCTGGCCCAGTTATCGGTTCCTTATCCAAGATCTAATAAAAAAGAGATATAATGTGAGGAACTAAAATAAAGACAATCCCATGCACCATATTCACTTTTTTTTTCTAGGGAAGCACCATCAAAGAAGCTACATAAGCGAGATCTGTCACTCACAAAATGATTAATTTGGTGCTTTTGCATATTATTCACAATTTCTATGTATTCTTCATAGCATAATTTTACTCCAATATACTTGTACTAGAGAGAATGGGGCATCTTTGAAACTAATCTCATTTCTAGACCTCCATATATCTTAGCTAATAGTAATTAGGAAATATCTATTTTTACATACATCCTTATCCTCATAGAAGGTTTTGAATACTTCTAATAAGGAGTTCCTTTCCCATTTATGTGTTCCATTCAACAATGTTAAAGATGTTTCCCATACTTCCTTCATGTAATGACATCCCACAAATAGGTCTGCAGAGCTACAAAGTTTTCCTCATGTTCTTGGCATAACATACATATGCTTGGCCCTTGTACTTGGCACAACATACATATTCTTGGAAAAACAACATACATACATACATGTTTTTCCTCCTAAGAGGTCACAAGTTCAAATATGTTCAGTGAGTGGGTGGGGGTAGAGTTTGTACACCTTAGCAATCAAATCGCTACATGAGGGGGTTAATTTATCCCACAAATAAGGTAGTTTCACACGACAATTTGGTATTTGGCTCAGTTTTGACCTTAAAATTATTATTATTATTATATACATGTGCATCGTTCTTGTTGGGTCTCTAAGCTACCAAATCTATGATGAACCATATTGTGAGTCAAGGAGGTTCTCATAGATTGCTACCAACTAGACAACCACCTTGAAGTATCTTTAGAGTTCTTTGGATAGAAATAAGTTGAATGGTGATAGGCCATTAATTCACTAACCATTTCTCTCATTCAATGAACTATAGGTACAACCAAACAAGTACCTGTCATATCTATCTTTGTCGAGCGAGGGAAGTTTAGGTAGACTGGAGGAAGGTCAGAGATCTATTACGTCAAACAGACAGAGATCAACTAGAGGTGAGAAGATCAGAAGAAAATTTCATAGATGCGTGAATTTTGTTGTTGAAGGGGGATCATGTTCTTAGGATGTTGAGAGCATAGACGACATCGAGGTGCCCTTGAGGTACAAGAATCTAGTGAAATAATGGGTACCCAAGGACCTTCCTCAAGTAAACACTAATTTGTAGAAATTATGGTGTATATTTGCAAATGCTCATGAAGTTTTAATCAAAATCACAAGACACAAACCTACTCTACAGCTCTGCGAAAGCTAATTTAAAATTTAGAACAAAAATCTCAGACATGCAATGAGAAATAACACACATGCACATAGTATTTTTTTTGGGAAAAAAATATGCTAAAAACCCCAATTCCTCCTTACATTAATCTGATGAATAGAGATGTATTAAAATTGATTTTCTCAATTGAGCACAACTTGCAAGAGAATAACCTATCTCTTTTCTCACTGAGAAGATCTGACCTAGACTTAGTCAAATTTTGCCTCTGCTTGAGTCCCTATTTCCTTGCACAATTCCTTGAGAAATTAGGCCCTTATTATTTAGGAATTTCTCCAAAATGGATTGTACAATTCCCAAGGTTGGTCATCGGACTGCATGCAACACTTGCACGCTCAAGACTATTCTACAACTGATGTTACACTACTTTGGAATCTCCACCACATCTGGGGAACTCGAATTCTCTACATCCACTAGCTATTTTGGGTTGATTGATCAGTTAACTAGATGATCATTGAGTTCTACTAAAGTCTAACTACACAAATGATCTTCCACTAGTTCCTCCAACAATTGGAACTAGTTTAACTGAAAATAACTTATGATAACTGACCTTGATTGCTACAAATTAGTAATCACACATGCTTAACTAAAATCTAACTCCTCCAACTTGAATTTACTGAGTAAAATGGGTGACACAAGCCATGTCACCCAAGTTCAACTACATCCAAGTTGTCTACTGACGTGGAAATTCGAATTTTCTCAATTTAATCATGGCAAAATCAAATTGATAATTTCTTGCTGAATTTTTCAACATAATTTTTGTCTCAACGATAGGATATATCACATTGCTTGATCATCGTTACATGTTTTGGGATATTTTCCATGGATGACGTAAAGGTTTGTTAAGATGGATTAAATGAATTGATGGAGTATGTTGGACCACATTACAATTACATTGTTTGGATGCAATTGGTCCAATATACTTGAGGTATGTGGAGATACGAAGTGGCTGCAAATTATATGCAACTAAGAGACAACAATAAAAATAAATGATCATCTAGTTGTATTGATGGAAGGCCAAAATCATCAGGTAATATTGCAGGGTTTATAAACAATACACAACCCGGGACAACAAATAAGCAACCCAATTGCATATTTGAGGGACATGAAGGAAACCATGTATTCATATGCGTTATAAAATCAATAGCTACAAGAGAAGAGTTATTGATTAATTACAACTTGAATAGAATAGATACTATTGACATTACTATTATGGGGGTGGTACATATCAAAATTTCATGGCCAATGAACATCATATGACTGACTTATCAAAAAGTTATATCTATTGTCATTTTGCATTTTTGAGGGGTAAATAAATGAATCTACAACTAATTTTTTTATAAGAATGTTTATATATGATCCAACTAACCAGAATCCAAATTTGGTCATTATCTGATCTATTATATATTTATTAAGCCAAAAATTATATTATAATGTGGTAGGATGATCATGGAAAAGTGCCAATTGTGTCAGAATAGGTAAATGATTAACAATTTTGATTTACATTGAATGTGAAATTGATTATTTGTTTAAATAATTGAAACGAATTTTTTTTGTTGAAATATGTAGTTCAAGGGAGATGACCACGGTGATCAATTGGTTTGATGAGGAGGAGTTTTTCAAGTCTCCCAACCAAATCAAAACAATAAAAAATCTTGTTAAAGAGAACAAATAACTTGTTCATTTGATTCACATTAGAGATAAAACTCCTGAGATGAAATGGAGGATGCACATATTGAACAAAGATCTTAAGAAATATGAGGTAATAACCATATTTTCGAGTGGTGTTATTTTATGTCATAAGTTGAATTATGAAATTTTGTTTTTTAACTTTTACATTATCTAATCGAAAAAGAATTTTCTTTCTTCTATAGGATTATTTGGTAGAGACACCATAACGTCCAATCACCACGAGCTAGCATATACCTATGAGGCTATTTGCTTCTCCACCTTCAACTGGTCATAGTCCTAGTAGTTAGAATGGTTCCACACCTTTAGCTCTGACCCATGAGCACACACCCCTAGAGGGAAAACACACAACTAGATTCTAGAGGTGGTGACAGAGGTGACCTTGTTGATGACACTATCGGTTCATTTCCTTGATCATCACATGTTATCAGCGCGGGGGAAATTTTGTGCACATTTTTGGTGAATGATCAAGGAATTCCAATAAAAACACCAAAAATCCTAGGTATTTTTTACTTTTTTAAATGTTTCATGTTGTCTCTCTCAAACATAAATCATCTAGATTATTATTTTCAAACTAATGATTGTATCTTTTTGCATGTAGGAAATGACTTGTTCTATAAACAAATTAATGACAAATCATTATTGATTTTTGGGTCCACCATGCGTATAAGGTGGAAATCCCAAAACTCCAACTTGAATAAAGAGCTTTTGGACTACCTTGAAGGCTTATTTGGGGTAGATACCTTCAATAAGAGTGTGGTCACCTCCATAGTCGGAAACTATTTAAAATATATATGAGACATGTATAGGGGTAACTTGGAAAATAAATCTAGGTATGAGCATCTTCTAGTAATTCCTGTAAGGGAATGGAAGTATCACATTGTCGATGTAATGGAGAAGAAACAGAGAAAATAAGGAAAAACGCCACCCATTGCAACAAGGTAAATTACATTTTCAATTAAATACTTTTAATTTTCTGCAGTTTAAATAAAATTGCGGTATATAACATACTTGAAACTTTTCATAGGCTCCTCTAGACTTTGAAAGCCACCAAAGCAAGGCTTGAGAAACATGGACAACACAAACTAATCTAGGGTGGATATTCAAAGTTATAAGCATGAGTTGTAAGTGCCCAAAAATCTTAACAATATTATTTGTTATATAACCTTTCAATTGTCTGGGAATTGCACTAGCCAATTAAAAAATCAATGAACTTATGCATTGGATGGTGAGGAGTTCGAAACCCAAGCCACAAAGGAATACTTCTGGTTTGGTTTCAATTTCTGCTTTCAAGCTATTGTTGTTCGTCTAATAAACATTGAACAATCTCCAAGATCCAGTTTGAACGACATGGTAAATAAAAATAAATCCACATTAACCTTTCATTACTTACAAAATACAATCATGTTTGATATCATGCATAAATTTAATGTGTTTCTTTGTTTTATGCAAGCGAGCAACAACATCAACGAGAAATCTTTTGATAGTGGAGTGCAACCAGAGCATGGTGCGCCCCTGCAACCACATGATATTACTACAGATGATTCCCATTGTAGTAATTTTACGATTGCGCTCATCAATTTTACAATGGTAATTTACACTTGTGTACTTATAAATGTTGTGCTTTGAATGGTAGAGCATGTCGTACATGAGGATCCTCTACCAGAAGAAGAGCACAAGGTAGCCATTCCAATGGTGTCGACTAGTGCATCAGATAAATAATTACATTGAAAGGTATTTTTTAGTATTATTGAACTACTTCAATGATATTTCCTTTAAATGAGTTCCTTGAATCATTGGGTATCCTCACACTTTATTTATTTATAAAGAGGATTACAATTAAAAATATTTAATTGCAAATGGTGTATTAATTATAGCCTTTCATGTTTCAACTATAGTGCAAGTAGGTGGAAATTAGAGAATGAGGCTAGATAAGAAACTACTCTACCTACCTCTACTACTCAAGCAAGTAAAGAACACTCTAATGCTCTTTTTATTAATGAAATACTTGTAATTAATAATAACAAAAAAGATCAATTTGACATTTATTTCTTGGTGCAACTGATCATTCACCCCTCTTGCATCAACCTCCATGCAGAGTACACCACCATGTTTTCAAGATGAGTTCCAGAGGCCATAACAATTAAAGGGGAAGAAAAAGTTGATGTCCTCCTTTCTCAATTCATGTAAAAAAAGAAAAAAAAAAAAAAAAGAAATCTTTGAACTAGTTATATAACTAGAAATATCATATATTAGATTATGAAAACATAATTTTGATGATAAAATTTATTGAGATGAAGTATTTTGTGTCTATGATTAAAAAATGAATGAATTAATGTTATATGTTAATAAATGATTGCTATATGTATCTTTATGTACAAAACCACATATGTTTCTTTATCCAATTTTTGTTTTTATAGTGTTTATACATGAATCTTAATGTGTTGCTTTCCACTATTTTATAATAGATAAATTGGGTACTGGGAATTTGAGAGTGATTTTAGGGGAATGGGGGGTGGAGGGGCGTGGACGGGCCATAAGATCTTCCACGTTCATGTGGTTGGCCTTGTTCAGTAGAGAAAAAAAATATTATTTGAATAACCTAAGAGCAAATCTCCCTCAATACAACATAGCAACAACAAAGTCAATGTTGACTTCACTGTTGCTCCATCAAATCAAGGGAAGTTTGCTCCAAGATTATAATACTCAAATAAATTATTCTCAAAACCAAGAGGAGATCATTTAGGTATTCATGCACTCAAATCTATTTAATTAGTATTTAGTCATAAAAATGTTTGTTAATTTATTTTATTATTTTGCTAATTTTTTAAGTGTTGATTGAATCTTCTGCAGCAACCCTTAGAGATCAGATCATTCATATTTGTGTGAGGGCCGAGGAGGAGTTGAAGTAAGAATATAGGAGACTCTCAATTGGGACTCAAGGTAAAAAAAACTTGGATGATGTAATTTGTTGTTAAAATTTGGGTACCAGAGCACAAGTGGTTCCCTAAGTCTTTGATCTTTGGCCTAGGGAAAAGTGTCCAAATTTATTTGTACTTTTCTCCTAAAGTGACTTTATAAGTGGTAAAGTCAATTTAATTTAAAAGTGACTTTATAAGTGGTAAAGTTACATTCTAATTTAAAAGTGACTTTATAAGTGGTAAAGTTACATTCTAATTTAAAGGTGTTTTTATTAAAGTCAATGAAGAATTAGAAAGTGAAAAAGTGACTATGGAAATAAAATGCTAAGCGGGTCTTTATTTAAGTGAGTGAGTTAAAAAATAGAAAGTGAAAATTAAATGCACATTTATTCTCATCCCTAGATCTAAATGAATCTTAGCCATTAGATCTTAGGGTAACCCAAGAGGTCATTTAGAGAGTAAAAGGAGAAGAGAAGAGGAAAATATCATTCATTCTTTCATGAGCATTTGAGAGAAAGAGAAGAGAGAGCAAGGAGAAAATTTCTGAGTAGTGAGGAAGTGAAGGAGAGCAGCAAGAAGATATTTCAGCAAATCTGGGCAGCAACATTTATTGGCACGCATCCCAAGGCAAAATCGTACAATCAGAGAAAGGCACATATATCGAGGAAGAGGGGAAGCACATAAATCGAGGAAGAGGGACAACATCAAGGGCATGGATTTTGAAGCAGATTTGGGCACAAATTTTGAGGCAGATGTATTGCTGGAATCCGTATAGTCCATACAAAAAGTTATGGGCACATTTTTCGAGGAAGGTCGTACAACATTTAATGTTGTTTTTATTGCTAGAAAATTTCTGTTTTAGCTGTTTGCTGATTGGCACGATTTTTGAGGTGGAGTGCAAGCATAAAAATCGAGATAAGTTGTAATTTGTGGTTGCTGGAATTTTTACTGTGTATTTCAGTTTCTCTGTAAAAGCATTTTCAGAAATAAAGAAGAACTCTCAAATTGGTTTTCCCCAAGAGTTGTAGGGGGTTTTTCCAGGGTCACATTGACCAAAAATCACTGTGTTATTTTCTGTGTGTAGCTGTCATAATTTTGCTGTGTTTTATTTCTGCAATTTCAGCAGTTGTGAAATCTCTAAATTTGTGTTTTCAGAAAATATTGTCGTTTCTAGATTTTAGAATTTTTATCATGCTTGGATTTAAAAATAAATGCATGGAGTGAGAAGGAAAACTGATAACTGGAGTGGGGGTTGAAATTTCTTCAAATTTCTTCATGGTATCAGAGCTTGGTTAGCTGAAAAGTGCAATTTGGGACAGTAAAGTGAAAATTACAGCATGCTGATTTTTACATAGAAAACAAAAACCTTTACTACAAATTTGAAAATTTCAGTTTGGTAGGACAGTGAAACATGTCTTTGGGTTTGAGAGTTGAAGGTAGGTTGGATGGGCATAACAACTACATTGCATGGATGGAGAGAATCCAGAGCATCTTTGAGGAAGAAAAAGTCTGGGGCATTATGGTAAATACCACATAGAACCTAGTAGTAGTACCTGTTGACCCTATATAGTTGGTAGAGTTTAACAAAAAGAATGCTAAGATAAAAAGATTGATTATGGAAGGAATCAAAGACCATGTCATTCCTCAAGTGAGAGGAAAGACTTATGCACATGAGAGGTGGATAGCCTTGAACAGACTTTACTAGAGCTCAAAATGGCTAAACTGGCTAAGATTGACAACGCTACAACATACCTCACAAAGATCACTTCAGTGAGAGATGAGTTGGCAGCCGTAGGTGAGATCATTGCACCCACTAAGTTGGTGAGGATTGCTTTGAATGGTATTCCCAAGACTTGGGATAATTTTGTGGATGGCATTGTTGCATGGGAAAACCTTCCCGATTGGGAGAGGTTGTGGGATGATTGCATTCAGAATGAGATCAGAAAGAACCATCTTGGGGCAGCCAAACAAGTGGAGGAGGATGACAATGTGGCATTGTTAGCAAGAGGCAAGAAGGGCAGAGCAAAGAAGAAATCTTCTAATAGTGGAGGCAAAGGAAAAGGTAAAGGCAAGCAGCAGAACAAGGAGAAGGACTATTCCAAAGTCAAATGTTGGAATTGTCAAAAGTTGGGACACTATGCTGTTGTGTGTCCAAAGAAGAAGAACAAGAAAGGGAAAGACAAACCCATGGCAACCTTTGCAGAGATAGAGAGATTCTCAGAGAGCTTTGATCGGGAGTTTGGGTTCATAGCTTGTGAGGCCACTAGTGCAGGAACACCTACCATATAGGTTTAGAGGGAGTGTGCATTCCCCACCACTAGCAGAACATCTTCTAGCATTTGGTATGTTGACAGTGGCGCTTCCCGCCACATGTTAGGAGTCAAAGAGTACTTCTCAAAGATTTCAAAGGGTGATACTGATATGGAGGTAGTACTTGGTGATGACAACATTGTTAAAGCAGTCGGTGTGGGGACATTGATTTTTGATAGGGGATCCAAATCTCCTTTGAAAGTGGCAAATGTTCTATATGTGCCTAGAATGAAGAAGAACCTGATATACGTCTCAACACTTGAGGACAGAGGGTATGATGTGTTGTTCAGGAGAGGGAAAGTGCTTATATATCCTCGGGGTACTCGAGCTTCTTCAGCTAGAGAGATTGGTGTGCGCCATACCAAGGTGTACAAGTTCTCATTCCAGCCCCTGATGGCATTGAGTAGTATCACCTGAGACAGGACCGACAATAGATCTAGCAGTTCAAAGTTGTGTGAGATTTGTCACCGTGGGATGGGGCACATGTATCATGGGGCCCTGAGTACATTGCGGGAGATCACCACTGGTGTGCCAAATTTCAGTTCTGATCACCTTGATGTATGTAGAGGATGTGCTATGGGGAAGTTTTCTAGATCCCCTTTTTCCAACAATGACAGCAGAGCGACTGAGATCCTTGACTTGATTCATATGGATGTGAGTGGTCAAATGTCTCATGTATCCTTGACTGGTTATGAGTACTATGTTTTATTCATTGATGACCACTCCAGGAAGACCAAGAGTGAGGTCTTCAATTGGTTTAAAGAGTTCAAAGCTCTTGTGGAGACCAAGACAGGAAGGAATATCAAGGTCCTTAGGTCATACAATGGAGGGGAGTATACCTTTGGTGAGTTTGTTGATTTTTGTGTTGAAGCAGGCATTATGAGGGAGTTCATAGTTCCTTACAACCCCCAACATAATGGGGTTGCAGAGAGGAATAATAGATCCATTGCAAGGGCTTCCAAATCCATGCTTCATGATCAGGGGTTACCTTTATTTTTGTGGGAAAAGGCCTGCAACACTGTTGTGTACTTGCAAAATAGGAGTCCACATCGTGCCTTGGGGAATGTGACTCTGGAGGAGGCTTTTTCTGGGAAGAAGCTTGATGTTGTGCACTTTTGTATCTTTGGGTGCCTTACATATTCCTATGTCCCTAAGGAGAACAGTACCAAGCTAGAGCCCACTGCAGATAAGGGAATCTGTGTGGGTTATAGTGAGACCTCGAAAGCTTATCGGATTTATATTCATGTGCAGAGGAAAGTGGTTATCAGGCGGGATGTAAAGTTCGAGGAGGAGAGAGATTTCAAGAGGTCATGGGAGTTAGAGTATCCAGAGTCATCAGACCCTCAGGAGCAGCTGAGTCAGTCACAGGGATCCAGTGGTCAGGGATCAGGAGGTACATTGATTACAATGTCAGGTCCATCAGTGAGCTGTGGTTCTCAAAGTCAGGTGGGTGGTTCTTCGGGCAACATGCAGGGAAGTCTGCAGAGCAATTCATAGGGTATTCCACTAATGGATAGTTCGCGTAGTACTTCAACATCTACAAGCATAGATTCAGGCATAAGGTTAGTTGACAGGCCTTCAGGAGTTCAGGCTTCTGATGATGATGAGGATTCTTTTACTTATGTGGGAGAAGTATTCTTAGGGAAGAGGAATCCCAAGTGGCTTCAAGATACCTTGTGCGAGGCCACATCAGTTGCTGGGCCAAAGAGACAGGTTAGAAAGAGTAAACCATCTGAGCGGTTTTGTAGATACATGGCAATGGTAACAAGCATTGTTGACTTTGAACCTTCTAGTTATGAAGAGGCAACCAGCGAGTAGGTTTGGAGAGAGGCCATGATGGAGGAGTATTCTTCTATTATGAAGAACGATGCCTGGGAGGTAGTGTTGAGGCTTGAAGGTAAATCAGTTATTACTTCCAAATGGCTCTACAAGATAAAGCATGTTGCAAATGACAGCATCAAGAAGTTCAAAGTTCGATTTGTGGCGAGAGGGTTCTCACAGGTAGAGGGAGTTGACTATGAGGAGACCTTCGCTCCTGTGGCTCGGTATACATCTATTCACTAAATTATATCGATTGCAGCAAAGATGGGCTGGAAGATCCACCAGATGGATGCGAAGACTGCATTTCTCAATGGCTTCATTCAAGAGGAGGTTTATATTGAGCAGCCACAGGGCTTTGAGGTGCATGGGAAGGAGTCCTATGTATGCAGATTGAAAAAGGAACTCTATGGCCTAAAGAAAGATCTTAGAGCTTGGTACTCGAGGATTGATACATATTTGCAGCAGTTGGGCTTCACAAAGAGTGAGGTTGATCCAAACCTATACTTCATTGTGATGGGTGATGAGCCTCTCATTCTGGTGTTGTATGTTGATGACTTGATCATCACTGGTGCAGAGAGACTCATTGAGGGCTGCAAGAGAGATCTTGCTTTAGAGTTTGAGATGAAGGATATCGTCTTGATGCATTATTTTATGGGATTGGAGGTGTGGCAGGAGGAGGGCCATTTCTTCCTGGGACAAGGGAAGTACATTATGGATAGTCTTAGCAGATTTCACATGGAGGACTACAAACCCATGTCTACATCTATGATCATTAACTGGAAGAAGCTTCACTCTTATGATTCTGAGTTGGTGGATCCTACTCTATACAGACAACTGATTGTTTGTTTGACATATTTGGTCAACACTCGACCAGATATATATGTTTTGTAGTTAACATTATGAGTTAGTTCATGTGCAAGCCTAGGAGAGTGCACTAGGTAGCTGAAAAACACATTCTCCATTACTTGCAGGGGACTATGGATTTTGGTCTGGATTATAGACAGGGTGATGGAGTAAGACTGACAGGGTACACGGATTCAGATTGGGTAGGTTATGCTTCAGATAAGAAGAGTACTTTCGGGTGCTGTTTTGGGTTGGGTTCGGTAGTTGTGTCATGGATCAACCAGAAACAACAGTCAATTGCATTGAGCTCAACTGAGGCAGAGTATATGGCTGCTAGTTTGGCTAGTTGTGAGACCATATGGCTTCACAAAATGTTGTTTGGTCTATTTGGTCAGGCATTGAGACCTTCAGTATACTGTGATAATCAGAGTTGCATAAAACTCACGGAAAATCCAATTTTTCATGACAGGTCAAAGCATATTGAGATCAAGTATCACTTCATTAGAGACTATGTCTAAAAGGGAGTTGTCAAGCTTGAGTACTTTCCAAAAATGAGCAAGTAGTGGACATTTTCACCAAAGCCTTACCACGGGGCAAGCATGTCTACTTCAGAGACAAGATGGGAGTGGTGAGGAACACTTTCCTTGGTAAGAGGGAGTGTTAAAATTTGGGTACCAGAGGACAAGTGGTTCCCTAAGGCTTTGATCTTTGGCCTAGGGAAAAGTGTCCAAATTTATTTGTACTTTTCTCCTAAAGTGACTTTATAAGTGGTAAAGTCAATTTAATTTAAAAGTGACTTTATAAGTGGTAAAGTTACATTCTAATTTAAAAGTGACTTTATAAGTGGTAAAGTTACATTTTAATTTAAAAGTGACTTTATTAAAGTCAATGAAGAATTAGAAAGTGAAAAAGTGACTATGGAAATAATATTCTAAGTGGGTCTTTATTTAAGTGGGTGAGTTAAAAACTAGAAAGTGAGAATTAAATGCGCATTTATTCTCATCCCTAGATCTAAATGAATCTCAGCCATTAGATCTTAGGGTAACCCAAGAGGTCATTTAGAGTGTAAAAGGAGAAGAGAAGAGGAAAAGATCATTCATTCTTTCATGAGCATTGGAGAGAAAGAGAAGAGAGAGCAAGGATAAAATTTCTGAGCATTGAAGAAGTGAAGGAGAGCAACAAGAAGACATTTCAGCAAATCTGGGTAGCAACATTTATTGGCACACATCCCAAGGAAAAATCGTACAGTAGGAGAAAGGCACAAATATCGAGGAAGAGGTGAAACACATAAATCGAGGAAGAGGGACAACATTAAGGGTACGTATTTTGAGGTAGATTTGGGCACGAATTTCGAGGCACCCATACTATTGAAATCCATACGGTCCATACAACAACTTATAGGCACATTTTACGAGGCAAACCGTACAACGTTTAATGCTGTTTTTATTATTGGAAAATGTCTGTTTTGGTTGTTTGCTGATTGGCGCGATTTTCGAGGTGGAGTGCAAGCACAAAAATTGTGATAAGTTGTAATTTGTGGTTGCTGGAATTTTTACTGTATATTTCAGTTTCTTTGTAAAAGCATTTTTAGAAATAAAGAAGAGCTTTCAAACTGGTTTTCCCCAAGAGTTGTAGGGGGTTTTTCCAGGGTCACATTGACCAAAAATCATTGTGTTATTTTCTGTGTGTGGTTGTCATAATTTTGTTGTGTTTTATTTCTGCAATTTCAAAAGTTGTGAAATCTATAAATTTATGTTTTTAGAAAATATTGTCATTTCCAAATTTTAGAATTTTTATCATGCTTGGATATAAAACTAAATGCATGTAGTGATAAGGAAAAATAATAATGGAGTGGGGGTTGAAATTTATTCATTTGTCCCTTGTTATGGATATAGATCTATATGATTTTCCCCTTCATTATCTTGTGTGTTCAGTCTTTTCTGGAAAAAAAAATGGTAGATATAATCTTCCTTGAGTATATTAGGTTAGATCTAACAGTATTCAATATTCCTATTTCCTGAAAGGTTTATATTGGTGTTCTTTATCTCTTGTGTGTAGGAAGCAAGTGCTAGGAGATGGTCCTTGATATTTGGGGTTACCAGGATTATGCAAGGACTGTTGGGTTGTGTTATTCTTTCCACGACTAGCCGACATAATGAATCGGGGGGTTAGAGGGGGGGCAGAGCCCCCACTTCATTGCGCCGATTGCGCAACAGGGGTGTCACAGGGGGGTTTGAGGGGGGCGGGTAGCCCCCCTCTATGGGGTCAGGGGCACCGCCCTGGGAATTTTTTTTTTGGACCCTATATTAGGTTGGCAGACCTACCTATGGTTTTGTGCATGATTTTCACACATGGTTTTGGACGCGACGGTTTTCAGTCCATGGTTTTAGACGCGATGGTTTTTGGTCCATGGTATTGGATGCTTCGACATGTATAAATATGTATTGTAACATTGAACGGAACATAATGAAAAATCAAGCTGGTAGTCCCGGTTTTGGGGTCCAGGGGAAAATCTCTGTGTATATGTGTTTTGTATTATGCTCTCGCATTGTTTATTTTCTGTGTTTTAGAATTCGTATGCAGGAAATTACTGTACGAGATTAAAACCAACATTTCGTATCAGAGATGTTTTGGCTTCAAGGGGACGCTTTTGTTGCTGAGGGGTTTTGCTCGGGCCTGTGGTAGACCCTATTCAGTGGGAGATCTGCGAGATCGATTCTGGTGGTGAAAGAAGATGGCGAGCAGTGGAAAGGTGGAGATCGAGAAATTTAATGGTCAAAGTATTGAGTTGTGGAAACTCAAGATGGAGGATCTGTTGGTGGATAAAGATCAGTGGATCGCGGTAGATCCGGGTACTAAACCAATGGGAGTGTCCGATGAAGAATGGAAGTAGTTGGATCGGAAGGCAAAGAGCACAATACGATGTGTGTCTTAGATTCAGTATTGTTGAATGTATCAAGGGAAGCTACGACGAAGGATTTGTGGGACAAGTTAGGGACTTTGTACCAATCTAAGTCTCTGGTGAATAAACTGTTCCTGCAGAAAAAGCTGTATAACCTGAGGATGAAAGATGGAGACTTGGTGACAGAGCATCTGAATGCATTTAATACTGTGGTAAGTCAGTTATAATCTGTTGATATTAAAATTTCAGATGAAGATAAGTGCATCAGTTTGTTGTGTTCTCTACCAGATTCATGGGATAGGTTGGTTATTGCAATAGGTAGCAATACAACTGCCTTGCGGTTTGATGAAATAGTCTCATCCTTGCTGATGGAGGAGATGAGACAGAAAAATATGGAGAGCCAAAATGGTGATGCCTTGTCTGTATGAGGACGGTCCCAGAACATAAACAAAAATAAGTCATCGAGTGGGAGATATAAATCTAGAGGGAGATCTAAATCTCCAGGAAAACCTATAAAGGTGGTGTGTTGGAAATGCGGAAAGGAAGGGCACTACAAAAGGGATTGTAAATCTAAAGCTCCTAACAAAGGAAAGGGATCTGATTATGCTCCTTTTGCAGAGGCGAAAACCACCTCAGATGAAGGTGGGGATGTGTACTTGGCTTCTTCAAGTACACATGTAGATCATGAGGCATGGTTGATTGACTTAGGTGCATCCTCTCACTTCACTGCCCATAGAGAGTGGTTCTGCGAGTATGAGAAATATGATGGTGGTGATGTCTTCTTGGGGAATGACAGGAAGGCTAGAATCATTGGTCGCATAAAAGTAAAGATGAATTTGCAAGATGGAAGGGTTAGAACACTTCCGGGTGTTTTGCATATTCTTGCATTGGCTAGAAATCTGATTTCTGTAAGCAAGTTGGATGATGTAGGTGTAAAAACAGTGTTCGAGAAGGATACCTACAAAATGGTTCGAGGAGCACTGGTATTGATACGAGGAGTTCGGATTGGAACTCTGTACAAGCTACAAGGTAGCACTGTTATTGATGGGTGCAACAGTTCTGTGGTTCCTGAAAGTGGAGCATAAAATCTAGTGGTCTCTGGAGAGAAGACCATGCTGTGGCATCAAAGGCTTGGACATATTTGAGAGAAGGGCCTTCAAATACTTCATGGTAAAGGTATGGTAGATGGTATGAGTAATATCTCTCTGGATTTTGATTTCTGTGAAAATTGTGTTTATCGGAAGCAAAATTGGATGAGTTTCCCCTTTGGTGGTAAGAGGGCGAAACATATATTAGAGCTTGTGCACAGTGATGTGTTTGGACCTGTGAAGGTTCCATCACTGGGTAAGTCTATGTACTATGTATCATTTATAGATGAATTCTCAAGGAATACATGGATATATTTCCTTAAGAAGAAATATGAAGTCTTTGATAGGTTTAAAGAATTTAAGGCTCTGGTGGAAAACCAGACAGAGAAGAAGATAAAGGTGCCGAGGACAGATAACGGTGGAGAGTTTTGTAGTAAGGAATTTGAAGAATTCTATAAGAAGTGTGGTGTAGCACGACAGAAGACTACTCCATATACACCTCAACAAAATGGAGTTGCAAAAAGAATGAACAAGACGTTGATGGAAAGGGAAAGAAGCATGCTCAGTGGTGTCGGGTTAGGACAAGAATTCTGGGAAGAGGCAGTGGATACTGCATGTTACCTGGTCAACATGTCATCTTCATGAGTGTTGGAGATTAAGACTCCTCAAGAGGTATGGACTAGTAAGAAACCCTCTCTTTCACATCTGAGGGTATTTGGATGCGATGCATATGTACATGTTCCAAAGGAGAAACGAACCAAGTTGGATAGTAAATCTAAAAAGTGCATATTTATTGGGTATAAGGATGGTTTAAAGGGTTATAAGCTTTGGAATCCAGTAACAAGGAAGGTTGTGTGCAACTGAGATGTGGTGTTTAGAGAGGTGAAAGATGTTATTAAACATGAAGTCCAACCAAAGGAACCTGAGAAGATAGAGTTTGAGCTAAAGGAGGAAGAATTTGACTCTACAACAAAGGAGGAATCAGAAGATGAACAACCACAAACTCCAGATGTGAGAAGATCAGTTCAAGAAAGAAGGCAGCTAGAAAGGTATAGTCCATCTACTTTTTGTTCAAATTTTGCTTTATCTATTACTGATGATGATCCTAGAACTGTGAAGGAAGCAGCAGATTCAGAGGATGGAAAACTCTGGAAAGAGGCCATGGTTGATGAAATGGCATCTTTGCACAAAAATGAGGCTTGGGATCTGGTGGAGTTGCTAGTTGGAAGGAAACCCATTGGCAACAGATGGGTGTTCAAGAAGAAGACAAATGTAGAAGGAAAGGTGGAGAAATAAAAAACTCGGTTGGTAGCAAAAGGTTATTCCCAGGTGTCGAGAATTGATTTTGTGTTTCTCCTGTTGCCAAGGTAACTTCTATTAGATTAATTTTATCTGTTGCTATTGCTTTTGATTTTGAGGTAGAACATATGGATGTGAAGAAAACATTTCTTCAGGGGATTTGGAAGAGGAGATCTACATGAAGCAACCTGAAGGTTTTGTGGTGAAGGGTAAGAAAGAACTGGTATGCAAGTTAAAGAATTCTCTGTATGGGTTAAAACAATCACCAAGGATGTGATATCAGAACTTTTATACATTTATACGTGGACTTGGCTTCACTAGAAGCAAAGCAGGTCATTGTGTGTATTTTAAATTAGTTGGTGACTATGTTATTTATCTGGTCTTGTATGTGGATGATATGTTGTTGGTTGGAAATGACAAAGAAATTATCCAAGATTTGAAGACCCATTTGTCCTCCAAATTCGACATGAAAGATCTTGGTGTTGCAAAATATATTTTGGGCATGGAAATTAAAAGAGATCAGACAAAGAGGAAGCTCTGGTTAAACCAGAGGAAGTATGTCGAGACAATATTGCAAAGGTTTAATATGCAGGATAGTATACCGGTGAAGGTTTCTATTCTTGTAGGTGTAAAGTTATCTGTTGAACAGTGTCCAAGACACAAGAAGAGGAAGAGAACATGTCCTGTGTTCCATATGAAAGTGCAATTGGTAGCCTGCTGTATGCGATGGTCTGTACTAGACCAGACATTGCACATGTAGTGGGAGTATTGAGCAGGTTTATGTCAAAACCAGGGAAGGAGCATTGGACAACAGTGAAGCGGGTTTTCATGTATTTGTGTGGCACTAGTGATTATGGTTTGTGCTACCAAGGAAGACTAGGATTGGACAGAGTGTTGGATATTCATGGCTTTGTTGATGCAGACTGGGTTGGAGATCTGGATCAAAGAAGATCTACAAGTGGGTATGTGTTTAACCTATTTGGAGGTGCAGTCAGTTGGATGAGTAAGAAACAATATGTAGTGGCACTATCAACTACAAAGGCAGAATACATGGCAACCACTCATGCAAGCAAGGAAGCAGTTTGGTTGCAGAGATTGTGTTCAAGTATGGGGTTAGTATAGGGAGCTTTAAGGATAGACTGTGACAGCCAAAGTGCAATTTTCTTGGCAAAGAACCCTGCTTACCATTCAAAGACAAAGCACATTGATGTTCAATATCACTTTGTGAGGGATATGATAGAAGACAAAAAGGTGTTGTTGGTAAAGGTGGACACTTTGAAGAATATTGTAGATGCATTGACAAAATTTGTGAGCTCTAAGAAGTTCTCTTGGTGTAGAGAAACAATGGGCGTTGTAGGGCTGGATAAATGACTAAGTTCTCTTGTGGTCCCCTGTGGAAAGAAAACAACAAGTGGGAGAATGTTGGGTTGTGCTATTATTTCCATGACTAGTACTACCCCACGTAGTGAACCAGGGGGTTAGAGAAGCCTGTTTGAGGGGTTTGAGGGGGGCGGGTAGCCCCCCTCTACGAGGTCTGAGGCAACGCCTTGGGAAGTTTTTTTTTGGACCCTATATTAGGTTGGGCAGACCTACCTATGGTTTTGTGCATGATTTTTGTACATGGTTTTGGACGTGATGGTTTTTGGTCCATGGTTTTGGACGTAATGGTTTTCGGTCCATGGTATTGGATGCTCAACATGTATAAATATGTATTGTAACATTGAAAGGAACATAATGAAAAATCAAGTTGCTAGTCCTGGTTTTGGGATCCAGGGGAAAACCTCAATGTATATGTCTTTTATGTGTTATGCTCTCACATTGTTTATTTTCTGTGTTTTAGAAGTCATATGCAGGTAATTGTTGTATGGGGTTAAAACCTACCAGGAAAACTATCAAATAAAGGGTATGGGCCATATTCCCCATTCCCTTAGCATGTATTAGGATTTATTGCATTGGATATAATGAAAAATTATGTTGTAGTCTAATATCCTACATTTTTTCTTGGAAGGATGTCAAAATTTGGACAAATAGTTTGAATTTCATAGCTCTAGTATGTGTTCATTACTCTATTATGTACTTGACCACTATGGTATATGGATATTTTCTTGAAAGCTACAAGAATATTAATCCTTTAAACACAATGTAAGAAACCTGCTCTATTCATTGGTTTAACATAACACTAGTTCATCACAATTCCTTAGTTTAATTGGTATTGATGGATGTTTTTCCTTTGTTCACAAGTCATTCATAGTATTCCATTTCTTGCTGGGAGTTTCTCCTTTTCCCATAGGCCATCCATAACATTTTATTTCTTGTTGGTTGTTTTTCCTCTTCCACAAAGCTATACATTCAGTTCTACATTAATTGAAGAGAATTTACACACCCTCAAGCATTTTATCCATCACCTAAACTAATTTACATCCTCCTAAGAATTGTATCCACTACATAGGATAATTTACATACCTTTGGATTCTTTATCCAATGGTTGGGTGAATTTACACTCCCATGTGCATTTTATTCATTTCCGAGGAAATTTTACATTCGCTAAGTGTTTTATTCACTACCTAAGTGATTCTATTCACTTACCTGGCCAAATTACTCTTATAATTAAATTTCATTTCATTTGTTGATTTTGATTTTGTTTGTTAGTCTTGTGAATTCCCAAATTTATCACTCATTGGTTTACAAAATTTACCTTCAATTAGCAAAAGAATAGGTTATGACAACTCTTTCTATGGAACTTTTTGAAGAGTAAATGAATTCAAATTACAAAAGAAGTAGCTAGACATATCTAAGTCATGTATTTGTCAGCTCCCTCTTGATCCTCTCCTTCTTGCAGAAATCATCCATCTGCAAACTCATCATCCTTTTCCTGATCATCAGCATGTTTTATTCGTTTAGCAGAAACATCAATATATGTCTAGCTCTAGGGTTTTACCTACAAACCCTATGGATTTCTTATCCAAGCCAAATACTTGATAATTAAAACCAATTGAGAATCTCATCACTATAATTATCATAGGTGATGAACACTTTCTTTTCTAGTAGCATCCATAATCAAGCAATGACCCCTGAGTAAAACAATCATTATCTCATGAGTACAATACTAGTTCAAGGCATCCTTTTGAGATAGTGATGTTCATCACAATTTAATCAGCAACAACACATGATCCTATTATGATGTCAACTTCAAACTCTAACATCAACGTATTTCTGCAATCCCCAGCATATTCAAAAAACTTATCAATATAGCCCATGATGAAAAGCCTTTCCATATTTCTTTAATATTTGGTAATCATATTCAACACTAGTTTTTAATCTCAAATTATTTTTCCCCTGATTGTCACTCTTCAATAATTCCTTGGTCAATATTTTCATTAAGACATAGACACTCACACTATTTTTGCAAGATATGAGGATATTGTATTGACTGATAAGGAGATACTAGCTCTAGTTTCACAATTTTTACCCTAAATGTTTAAAATAAAATAGCATAAACTATTAAAATTCAAAGATTTCTAAATCAAAACCTAGTAATTGAAGTTAAAACATGAAATGATTAAGTTTTGAATCCTATGATCAAAAAACGACTCCTTTTGATTTTATCACAAAGTAAAGGCTTGTATGAGAACCTTGTTATGAGTTGTTTCAAGGTTTTATTTATAACTAACATGCAAACTATTACTATGCTATCCTTATTACTATAATTGCAATTTGATTCTAAAAAATATACAATATATAGCTTTATCGTTATACAATTATAGTCTTGGTTTTATAATTAGGATAACAACAATGAAAATATATAATTGAGATTAACCATTATTGTGATCCTATAATAATTCATTCGTGGTGAATTAACGCCACACTCAACAAAGAAAATATTACTTAAGAAAACAAAGGATGTGAATTTTTCAAATTGATCTATGTTGTTTCAATTACTTTAGCCCAATTCAATTCTTTAATTAGAAATTATTCCAATTATTAAAAATATTTCCAATCATAAACAATAACTGAAGATAAAACAATAAATGCAATGACAAAGGAGACAATAGCACAACCACAAGAGACTGTATTGTTCCAAGACCAGGGAAAAAACCCCACTAGGGGGGAAACCCTTTCAAATCTTCTTCTTATTAGATTTTCATGAAATGTTTTAGTAGAGAGTAAAATGAGCCCAATACAAAATCATCTAGAAAATATTTTCCCAATAAAAATCAAAAATAAACTTCTAGAATCATTGTACAATAGAGAGAAACCTTCTAGCCTTCATTCATCTGCAGTCAACTATGGTCAAGAGTCAAACCCTAGTTTAGAGCCCTAGTCACACTCATCAAGTAGTCATGCCAGTGAATGTGGATTCCTATTCACTCCCTTAAGATCTGCAAGCGATCAATTATGGTCAGATCAATCTTGTATCAAGTGTGTGACCAGAAGTCAAAAACCCTAAACTCGTGCAAGCCTCAAACCTGTAATTTTGGACCTTGTGCGAGCTTCCTACGTTAGATCTATGTGAACCAATCAATGAAAGAAGAGAAGAAGAAGATGCTTGATGATGGTGTCCAAATGAGCTTGAGGTCACTTGTATTTATAGGCTTTCATGGGTGTCCATTTGATGTTGAGGCCGACCTGTCCAAATGTGCATGTGTGGGTACATAAATTCAAAATCCAACTTCTTCTTGTCCAAATGAGGTGATCTTTAGGTCAATTTTAGTCCTCTCGGAAAGAGGAATTCAAAAGAATCATAATATTTATCATATGAGTTGACAAAGGTGTAATTTTACCCTAGTTTCACAATTTAACACTCCCTCTCAACTAAGAAGAATTCCACCTACCAATATTTGTTCGAAGATCATCATATCATCCTTTCATGTTGTCATCATGATGTGCCCATCTCTACTCAACTCTATCTATTGAAATATTTTTGAATCTAAAATAAGAAGAATCAGGGAGCATTAGCTTCCACCCTCTATAATGTCGAACAGCATATATCAATCTGGAAACAATATCAAAGAGCACATCTCAACCTGAATATACATTGGGGAGCACATCTCAACTCATCGTATTGCTCACTGATCTTCCTGATGACCCTCAAGATTCATGTGGTAGAACACTATCATCACAATCATATTGGGTTGTACAACACTAAGTACACTCTAAACCCTTTAGCTAGATGGGGACTGATAATCCCAACAAGCCAAGCTTGTGGGTATGATGTTAACTAGGGTATACTTTGCATAGACCAAGATAGGGGAGTAGCATCTCCGACCCTATGAAGAGAGGGGAGTATCATGCCCAACCCCGTGGGTAACAAATAGGGGAGCAATATCTATGACCCTATTATCCCGAGTTCCTTCAACGCTAGGAGCCCTCTATCTCAGTTCCTCACCCTGGGAGCTCAAACAAGGGTGGAGAGTTAGCTCAATGTTCTTGATCAGTGATGCCCCTTGTTAGGAGGGGTGACATCCATCAGTCTAAGATATACTCTTAAGACCAATAAATTCCCTTTCAGAAAAGCCTTGGTGAGAATATCTGTAATTTGATCATCTGTCGATATGTGATGGAGTCGAACGACTCCTCTCTACACCATGTCTCGAATGAAGTGATATAAAATCTCTATGTGCTTGGACTTATCATAAAATATAGGATTTTCTACCAGAAAGATCCCACTCTTGTTGTCACAATATATCACTGTAGTATCTAGGACCTTCTCAAATAGATCTCCAAAGAGATTCCTCAACCAAATTACTTCGCAGCTAGCCATGCTAGTAGAAATATACTTTGCCTCAACAGTACTCAATGCTATAGACTTCTGCGTTCTGCTCATCCCTGATATCATGGCATATCCAAGGCTAAAACAAAATCTAGATGTACTCTCTTGTCGAAAATGTTTCCTGCCTAGCCAACATCAATGTATCCATGAAGTTGAACATCTTCGACAAAATATATCAGACCAAGTGTGATAGTCCCATGAAAATATCTCAAAATTTGTTTGGATGTGGTCTAGTGTGCATAGAGAGGCGCAGCCATGAGTTTAATCAATGTATTCACTACATAGCATATGTCCAGATGGGTGTTCACTAGGAACATAAGGCCCCAATCAATTGTCTATACTTAGATGGATTCGCCAAATCGTGTCCTGCAACTTCTCCACATAACTTCTTAAAGTTAATTTGCATCAGTGTGGGTACTGACTTGCATTTTTTCATTTCGAATCTTTCCAATAACTTCACAACATATTTTCCTTGTGAAAGGAAAATCTCATTGGGCATTTGCCCCACCTCAAGGCTTAGAAAGTAGTGCATGAGTCCAAAGTCCTTCATCTCAAATTTAGAGGCTATCTCCCTCTTACACTTGATCATTAGAGACTCACTAGCTATCAATAATAGATAGTTAACATATGAAACCAAATCAACGACATACCTTGGACTACCTTGAAGTAGAGGTTGGGATCGACATTGCTTCTTGTGAATCCCATCTTCATCAAGTAACTATCTATGTGGGTGTACCATGCTCTAAGGGATTGCTTCAAACCATACAATGCCTTTTTCAACCTGCAAACATGTGTCTTTTGATCCTCTACTTCAAATACCTATGGTTGCTCAACATACACTTTTTCTTGTAACATGCCATGGAGGAATACAGTATTCATATCAATCTGATGAAGGGTCCATCCTTGACTTGTGGCAAGGGAATATATCAAACGAATGGTTGTATATCGAGCAATAGGTGCAAATATATCATTATAATGTTCTCCCTCTTTCCGGGGAAACCTTGAGCCACGAACCTTGACTTGTATTTCTCAATGCTACCATCAACTCCATGTTTGATCTTGAATAGCCACTTCTAAGTCACCACATATTTCCCTTTCGGTCTCGGCACAACATCCTATACATCATTCTTCATAATTGATTTATATTCTTCAGCCATGGAATCCTTCCAAACTTGTTCTTTCATGGCTTCTTCAAATGTGGTAGGTTCGTCTTGAATCATAGTGCTCATGGCTGCAACATGTCCCTAATACCTGCATGGCTTTTTCCTTTTTCTAAATGATCTTCGAATAGGAACACATTTCTCGTCATCCTGTAAAGTGTCTCGAAGACAAAGTGGCCTCTTCTTGGTGGGAGGATCACATGGAGGAGGATCTAAGGGATCCATGGACTCCATGGGATCATCAACAATATTTGTCTCAGATTTGGGGATAGAAGGATCATCCAAAATATCCATATCATCATTCTTCTCAGGAAGAGGAGGCGAAGGAAGGTCCCTTTCCTTTCCAAGGGTATCAATTTCATCGAATGTTACATCCCTACTAATATCAACCTTCATTTGACCAAGAATATATATTCTAAATGCCTTAGAATTTTCACAATATCTAATAAATGTACCTTTTCTTCTTGTGGCTTCCAGCTTGTTTCTTTTGTCCTTCATCACTTGAAATTATATAGGGAAACCAAAGTTATGTAGATGGCTAATATTAGACTTGACACTTGTGAACACTTATTTTTGGGTCTTATTGTCCAATGCTTGATGAGGCACCCTATTTTGAACATATACAACAACATTTGTTGCTTCTCCCCAAAGGAAATTTGGAAACTTTTGATCAAGGAGCATGGCATGAGTGGTTTCTACAATAGACATGTTCTTCCTTTCAACTACTCCATTTTGTTTAGGATTATAAAGCATATTTGTTTCCTTCTTGATACCTTCCTTCTTACAAAAACTAATGAATTAATTTGAAGTGTACTCTCCACCATTGTCAGACCTGAATATCTTGATATTCTTCCTTGTTTGATTTTCGATCAAAGCTTTGAACTCCTTGAAAATTTTGAAGGTTTCATCCTTGTGCTTCAACTAATATATCCACGTATTTATTAAAAATTCATCAATGAAGGTGATATAATATAGATGGTCACCAAGAGAGTGTACAAGCATTGGACCACCCAAGTTAGAATGAATGGGATGGAGGATGGAATTTGTCTTGTTTTCACTAGAGGGGAATGGTCCCCTTGTTTTCTTCCCACTAGCACAACATGTACATACTCCATCATGTTGGGCTTAAACCTTTGGAATCCATAAGACCAATTTCTCCAATTTCGAAAGAGAATCATATTGTAGATGGGCCAATTTTCAGTGCCATAGCTTGCTCAGATGATTTGTAACATGGAACAATGCTAGAATTGGTCTTCCATAAACCCTGTAGATTCCTTCATATATTGATCCCAATGTGAATGTATCTCTCATAGGTGATCCAATATGCCAAGTAATAACCTTTCCCCTGATTAAGGAAACTCTCATCCCTTTGTCTTCCAAAGCAGATATTGATACCAAATTCTTCTTTAACCCTGGAATATACATCACATCGTGGAGAAAAATAGATATTCCTAAATTCAAATGAAATTTGATTTATCTAAAGCCTTTAACGGGATGAGTGGAGTTGTCTCCAAGAATGATTTTCAAATTTGACTCCCTATCCACCAAATTAGAGAGAACTTCCTTATAACCAGAGAAGTTATGAGTGGCCCCACTACCAACCAACTACTTATCCCACGAATCTGAAGGAGAGGAACTAGTAAGAGCAGAAAAAAGAATATATTCAGATTGTTTGCCAACATTACTTTCATACCTAGAGTATCTTAACTTCTTTTGAGGACGATGATCTTCTTCATGGTCACTTGGAGCATCTCTTCTACTTCTTTCATATCTTACATAGCGATCATTTCTTCGATCATCTCTTCTTCTTTGATCATCAAACCTATTGTTGCTTCTAGTGTAGTAGCAAGGACCATCGTTCTTCTTGGGGCAATCTCGAGCATAATGACCATTGTTGTGACAATTGTAGCATTCAATGTGAGATGATGTTGTATCATTCCTCCTTTTTGTATCTCGAGGTAAAGGCTTTCTTGAATTTCATGGACCTCCTTTTCCTTTCTTCTTCTTATTTTGTGTGACGAATGCAGCAGGTTCTCCTTCTTCATGTTTTTGAATCCTTCATCTTGATATCATCCTTAATTCTTCTTGTTTAATATTTCCAAGAATTTCATCAAATGATGGGAGGAAATTGTTGTTACTTATGGTATTGATGAATGTTTCCCAAATAGGAGGTAAACCTTTTAGAGTTACAATTACCAATTCCCTATCAGACACAATTTTCCCAACTCTTTGCAATTGGTCTCTAAGGAAAAATATCCTCATAATGTAGGATTGCACAGACTCTCCCTTGTTCATTTTCATGTTTTTGAGTTGATATTTCAAGGATATGATTTCATTCAAATTGTTGACTTCATACATGCCGACTATATTATCATACATATCTTTAGACCTTCTCAAATTTCCAACATATGCAAGTAGATTATCTTGTAAACCATTAGTTATAATTTTATTTTCTTTTAACTTACATTTCTTGTGCTTGTTCTTGACAGTAGTGGAATCATTCTTCGAAGGCTCAGGTACTTTTCCTTGAATGTAATCCAGAACACCATTGTTATTAGCTATGATTTCGATCCCAACTTTCCATGCAACAAAATTAGATGAATCACCCAAATTTTCATTTTCCTTGAAGAAGGAAGACATCTTGACTCAACTAGATTATATCCTTCAAATTTCCAAAGATGATTGCTTCAATTATTGTCTATTTTTTGGATTGTCTTTCACCTTAACTCTGAAACCATGTTAATTTTTCAGATTGTTCTATGTTGTTTCAATTACTTTAGCCCAATTCAATACTTCAATTATAAATTCTTCCAATTATTAACAATGTTTCTAATAATAAACAATAATTAAAGATAGAACAATAACTGAAATGACAAAGGAGATAATAGAACAACCACAAGAGACACCAGATTGGTCAAAGACTAGGGCTAAAACCCCACTAGGGAGAAAAACCCATTCAAATCTTCTTCTTATTAGATTGTCATAAAATGTTTCAGCGGAGAGTACAATGAGTCCAATACAAATTCATCCGGAAAATATTTACCAAATACAAATAAAAGCAAACTTCTAGAATCATTTTACAACAGAGAGAAACATTCAAGCCTTCGGTCATCTATGGTCAACTGTGGTCATGAGTAAAACCCTATCTCAAAGCCCCAGTTGCACTCATCAACTAGTCATGCGAGTGACTGTGGCTTCTCAGTCACTCCCTTAAGCCCTGCAAGCAATCGACTGTGGTTGGATCAATCTTGTATCAAGCATGTGACAAAAAAATAGAAACCCTAAACTCATGCGAGCTTCAGACCTATAATTTTAGACCTTGTGCAAGCTTCCTCTATCAGACCTATGAAAACAAATCAATGAAAGAAAAGAAGAATAATATGCTTGATGATGGTGTCCAAATGAGCTTGAGGTCACTTGTATTTATAGGCTTTCATGGGTTTTCGTTTGATGTTGAGGCGGACCTGTCCAAATGTGCATGTGTGGGTACATAAATGCAAAATCCAACTCTTGCTTGTCCAAATGAGGTGATCTTTAGGTCCATTTTGGTCCTCTCTAAAAGAGGAATTAAATGCAATCATAATATGAGCTAACTAAGGTGGAATTTGACCCTAGTTGCACAATTTAATAAAGGAAATATTACAATCTTATGAGAATATTAGTATTATCAATTATGAACAACAACAAAATAAAAAATATGCATATGTTGATAAGGAAAGATGACACTAAAATGAGATATACAAATACACACTATGGAAGAATAAACACTTAGAGTGGGCCATCCTCTAGTATTTCATTGCCATTGTGATACTCATCCATGCTGCAATTGAAGACATAGACTAGAAAGAGTTATTTTTGTATTAAAGAGAATTGTTCCATTACATATGCCAAGAAAACTATTCATTATATGTTCAACAATAGGTCTTAAAATATATATAGAGAAATGATAGAAACAAAATAAATGGAAAGAAAAAATCATTTGGCATCATTTTGACTATATTTAGACCAAAATTGAATCCACCATTCACCCTCAACACATGTTTAGAAAATGGTTTTCTTAACCTCAAAATATTGTACAGGAACAACTATGAAGGGTTCTAGATACTCTTGGGTTCCTTCAGCATGAATGGCAAGAAATATTGGATGCACATGATTCCATAATAATTGGGAGGCAAGGTTGCATCCTAGCTAGTCTTCATGATGCTGATAGAAGTTTTCCAAAATAGGGTAGTGATATTATTGTTGTCCACTGAAAATTTGATTCAAAGATACAATGTAAATCCTATCAATACCTTGTAAGAATATCATTCTAAAATGACCATGTACTCAATTATAATCCAACGTTAATTTACTAAAGAGGCTACATACCAAAATAACCAAGTTTTCATTAACTATAAATAGAATTACTAAGCATTAATTTATGAAGTTCATGAGCCAAAATACAAAGAAACAAGAGAAAATAAGGCTAATATAGAATGGAAAAATGGATTTTATAGGTTTAATTTTTACCATATATGGAGGTTGAAAAATCCTCCCTTCAAAAATGTTGCCATGTCCCCATGTAACCCATCAATCTTGATAAGGAAATTCACCATGTAAGTCAACCCATTTATAGATGGGATAGCCAAATTCCTCTAATATGTAAAATCCTAAAGACCTTTACTCTTGTTTTCAATGCTAATCTCTAAAAATTATTCCCATTTTGTAATGACTTTGTAATATTTTGTGGGCCACCATATCAACAAGAAATGAAAGCACAACCCTATCCATCATATGCCAACCATCTTAAGGGAATTGGCATAAAACTTTGCCCTTTCCATTACCATGTTGAATAAGGGATATACCATAGGGCCCTCCTCTCTTATGTAGTCAAGTGTTTCAGTCCACCTATTATGAGAGTCCATCAATGCATGAATGATATACTATCACAGGGTATCCTCATAATCTGCGAATGCTACTAGCCTTTCCTTTTTCTTGATAATGGTTGTATTCATTGGATTGGAAATCAATTTGAAATGGTTTCTTTAATCATTGAAGGTATAGGGTATTCATATTAGATAATTATGCTAGAGGAAACTCATATATTTGTATAAAGTTCATATGCCTCTTTCCATTAAACCTTATTGTAAACAAAAGAAGAAAAGGCCCTCAACTAGATGCTTGCAACTAAAGGGTTGGGGTTCCATTTGGTACTTTTTCGAAGAATAAAATTAAATTGTTATAACTCACACAAAAGGTTCAAGTCATGTTGAGAGGTAGTAGAAAAGGCCTCCAAAAATTGATCTCAAGTAATTATCTTATAACCCTTACCTACTACTATATATTGAATTCTATATTTAATCCACCTTTCTTTTAGGAAGACCTCATATATTATAGAAATAGGTTTACACATAAACCTTCAGAGTTTAAAATAATAGGTCTACTGAAGTTTATTTTGATAGTTAGTCAATTATTCTTTGTAATGTTTGATTCTATTTTTCCATTAGGTTGTGGAATTATTTTTCTTTCATTTTTAGAATAGCTTGCATGTCAAACTATTTATAAATGATATCAACATAAAATATGTCATATTTACTTCTCCAACTGAGAAAGTCAAGCTTCTATTGCAAAAATGCAAAAGTTTTTCATATGATATCATCCATGATCATGTTGATAATTTTTTGAAAAAAAGCGATAATACTATTGGTTTTAGGAGTAGAGAGGTCCCCTACCTCCAAATTTCATTCATGGCCTAATTTGTGTGATGCTTCCTTAGGCTTCTCCTGAGAGATCCTATCCTTATCATATATATTTTCTTGATTTTTATTCCCCCACGATCAATATTGTCCATCATTTTATCATAAAACTTGGGGTGTATTTCCTGAGATGGTCTTCGCCTCTCTGAGATGTTTTTTAAGCTTTGCATTTCTAGTCTTAAGCTTTTCTACAAATTTTTCTAGTTTAGTATATGTATATTTATGATGGAATTCAAGTTTGGATGGTGCACATTACGTACCATTTTTTTTCTCTTAGAAGAATCTTTGATACACTTCCCTAGTATTAGTCCTTGAATTTAAGGCCACAATGCTCATGGAATTTCCTCATTGTCATCCTCACCCATATTAACATGTTCACTCTAGGAAGAGGATGATTTCATTTCAATATTCAGTGTCTTGTTTTTCTTTTTCCAATAAATTGTAACTTGTGGATGTGTCTCAACTACTGTAGGAATCCTTTCTCACCTCTATTGAGACCAAAGCCTATTCTTAATTGTTGGCACAGTAGCCATGATAAAGTATGAGGGCTCACTCTATTTTTGTGAGGCTATAGAAAAAAATGGTTGAACCCTCCTTTGGGGCTTTTGATTCAACACTTGGTATGACATAAATGCCTTCCATTTTCATCCTCTTTATTGTAATTGTTCCACCACAGGGATTTCAATAAATTCCACATCTAGCGATTGCAATTTTTTTATTTTTATTTTTATTTTTAAATACAAATCGTCAATCTTACGAAGGTTGCTAATAGATACTTGTTATTAACAATGAATTTATGAAAGATACTAACATCAGCGATATAACACATTCACCACAAAAAAATTCCTATCATCAGTCTACTGACACTAACTTTTTGTTTCTCTTTAGACTCCTATGCCTAGGGTGTTGGTAAAGTGACTCCAAACATCATCAGGCTTCCAATGACAAGTTTCATTGAAGAAATATACTTTATGTGGTATATCAACCACATTGATCATCGATCATTAGACACCATAAGGGTCCTTTTTATGTCAGTATTTTGACGATGTAGTAGTGGTCCTTTCATCAGTGTACTGATGTGTGGTAGGTATCATAATTATGATGAATTTGAAAAACATTGATAATATAATTGTATCATGTTCCATGTTTAGAAAATCCCCCTTTTTCATTATAGTGACAAAATGGCATTGCAATAGAGAAACTCCCATCGAAAAATGACTCAATTTCTATTTAAGGAGATCAATTTGGGAAAGAGGGAAGCCAAAAAAGTATACTCCACTCGCTTTTTATTCTAATTTTTCTTTTTTTGTTATTGATGACAATCCTAGAATTATTAGGGGGGAAATGGATTCAAAGGATGGAAAACTTTGGAAAAAGGCCATGGTTGAAGAAATGGAAGCCTTAGACAAAAATGAGGGTTGGGATTAGTGGAGTTGTTGATTGGAAGATCTCCAATTTGAAATAAATTGATTTTAAGAAGTTGAATTCAAAATGAAATTCATAGAAATATAAAGCTCAGTTAGTAGAAAAAGGTTATTCCCAGGTAGATGGAATGTCTTTGGTGAGATTTGTTCCCTTGTGGTCAACTTCTATTAAATGGATGTGAAGACAACATTATTGCATGGGTTTGTCAAAGAAGAAATATACATGAAGTAACCAAAAGGATTTGTAGTGAAGGGTATGCAAGATAAAAATGTCCCAATATGGGTTAAAGTAATCACCAATTATATGGTATCAAAAATTTGATACTTGTATATTGGGACTTGGCTCCACAAAGAACAAAGTGGATCAATGTGTGCATTTCAAATTAGTTGGTGATTTTTTTACTTAGTTGATCTTGTTTCCAGATGATATATTGTTGATTGGAAATGAGAAGGAAATCATCTAGGATGTGAAAACTCAATTTTCCTCTAAATTTGACACGAAGGATCTTGATGCTGCAAATTTTATTTTGGTCATAAATATTAAAAGAGATTAGGCAAATAGGAAACTATGGTTAAATTATAGGAAACATGTTGAGACAATATTGCAAAGGTTTAATAGGCGAGAATGTAAACTAATATAGGTCCCTATTCCTGTAGGTGTAAAGTTATATGTTGATCATTGTCCTGATAAATAAGAAGAGGACGAGAAGATGTCCCATGTTCCATATGCTAGTGTTATTGGAAGTTTGATTTATTCAATGGTCTATGCTACACCGAGAATGGCACATGTAGTAGGAATTTTGAGTAGGTATATGTCAAATCCAAGGAAGAAGCATTGAGCAACAATATAGAGGGTTTTCAGGTATTTGCATAGAATTATTAGATATGGATTATACTAACAAGGAAGACCAAGATTGGAGAAAGTTTCGGATATACACGGCTTTGTTGATACAAACTAGGCTAAATATCTTTATCACAAAATATCTACAAGTGGGTATGTGTTTAACCTATTTGGATGATCAATTAGTTGGATGAGAAAGAGACAGTTTGGAGTGGCACTCTCAACTATAAAATTTGAATACATGGTAACCACTCATGCAAGGAATTATTATGGTTACAAATATTATGTTCACGTATTGGTTTGGTACAACAAGCTGTAAGGATAGATTGTGACAATCACAGTGCAATCTTCTTGGTGAAGAACCAAAATTGTCAGTCTAAAACAAAACATAGTGATCTTTTATTATCAATTTATGAGAGACATGGTTGAAGAAAAAAAAGTGTTGCTATTAAAGGTGGACACTTTGAATAATGTTGCAGACTCATTGAAAAATCTACAAGCATTGAAATTTTTTTGTGGTGTAGAATGGACATTGTTTCCCTACATTGTTGATTATGTACTCTTGTGACCCCATGCATACAAAGAAAACAATAAGTGGGATAATATTGGTTATGTGTTATTTTTTTCACACAAGTAGCAGCACACATGATTCATATGTACTCAACGCAATGGAGGGTAAGGTGGGGGGTTGTCATAGGAATCATAGAGCCCCTTAAAAATGAAAAAAAAAAATGGGTTGATTTTTTGCATGCGCTTTTAGCGATTTTCCGCACATGGTTTCCTCTTTTGGTGGTTTTGTGGTGGATAAGGATTCAACCCATGGGTTTATAATTCTTGGTAAGGAATTAATATTGTAATATAATTCAATTTAATGGATTAGGGGTTTTGGATGTTGTGGGATCATATATATTGTATTGCAAATAATATTAAAATTATAGTTGTGGCTCTAAATAGTTTTTTGGTTTTCCCAATTTGTGTTTCTAGGGTAAAATACATGTGTAAAATGTGTTAGTGTGTCATTTCATATTTCTTCTTTTATTAAGAATCAATATGAAAAAATTAACCTTTTTTTTTCTCAGTAAAAACTAATTCTATTAAGAAAACGTATGGTACAATGTGAGGTTACAAACAAGAGAAGCAAGAACATAGGCAGCCGGAAAGGATTGGTTGTCCACCTCGGCTCCTAAGAGAGAAAGAGTAGAGAACAATGCTGAGCAAGAAGAAACAAGAGGAACAAAAGAGCAGGATCTGAACAGAGGATTCTACCCAACATGTGCGGAATCCACTATTCTGCATTTTTTCCCTTTCTTTTTACCAACTTTGACCCACTCAGGAGGATTTTGCTGAGCTGGCATGATTTGCAAACTGAGATGAGCCGACGGAGAGGTCTCCTTGTCTGAGTCCGAGGTGGAGGATTCATGGTTCCTTTTCTGAGAGGCTGGTATGACGGACGAAACCACAGGACCTGCCGAGGACGGATCCGGTTCCGACGCTGCTGCCACACCTTCCTTATTCTCTTCCTCTTCATCGGAGCTGAAGTCAAAATCGTCCATGGGAGGAGGATCATGAGGCTTCCAGCTTTTGGATTTCTGCTTAGTATTGGCTTTCTTCTTTTGGGCTGGCATCGTGGGACAAGAGCTCTGAAGGTGGCCTGTATGATGGCAGTTGCGGCAGCGGAAGGCTGTGTTCTCGTAATCCAAAGTCTGAGTCCAATGGAAATCTCCAATTTTGAGATTGATCTGGTCCGGGAGACCTTTGCTTATGTCTATTTCTGCACAGATCCTGGCAAAAGTGTATAAGCCCTTTTCCCCTCTAGAGACGTTTGTGTCTAAAAGGTGGCCTAGAGAGTTGCCAATCCCTTGGAATACCGCAAAGTGCCATAGATTCGCTGGGAGGTTTGGAAGTCTGACCCAGATGGGGAGTTGGTGATAACAACTGTAGAGGGATCGAAATCTGGGAACCAAGGAGTGAGGAATAAACCAGCTACACCCACGAACCATGGGCCACCAGTTAAGGCTTTTTGATAGTCCTCATCGAAGGCAAACACTACGATGAAAAATCCCTTTGAGCAAAGCAGAACCTTGCAGTTGTTGGTCCAGTTAGATTGGATCCATTGGTAGAGGTCTGTTGTGCGTGGCCATAGCCCATTAAACCTGCAGATAATGCCATGTTCCGCAAAATGCTGGGTTTGCTCATCCAGCGATGGATGCTTTATTTCTATGGAGGGGGTTTCCTCCAGTTTATCCACCAGGAAAGGCTTGGGAGCTTGAGCAGGTGGAGCTGTTCTCTTAGGCATCTTAGCATGGACAACGTCCTTGTAAGAAAACGCCTCAGCTGAGGATGACTGTCCTGCAGCGCCCCCTCTTAGACGAAGGGTAAGAGCAATGGAGGAATTTCTCTGAATGCTGTAAAAAGACAGGGGGTAGAGATCCTCGAGTTGTTTACCTTCGTGGAGAAGTCGCTGTGCTGCAGAGGGAATCCCCAGCTTGATTTCCAGAGCCTGCTTGAGGTCTTGCACTAGATCCGACGCTCTCACCCATTGTAGCAGGGTTTTGCCAGATATAAGCTTGATCTGGATCTGAAATGAGGCAGAGAGACCAGAGTTCTGCTTGCCTCTGCAGATCTGAGACAACAGGCGGCTGGAGCTTTGAAGGGCCTTCTTTTCCTGCGTTTGCCGCAGGGGATAGAGAGGAGAGGAGGCGGGAGTCCTAGGGACGCCGAATCTGACATTGCGTTCCACCCAAAAGAGCATCCAGACGCAGTTCAGGGGAGATAAAGAAGAAGTAAATAAAAGTAAGCTACCTTCCAGGGTAAAGAAATTATTTCCAAGAGCCACCGCTTGGAGAAAGCTGAATGCGTGTTCTGCAAGTTCGCTCTTGACCACTGCGCCTGCAATCCGATGGGGGTAGCTGTAGCCACATGCAGCGGCAGATGGCTGAGAGCCGGCGGCCCCAAAGTCCAGAGCAGAAAGGCACAGGGGGCGGGGAGCCTTCGAAAGAACCTTGAAGACAGTCGGATTCGCGGTGAGGTCGTAGATCTGCGATTTTTGCCTGAAACATTCTACGCCATCATCGATGGGGCCGAGCCGTGTCCAGACGGCAGCCAGAGGAGAGGAGGGGGCGTCTGAATAGCTAGGGTTCATTTTCGTTCTCGGACCTCCTCTGCGCATCATATCGTCAAGAGATAACCAACTTATGCAAAAATTAACTTTACAGGGTTAAAAACTAAACATTAGATGGATGTCAAGAGTTCTTCATTACATGGTGATCTCATTAAGGAGATTTATATGGAGAAACCTATGGGATTTATGAAGGATGATATTCTTGTGTTCCAGTGTAAGAAATACTTAAATGGTTTGAAAAACACCTCTAGGGCATGGAATGAGAAGGTCAATTGGTTATTTCTCAATTTTGGTTTTTAACGCTATGAATCAAAGCATAGTATTGTGATTTACAAGTAAATTATGATACTTTATGTACTATGTGTTAATGATTTAGTCATTTTTGTAAGTTTTGTTGATCTAATTTTGGGTTTGATGAAACAATTAGTAAATACATTCGAAATTATTGAGCTTATCTTGTCACATTTATTTTTTGGCATCCAAGTTTTGCAAATGGATAACAATACAATTATTTCTCAACCCAAATGTATTAAATATGGCATAGAGGTTCAAGATGGAATAATCTAGACCATGTGCTACACCTTATCAATCAAGAGTGAAAATGAATAAGAAGTGTGAATATTTGAAATTTGATGTCACTCTCTACCTGCAATTTGTTAGTAGCCTCATTCATCTAACTCATAGTGACATAATATTTCCTTTGTTGTTAATGCAATCTCTAGGTTCATGAAAGGCCTAAAGTGGAGATACTTGAATTCCATAATGAGGATTGTTTTTTATTTCAAGGGTACTTATTTTCTTAGGATTGAGTACTTTTGTAATAATATGAATTGATAATTTGGTTATGTTGACTTGGATTGGGATGAGATGGAAAGAAGTTGAATTCTATATATATGTTTCATCTTAGATTGGACCCATAGTTTTGTCTTGTAAAAGGCATAATGCGGTCTCTCTTTTGATCACTAAAGCAAAATATATAGATGTAGTTAATTTTGAAACATAGGCAGTGTGGATTCACAACCTAATGTGTGAGCTTTGATTTCCATTTAAAGGATCAATTGCAGTGAATGTAGAGAATCAAATTTCAATACAAGCAACTAAAACCCGTGTTTATCATAGTAAGATGAAGCATTTAGAGTTTTAAACTCATTAAATACAAAATTTGATACATTTGAAACTATTGTCTCTTATTTATTGCAAGAAATGACCAAATCACTAATATATTTACAAAGCCATTAACAAACTCTAAGTATGAAGCATCAGGATATTATTGAGCTTCTTAACGTTCTAATTATGTGGGATGTACAAATATTATTTCACATCCTAAATATATATAGAATTGTGTTGACATGGGGTGTTGGAATTGTTATGCTCCTATATCAATAGGTATCATATTTCATGATTGACTTGATTAGCTCTGCAACATGTACATACCTTTTCTTGTTGCAAAGGTTTTCCACATTATGAAAAAATAAAAATTAAAATAAAAAATGTAAAGAGGGTATACCCTAAAAGAGAAATCAAAGGATGAAAAGATAAATGGTCAAAAGAAAAAAAGAAAAGAAATGAACCCCAAATAGAAAGGACCAGGAAAGTGTGCAAGTCAGAATGCCACTACTATTCTTTTTCTATAAGTGAAACATCATGTACAACTTGTGGAACTCTTTATCACAAATTGATGAATGGTCAAATAGTTCAATCTTGGCCAGTTCATGTTTGAATTTCCTATTTCGAGATAGAGAATCAAAATCTGTCCAAACTGTTTAAACTTGGCAGATAAGTAGATAGGTAGAGAAACAAAGGAGCTCAACTGCTAAATCTGAGCCCTTGGGAGAAATAAGTGCAGATTTAGATAGGCTTATCATAAAGAGAAAAGAAAATTGTTAAGGGTTTGCCAATCCAAATGCAACCAAAGAAAAAGAAGAAAAATGGTAGGTACAGTAGGCTGGGTAGGCAGTTTTGATGTTGCAGAAGTATACTTGTGATTGGTTTTGTCTCTCAAAGATCTTCATCTTACTATTATCACAAATAACCATGGCAGTCTTATATTTTGGGGAAACTCAAGCAAAACATGACTAACTCCCTTTCATTCCTTTCCCAAATCATTTACTAATCTCCCCCTAAGGATATTGAGATCTAATTAATATCACCAAATCACTCCATCTCATTTCATAAAAAGCCTAAGTAAAACCTTTTTTACTTAGGAGATTGTACAAAATCACATATAAACTTTTTTCCTTAAGCCTAAGTTGTTAAATTTTTTAACTTAGCGCTTATTTTCATATCGTTTCGCATATTAACTATTAAAATTATTGTATAAACTCCCTATACTTATTCCCCTTTCTTGTATTATATTAATATATGCACAACCCCAAAACTTTATTATTCCCGCCCCCGGCTAAACTATAGCCATATGTCGTTGTTTTAAATGGAATTATAGGTTTATTTGAAACCTTATAATAACAATTCCCCACGCACATGAGGGATTAATTAACCCCACGTTAATTAATAACCTAACTTAAACACCTCGCCAACCAATAATCACAGCCCTGACATGATTTATTAATATTTATTACATCGGGCCCCCGCGCATTAACCCTACACTATCTCAGGAGAGCGCCCATCATCAGATCTCAGCCCTCGCATTCGACAGCTGTAGATCAATCTCGCAACACCCTTCGCCGCTGCACTTTAACGTCTGGGGAATTGGCGGTATCTCTGCCCGTACTAGGACACGTGTCACATTCCGCACTGCTCGCGGCCCTTCTGTCCAAAACTACTTTAGCCCAAAACCAGTTAGGGGAAAACCACTTACCGCCCTCCTGTTGACCATCCACCACGTCACCATCCCGTACCCCCCCGCTAAACGACAAGGTGTCCCATCATGCTGACATCATCGGCCGATAAATGCCAAAAATACCCACCAAATCAATTTTTGTTAAATAAACGATAAAATGTCATTTTCGCCCCGATTTTTTGCAAACTGTGCTCCATGAAAAATACGTCCAGTCGACTGTTCGAGCAGTTAGCCCGTCACCCGGCCAAGAAACTCCAGCGTCGTGCTCCGAAATCCGCCATTCAACCTGAAAATACACAGTTGACCTCCGTAATCTAGGTATTTATCTGTTTTTACCCTGCAAACATGCAATTTTACTTTTCCACTGAAAATTCTACCTGAGAAAGCCAAATTTGAGTTAAAACAATTTGATTAGTCCATAAAAAGACTCCTAGACTTGATGTTTAGTCCAATTCTCCACAGAAAGCCCAAATTCCTGTTTGAATACACAAAAACCAAACATGGAAGCCCCCATAGCCTTGAATGTCGCGCCTATGAATGCACCTCATAAAGATTTGAATTATCTACCCTTAGCCGACAGAGATTTCCAAATAAAAGACCTATCTGGTGATGGGAATCATCTTCAGACCTTCTGCCAGATAAGGGATAGTTATTTAAGAAACTCTGACATTTTTGGACTCTGGGAATCAAACCTTCTCATGTACTTCTTGTCCTCAGTCCATGTTTTCCCAGACATCATTCACCAATGCTGTGCCAATTATGACCCTGTCCACAAAGCAATTATGTTGCCTTCACAAACTATCCTTTTTTCCATAACTGCTAATCCATCAACGAGATGATACATTTCCATTCCACTAAGCCCCTTGCTCGTCTTTCCATGGGATTTTTTCTTGAAAAGGCCTCTCAATTGCCCAACTCAAAAATAACCCATATTGCTCAAATGTTCATGAAACCAGACTGCCAACCCCAAGGCCCACCTCCTTATTTGCATGTCTGGTTCACTGAGACTGGAAAACTCATTCTTGACATGATATCCTTGATCTTGGGATTTAGGTCCAGTGAATATGTGGATGATATCACCCTGGTTCTGTTATCTATCTTTACTCCAGGACAACCCTCTGCTGTTAAGTATGACTATACCACTTTTGTAGCCAACAAAATCCATGACCAATTCCTGAATTTGGATAGAGAAGGAGTCTTCAAATACACATCTTTTATATACCATTTGTTGCTATATAATCAGCCAGATAGCTTTCCATTTCCCATCAGGAAATTAGAATCAAAGGGAAATCGGAGGTCTGTGATCTTCTGGAGCTCAGTCTTCCATAACTATGACTACCCTTATACCTACAGTGAGCTCATTGATTTATTTGTGCACCCAGCCTCCACTCTGTTGATAGGAGCCCCTCCTCCTAGAATTACTAGTGACATGAAGAGGATTTTGTAGCCTTCCAAACAGTACAGGATAGGTGACTGGTATCTCTACCAGAATCACACAGAAATCAGAATATATGGATGTGAACTATGCCCATTCAAGTTGCCCAAATATGTGCCCATGAGGTTATTTGCATTAGAATATTTCAGGCAGCTCATCAATGCAGACTTCACCCATTTTTGTAATGTAAAAAAGAAGGCTCAGTTGAGAATCAAAAACCAATTAGGCCCTTATGTTATCCATTCTAGGGATGCGTGGAAAGATGATGAAAATATCTTAGAAGAACACCTTAAATTCAAGAAGAGTTTTCAGTGGGTGCCATATGACCCATGTAGTTTCATAAGTGACAGAAGGGTAAGAAACAGGCTATTAGTGTACGTACATCATAAGATCCCACAAATTGAACAATATGAAAATCAGGAAGAATGGGTAGAAGGGACATTAATAAAGGAAATTAGTGAATAGGAAAAGATTGAAAAGGCTATGAAAGATCTTGAAAAAACCCTTGACCTGGACTCTTTTGGACAGGTATTTTTCAAGTGGCCTCAACAATTAGGAGTTGGGACATCTTCTGCTGGAACTTCTCAGCAGCTTGCACAGCAAACCAGCGCATCAGTCATAGGGACTTCAAAGGGAAAAGAGGTAGAAACTACAGAGCAGCCAATAATGACAGATCAGCCAGGGGGTTCCAAAGAACAGGAACAAGTACAAATTCCTCCTACCCAATCCAAAGCAGCAGAAATCCCAGCATTACAAACTCCTCTAAATGAGGAAAGAAGCAAGAAGAGAGACAGAGAAGAGGCCACACCTATGAGTGGACCTGTTGAACAACCAGGAGCAAAGATACAAAGACTGAATCTTCTGTCAGAAGAGGAAATTATTGAGGAAACAATAGACAGTCTAAGAGGTGAGAGGGTAGTCATCCAACAGACTTCCCCAGTGGTAGATACATCAACTAGCTCACATAGGCAGGAGCTAGAAAGGCAGCACAGTGTAGAGGTATCGTCCACCAGGCCGCAAAGCAAACAACCTTCAGACATCAAGAAAACTTTCACAGAGATAAAGGCTTGGAATGATCCTGTAAGAATTGAAATATATAATCAATACTTGAAAATGGCCCCCTCCACCCAACAAAGATTGATGTCTGCCTATGAAATTAAAGAAGGAAAAATGATTATGAGTTATTTTAAGCCAAAGGTGCAGCAACCCCAGTCGGCAATAGATTATATCAGAACAAACTTGGAGGTCCTAGCCAAAGACATTCATCCAATGGATCAAATTGAACTTCATAAACAGACTGTGGAAATGGTTTATTCCACACTAACTGGCAAAGCAATGTTGGCCCACTAGTTACAAAGCTCCTTAGACAACACAATATCTCAGTTGAATTGGGAGAAAGCTTCTTCTCTGGCCAAGGATAATAGAATCAAATCTTTAGAAGAGATCATCATGGAACTGGGACATGACCCCCAAGATGCTAAAGGCATAAATTCACTAATCAAGAAGAAGGAAGAGGACATAACTGCCCTAAGGAAACAGCTTAAGCTACCTCCCTCAAGACACCCTCAGACTGCAGAAGTTATAGAGCAGAAATCAAAAGAAGACATGATGGACCTGCTCATGAAGCTTAATGAAAGACTAACTAATACAGAGTAGGCACTGGAAAAAGCATTAAAAGAAAAGCAGAGAGAGTCGACCTCCTAGCCACCTAAAGCAATCCCTACAGTCACAACTGTAGCCCCCTCAACAATTGGATCAGCATTGGCCCCAAATGCCCGAGCTGTCACAACAAAGATAATCACAGGTACATCATCAGTAGGAGCAGCACCAGGCAGAAGTACAAGTATGAGCACAGAAGAATTGATAAAAGCCATGGAAGAATTGAGACTCCAAGTGTCAGAGTTGAAACAAGTGAAGGAAAAATTGGCAAAAGTGGAAAAGAGTTATGAAAAATCCAAGATGAATGTTGCAGAGAAAATAAAAGAGGTTAAAACATTAGAGAATAAAGTGAGAGCATTAGATAAATATCTCACTATGGATAAGCCTCTGGTGGAAATCAAAGGAATTCTTTGGACCAACATCACTCAATCCCTAAGTAATGTTTGGCCATCTATCCAAACTATTTATGAGTAGATTGACTTAGTGAATGTAGCACATGGAGAAATTCAAAAATCAAGAGCTTTATTAGGACAAATGCCTGATCAAGCCAACTGGTTCATACACTTTTTGAATTACAGAAATAGGGAACAGCTGGAACAACTCAGCATCCCAGACAGAATAGGCACCATTTTGGATATCAAAAGATTTCTAACCAAGAAAAATTTAATGCAGAATTTGGAAAAAAGATGCCAGGATATGCAAGTAGAAATTAATTCTTTCATGCAAAGATTTGCAGTTTTGCAGGATAAAGGGCTACCAAGTCTATTAGGAAATAATGAACGGTTTATGAAACACGTGGATTATGTACATAAGTTGAACACATATGTTGTTGATCAAGTTAATTCATCAACAAGTGCTTCAGGAGTAAAATCACTCCCCACAAGCCAAAGTCTCTATGATAATTTGGAGAACTTGTTTTATATTGAACATGAGGTAAAACATTTGTTTCAGCTCCAGCCTAATTTTGTCAGATATACAGAGTCTGATGAAACCCTGAGGAAACTTTAGAGACATAAATTGCCAAAGCAACAATGGTGGGAAGACATGTTGGGGATTTTGTAAATTTCTCTTGGGTAAAACGTACATTTTGGGCTATTTTTCCATAATAAAGATAAACAGAGATAAAAGAGGCTCGAGCGTGTCAAAGTGTATTGAAACAGGATTGAAGAACATTCGACCACGGTGGAACAACCAACACATAGTCTCAGTGGAAAACAATTGTAAACCGACTCGCAGAACCTACCTCCGGTACATCTGATAAAGATGAAACGACCAGCACAACATCAATTTATTGTTTCCCTGTTCTCGAGACTGTTTGTTTCTATCTTTTGTAAAAATAGGGATTAGTCATCATCAGATATTATTTCCATAAGATATTTTGTAAGATTTTTTGTAAAAATATTTTGTATAAATACCCCCCCCAAACGGAGTATTTGGGGTTGGTTGGTGGATATTCATAGTTTTGATTGTAATACTGAAATTTTTGGAGTAAAATAATGTTGGAACCATTTTGTTTGGCCTACTGGATGAGGAATTGATGCTAAGGACCATGTTACAGAATTCTTGAATCAGCTCATGGATCAATAAGTCCTTTCTAACTTGTGTTTTACAGTTTCTTCGTTTTTTATATCATCTATGTTTCATGATCTAAATAATAGAGAGAAAGAATAATTCAGAATTTGCTTGATTGCACTCTGTCTTCAGTATTTATTATTTTCTGTGTTTTTTTCAGAATTAGAATAAACAGTGAATTCTTAATTGCTCCTATTTCCTCTGATTCTTTCATCTTGAATATTTGCTAAGGAATTCTTAATTTCTCCTTAACAGTAATCATCCATTTCCCCTCTGTCAAATAGGATGAAGGATTCTTAACTTCCCTTCACCCATTTGACTCCATTCCATCTGATTCCAGCCTTTAAATTGTTCCATGTTTGAGTACCTTGCTCTGTGATGCCATCCTCTGTTAGAAACCGAATCCAGGAAACCATCATTCTTTGACTCCATCATGCCCAATGGACTGAAACTCTTCAAGTTTTACCTCATTGTTCTATTGAATCTCTCCAACCAAACTCAAAACAAAACCCTTGAACTTCATAACTAGCCTAACACATTTCAAAGCAAAGCTAAATCATAAAGAGAGAGCCCTCTCTAGGTGCAGATTGGCTAGAATCTGTATCTAAAAGATTGGTCTGTGGTTACCTTGGCCGTATTCCCTTTCTTACAAATTTTGGGAACAACTTGAGTGATAACATCATTGACGACTCCACTGGGGACCTGAATAATTGTTTGTTACTGTTGTTTATTTCATAAGCTACAGATGGAGCCTGAAGTTAGCCAGGTAGCCTTTGAAACTGCTTTGCTATGCAATTGCAGGAGTAGATAAATGCTGCTTCAGTCTATCTCCAGTCTAGTTTGTGTTTTGAACATCTAGTTCCAAATACTTGATCAGTTCCTCTTTTTCAATAAGTCTTTAGGAAAATTCAAAACTCCTACATTTAAAACTTCCTAGAAGATACTGTTAAAGTTGTATTGTTAAAATATTCCAAGAAAAACCAAAAAACATACTCAGAAACTGGCTCCAAAGAAAAAGATTCGTTACACCAGATCAAATCCTGATCCAAATCCCCCACCTGTGTTTGAAAATCCTAATCAGATTCCCAAGATCCTTAGAAGACAAGAGAGCCAAGAAAATTTTGTTAGTTCACACCTTGAAAAACATCTACAGAACCCTATCCAATCTGAGCTTACTCCTGGAAAAACACCAATCCTTTCTGTCATTGTTGTAGCTTCTCCAAGCTCACCATCAGCATCTCAAACCATCCTTCCCACTCTTCCATCCACAACATACATTTCCATTGTTATCCCTGTTCTTCCAGTTGTTACACTTATCTCTGCAAACATGGCAAACCGTTATGCTCCCCTGCAACTACCTATAAATCCAGGGGCCATGCCTCAAGATTATCAAAGAAAAATCACCTATTTTGACGGTATTGGCACTTACACAACTCAACAACATACCAAGAAAATGACCGACTATTTTGAAAACTATGAGATTGATGATGATGATGTCAGAATGAAAGTCTTTGGTCAGAGTTTAACTGGAGATGTTAGAACCTGGTTTAGAGCACTCCCTGCAAACACTATCAATGACCCAGAAGCTCTTTATCAGACCTTCTTGAACAGATGGGAAAAGAAGAAAGAACCTCTCCATACTTTATCAGAATATGAAAACTTGAAAAGAGGCCCACAAGAAACTGTTCAAGATTATTGTACCAAATTTAATAATGGATACAATGATATTCCTCAGAATATCAGACCTCCTCCAGATTTGGCCTTGATCAAATTCCCTGATGCATTTGACTCTGATATGGCATATCAGCTTACGGAAAGAGCTCCTCGTAACTTAGTATAGATGCAGAGTATAGCTGTCAACGTTGAGGCCAACCTAATTTCTAAACGAGCTCGAGCTAGAGCTGAGAGGAGAACACCTTTCAAAGAAGAACCTTCTACATTTGAACAGAAATTAGATGCTATTGTCAAAGGAATGGATAGACTGGGTGATAGAGTAGAAACAATTGAGAGGAAATCCCCTTGGGATGGTCAACCGAGCAACACTGGGAGAAATCCAAATTTCAGAAAAAACCAGAACCCTAATTTTGGAAAGGCTGGGCCTGACCAAAACATTAGGCCCCCATTCCAGGAAAATTTTGCCGAAGCTTCAACTTCCAGTGAACCAACAGAAGACAGTCAAATTAACTTAATGGGTCTCAATAGTGAACAACAAATTTTCTTGACCCAAGAGGACCAAGAAGCTCATACTCTTAATCAATTCCAAACTTAATCAGGTGAATCATTTGATTTTAGGGAGGGATATGATACAACCATTTATGAGGTGCACAAGCAATACAATTTGAGGAGCAGAAGGATAGATGTCCCTGAAACCAATAAACAGAGAGATACCAAGCAATCTAACAAAGCTAAGATCAAGAACCCCCCTGTACAAACCCTTCCTAGAACAGGTCCTAACCCAAACAATCCAATAGTTGAAGATGTATCATACAATCAACAAGCTAACAGACAACCTTCCACTTCTATTCCTCCCAAAGGAAATGTGAAAGAACTTCTAGGAAATGACATAGAAGCAACTTCAGCCCATAATACCACTCCTGAAAAAGAGAAAATCACAGAAAATAAAGCAGAAAAGGAGAATTTCACTGTTCAAAATACAAAAAATCAAGCTGAAAAACCTTTCAACCTTGAGACTGAAATAGGCAAATTAAAGATAGCCATTCCATTGTCAGAATTGGCCAAACATGATGTCTATAGAGATCAAATTAGCAGATCACTCCAAATTTCGGAGAGCAAAGATTCAGTAAATGTCTTTTATGACCAGCCTGAATTAATTTTTGGCCCTGAGGTAAATGGAAAATCAATAGATGGAGGGGTCACTCCTTTCTATGTAAGTCTAAACATGCATGATAAAATACTTCATAATTCCATTTTTGATTCTGGTGCTTCTCATAATTTAATGCCTAAATTTGTAATGGAGAAGTTGGACCTAGATATTACCAGGCCATACAAAGACTTGTTCTCTTTTGATTCAAACCAGGTCAGATGTCTAGGACTGATCAAAGATTTATGTGTATCATTAGTTCAATACCCTGCTAAGCCCATTTTAATGGACGTAGTGGTAGCTGATATTCCACCAAAATAGGGCATGTTGTTGTCTAGATCTTGGGGTGCAAAGCTCCAAGGATCTTTACAGTTGGACATGTCCTATGCTACTATTTCAATGTTTGGTCAACCAAAGAGACTGTATCGAGAAACTCTAATGAAATATGTGGTAAGTAGCCAAGAGAAACCCCAGAATTTTCCTATCTACTCCATGCATTCTGACATGGACTCCTTCATTCTCTACAATGCTGAAAATGATCCTCCAACTGATGTCAAGGTTTTAGCACTTGAACAAGAAAAAATTATAAACAAAAAATCTAATGTTCAAATTCAAGAAATTTTTGTGAATAATGATATATCAGACACTCGGGAGAAACTAAATGAAACTAAAGAAACATATCTTCCTATCAAGCAAATTACTGAAACTTGTGATACCAATTATGAACATGAAATTCTCTGGTACTTAGAATTTGATGGGTTAGTTAATAAGTTAGGAGCAGGAGCATGGATTTGGGTACACAATCTAGAAAATGATCATGCTGAAGGGCATGCTTATAGATTAAACTTTACATGTACCAATAATATGGCTGAATATGAAGCCCTCTTGTTAGGACTTAAATTGATCAAAAGTTTAGGGGCAGTCAGGGTATCAGTTTTGGGAGACTCTGACTTAGTCATTCAATAGATAAAAGGAAACTTCCTCACAAATGATCCAAGATTAAGATCTTACATAGGAGCAGCAATTGAAATCCTCAATACATTTCTGGAAACATAGCTTGTCAAAATTCGAAGGAAACATAATTTGAATGCTCACAGTTTGGCAACATTTGTCAGCACTTGTAAATTGCCTTTTGAACCCAATCATTAGTTTACAGCTGAGATTAGACACAGGCCAACCATACCAGACAATATAAAGTACTGGCAATTGTTTGACAATGATACTCAGATTAACAATTTCTTGATCTTTGCAAAAGAGCTTTCTAGCACTTATATAGACACGGACACTGTCAATGAGGTGGATCAAATGGATAAAATTAAAATAGACATTTCAGTAGAAAGTGCAACTCAAATACTTCACCCAACAAAATTTACCAATAAAAAGTTGCAAGATCTTAAAAGAGTGGACATCGATGAAATTATTGGAGGAGAATATGAAGTTATTAATTTAAAAGATAATTATTTGCCCACAGGATTAAATCCTCTCGAAGATTTCTTTGATTCAAATGATATTCCAAAGAAACCCAAGATGCAACCTCTAAACACAGACATTGAAGACTATAACATAGGAATTGAAGAACATCCGAAAATGATAAAATTATCCAAAACTTTGCCCCCTGATCAAAAGGTTAAATATGTTGAACTCATCAAGGAATTCCAGGATGTTTTTGCCTGGAGCTATGAAGATCTGAAATCTTATGACACCTCTGTTATTCAACATACAATACCCCTTAAAGAAATCAAAAACCATTCAAGCAAAAGCTCAGAAGAGTTAACCCTGTACTACTCCTCTTAATTGAAAAAGAAATCAAAAGAATGTATGAAGCAGGGATAATTGCACCAATCAGGTTTTCAGAGTGGGTGTCTAATTTAGTGCCCACTAGGAAGAAAATAGGAGAAATCGGGTTGTGTGTTGATTTAAGGAATGCAAATAAGGTTTCTTTGAAAGATCACTACCCGTTACCTATGATGGACCACATTTTACAAAGGGTAGTAGGTGCCTCTAGGATTTCACTTTTGGATGGGTTTTCAAGCTTTAACCAGATTCTAGTCCATCTTGATGATCAGGAAAAGATGGCTTTTACAACACCATGGGGAACTTTCAAATATGTCAAAATTCCATTTGGACTCAAGAATGCAGGAGAAACCTTCCAACGAGCAATGGACATAGCTTTTGCAAAAGAAATTCACGATTTTCTGGTCATATATCTATATGATCTTACTGTGTTCTCTAAATTAGATCAACAACATTTAGATCATTTGAGACAAGTCTTTTTAAAATGCAGACAATATGGTATATCATTAAACCCTAAGAAGTCGTTGTTTGGTCTAGAGGAAGGCAAACTGTTAGGCCATATCATCTCCAAAGATGGCATCAAAATTGATCCTGATAGAATAGAAGCCATTTTACAAATACCCCACCCCAGAAATATCAAAGAGCTTCAAGCTTTCCTAGGGAAAATTAACTTTTTAAGAAGATTCATACCTAATTTGGTTGAATTAATCAGATTGCTAAACAATATGCTGAAAAAAGATTCCAAGGTTAAATGGAAATTAGAAGCCAAACAAGCATTTGAAGAAATTAAAATGGCTTTGACTAGAACACCAGTCCTTACAAGTCCAAAGTTTGATAGAGACTTTATAATATTTTCATTTGAATCACAACACACCATTGCTGTTGTTTTACTACAAAAATATGATCAAGGATGTGAAAAACCCATAGCCTTTTTTAGTAAAGCACTTAGAGATGCACCACTAAAATACTCAATCATGGAAAAACAGGTTTATGCACTTGTGAAAGCTATCAAAGACTTCAAAGTCTACATAATAGCCTATGTACCAAATGTTGTTGTCAAAGATATCCTGACCCAAGAGGGAATTGAAGGCAAGAGAGGTAAATGGATTGTTACTATATTAGAGTATGATATTGAAATAAAACCTACAAAGCTTATAAAAGGACAAGGAATGGCTAAACTCATGACTGAAACTAATTTCCAAGCCCTAGATATTAATGAACTGGATAATGAACAGGAGATGGCTACTCCACAAAATAGCGAGGCCTTCTTAGAATCACCTTGGTATGTTGATATATCTTATTTATTATTAAACCTGCAGGCTCCTCCAGGGTTATCCAGAACAAAGAAAAGGTTTTTAAAAATGAAAGCTTCGAAATTTTGTGTTTTAGATGGTGCTATTTTTTGGAAAAATCATGAAGGTATTGTATTAAATTGTCTAATAAAAGATGAAGCTGACAAGGTACTCAAAGAATTTCATGCAGGGGATTGTGGTGGACACCTATACTGGAAATAAACTGCAGACAAAATCCTAAGGGCTGGATTTTACTGGCCAACCTTGTTTGCTGATGTCAAGAAGTTTGTTACTACTTGCCATAAATGTCAAATTTTTGAAGGCAAGAGGAAATTGTTACCTCTACCCCTTAGACCAATTTCCACTGAAAGGCCCTTCCAACAATGGGGTTTAGACTTCATTGGGGAGATCCATCCTCCCTCTTCTGGCCAACATAAATGGATCCTCACTGCCACAGATTATTTCACCAAATGGATAGAAGCTATCCCTTGTAGACAAGCCAATGATACAGTGATCATACAAGTCTTAGAAACCAACATCTTGTCTAGATTTGGCTACCCTGAAATATCATAACTGACATTCCCGCTGCTTTCAAATCCAAGAAAATGATAAGTTTTTGTCACAAGTACCACATCACCTTAGGCCATTCCACAACCTATTACCCTCAAGGTAATGGTCTAGCTGAGTCCTCCAATAAAAGCCTGATCAATATTATTAAGAAAGTATTGGAAGAAAACAAGAAAAACTGGCACAAGAAACTTACTAATGCACTATGGGCAGACATATTAACTACCAAGAGATCCATTGGGACTAGTCCTTATGAACTAGTCTATGAGATGGAGGCTATATTTCCTTCATCCTTAGGAATCCCTGTAATGAAATTACTGCAAGAAGCTCAGGTGGAACCCAATGAAATTCAAAGAAGAATAAACCAGACCATCCATTTGCAGCAGACCGGAGAAGAGGTATACCAAAGATCCCAAGTATTGTAAGAAAAACTCAAGAAGATATTTGATAAGAGGACTAAGGCAGAAGATTTTTTCCCAGGGGACAAAGTTTTAAAATGGAATTCCAGGAGAGAAGACAAAGGAAAACATGGCAAATTTGACTTCCTATGGAAGGGACCTTTTATTATCCAGGCTTCACAAGGCAACAATAATTACTTTCTGAAAAGCCTGGATGGTACAGAAGCAGAAGATGGACCAGTGAATGGTCAAATGCTGAAGCACTATATTGATCCAGTTTGTTGATATATCCTGACTCTAATATGTACATAAGGAAGTTCAGTTTCTGCAGCTTGAAAATAGGGATCAGCTTGTTTATTACAATAATCAGAATGAGGAGGAATTTGCAGAAAATTTTGAAAATCAAAAAGGAACTTTACCATCTTTGTGTTACCTCATCTTAGTTTATCAGAGATTGCAAAAGAAGACTTGGGAGCAGAAAACATAAGAACAAAAAAAAAGAAAATCCAAGCAGATTATCCAAAACAGATGTATAGTTGTTTGAATCAGCTCAAGAAAAATGTGTATATTTTACATGATCCTTTGTACAGTTTTTTACTTTCAGCAAAGGAAGATTTCAGAGCACAGCAAGAGTTGTTCATAAGGCCATATGACCTATTGTTCTTGACTTTTCACCAGGAAAAGCCATCCCCAAGTGTAGCCAGTGTTATGCTCCTATATCAATAAGTATCATATTTATGATTGACTTGATTAGCTTTGCAATATGTACATACCTTTTCTTGCTGCAAAGGTTTTCCATATTATGAAAAAATAAAAATTAAAAATTAAAAATGTAAAGAGGGTATACCCTAAAATAGAAATAAAAGGGTGAAAAGATAAATGGTCAAAAGAAAAAATGAAAAGAAATGAACCTCAAATAGAAAGGACCAGGAAAGTGTCAAGTCAAAATGCCACTACTATTTCTTTTTCTATAAGTGAAACATCATGTACAACTTGTGGAACTCTTTATCACAAATTGATGAATGGTCAAATAGTTCAATCTTGGCCAGTTCATGTTTGAATTTCCTGTTTTAGAGATAGAGAATAAAAATCTGTCCAAACTGTTTAAACTTGGCAGATAAGCAGATAGGTAGAGAAACAAAGGAGCTCAACTGCTAAATCTGAGCCCTTGGGAGAAATAAGTGCAGATTAGATAGGCTTATCATAAAGAGAAAAGAAAATTGTTAAGGGTTTGCCAGTCCAAATGCACCCAAAGAAAAAGAAGAAAAATGGTAGGTACAGTAGGCTGGGTAGGCAGTTTTGATGTTGCAGAAGTATACTTGTGATTAGTTTTGTCTCTCAAAGATCTTCATCTTACTATTATCAAAAATAACCATGACACTCTTATATTTTGGGGCAACTCAAGCAAAACATGACTAACTCCCTTTCATTCCTTTCCCAAATCATTTACTAATCTCCCCCCAGAGATATTGAGATCTGCTTAATATCACCAAATCACTCCATCTCATTTCATAAAATGCCTAAGTAAAACCTTTTTTATTTAGGAGATTGTACAAAATCACATATAAACTTTTTTCTTTAAGCCTAAGTTGTTAAATTTTTTAACTTAGTGCTTATTTTCATATCCTTTCACATATTAACTATTAACATTATTGTATAAACTCCCTATACTTATTCCCCTTTCCCGTATTATATTAATATATGCACAACCCCAAAACTTTATTATTCCTGCCCCTGGCTAAACTATAGCCATATGTTGTTGTTTTAAATGGAATTATAGGTTTATTTGAAACCTTATAATAACCATTCCTCGCGCACGTGAGGGATTAATTAACCACACGTTGTAACCTAACTTAAACACCCCGCCAAAAAATAATCACAGCCCCGACATGATTTATTAATATTTATTACATCGGGCCCCCGCGCATTAACCCTACACTATCTCAGGAGAGCGACCATCGTCTGATCTCAGCCCTCGCATCTGACGGCTATAGATCAATCTCGCAACCCCCTCCGCCGCTGCACTTTAACATCCGGGGAATTGGCGGTATCGCGGCCCGTACCCGGACGCGTGTCACATTCCCGCGCTACTCGCGGCCCTCCCGTCCAAAACTACTTTAGCCCAAAAGCAGTCCGGGGCAAACCACTTACCTCCCTCCCGTTGACCATCCGCCACGTCGCCATCTCGTACCCCCTCGCTAAATGACAAGGTGTCCCATCATGCTGATGTCATCAGCCAATAAATGCTAAAAATACCCGCCAAATCAATTTTTGTTAAATAAACGATAAAATGTCATGTTTGCCCCGATTTTCTGCAAATTGTGCTCCATGCAAAATACGTCCAGTCGACTGTTCGAGCAGTTAGCCCATCACCCGGCCAAGAAACTCCAACGTCGTGCTACGCAGTCCACCATTCGACCTAAAAATACACAGTTGACCTCTGTAATCTAGGGATTTATCCGTTTTTACCTTGAAAACCTGTAATTTTTCTTTTCCACTGAAAATTCTACCTGAGAAAGCCAAATTTGAGCTAAAAACAGTTTGATTAGTCCATAAAAAAACTCTTAGACTTGTTGTTTAGTCCAATTCTCCACAGAAAGCCCAAATTCTTGTTTGAATACACAAGAACCAAACATGGAAGCCCCCATGGCCTTGAATGTCGCACCTATGAATGCACCTCATAAAGATTTGAATTATCTACCCTTGGCCGACAAAGATTTCCAAATAAAAGACCTATCTAGTGACGAGAATCATCTTCAGACCTTCTGCCAGATAAGGGATAGTTATATAAGCAACTCTGACATTTTTGGAATGTGGGAATCAAACCTTCCCATGTACTTCTTGCCCTCAGTCCATGTTTTCCTAGACATCATTCACCAATGTTGTGCCAACTATGACCCTGTCTACATTGCAGTTATGTCGCCTTCACAAACTATCCTTTTTTCCATAACTGCTGAATCCATCAATGATATGATACATTTCCATTCCACTGAGCCTCTTGCTCATCTTTCCATGGGATTTTTTCTTGAAAAGGCCTCTCAATTGCCCAACTCAGAAATAACCCATATTGCTAAGATGTTCCTGAAACCAAACTGCCAGCCCCAAGGCCCACCTCCTTATTTGCATGTCTGGTTCACTGAGACTGGAAAACTCATTCTTGACATGATATCCTTGATATTGGGATTTAGGTCCAGTGAATATGTGGATGATATCACCCTGGTTCTGTTATCTATCTTTACTCCAGGACAGCCCTCTGCTGTCAAGTATGACTATGCCACTTTTATAGCCAACAAAATCCATGACCAATTCCTGAATTTGGATAGAGACAGAGTCTTCAAATACACATATTTTATATACCATCTGTTGCTATATAATCAACTAGACATCTTTCCATTTCCCATCAGGAAATTAGACTCAAAGGGAAATCGGAGGTCTGTGATCTTCTAGAGCTCAGTCTTCCATAACTATGACTCCCCTTATACCTACAGTGAGATCATTGATTTATTTGTGCACCCAGCCTTCACTCTGTTGATAGGAGCCCCTACTCCTAGAATTACTAGTGACATGAAGAGGATTTTGCAGCTTTCCAAACAGTACAAGATAGGTGACTGGTATCTCTACCATAATCACACAGAAATCAGAATATATGGATGTGAACTATGCCCATTCAAGTTGCCCAAATATGTGCCCATGAGGTTATTTGCATTAGAATATTTCAGGCAGCTCATCAATGCAGACTTCACCCATTTTTGTAATGTAAAAAAGAAGGCTCAGTTGAGAATCAAAAACCAATTAGGCCCTTATGTTATCCATTCTAGGGATGCGTGGAAAGATGCTGAAAATATCTTAGAAGAACACCTTAAATTCAAGAAGAGTTTTCAGTGGGTGCCATATGACCCATGTAGTTTCATAAGTGACAGAAGGGTAAGAAACAGGCTATTAGTGTACGCACATCATAAGATCCCACAAATTGAATAGTATGAAAATCAGGAAGAATGGGTAGAAGGGACATTAATAAAGGAAATTAGTGAATAGGAAAAGATGGAAAAGGCTATGAAAGATCTTGAAAAAACCCTTGACCTGGACTCTTTTGGACAGGTATTTTTCAAGTGGCCTCAACAATTAGGAGTTGGGACATCTTCTGCTGGAACTTCTCAGCAGCTTGCACAACAAACCATCACATCAGTCATAGGGACTTCAAAGGGAAAAGAGGTAGAAACTACAGAGCAGCCAATAATAACAGATCAGCCAGGGGGTTCCAAAGAACAGGAACAAGTACAAATTCCTCCTACCCAATCCAAAGCAGCAGAAATCCCAGCATTACAAACTCCTCTAAATGAGGAAAGAAGCAAGAAGAGAGACAGAGAAGAGGCCACACCTATGAGTGGACCTATTGAACAACCAAGAGCAAAGATACAAAGACTGAATCTTCTGTCAGAAGAGGAAATTATTGAGGAAACAACAGACAGTCTAAGAGGTGAGAGGGTAGTCATCCAACAGACTTCCCAGTGGTAGATACATCAACTAGCTCACATAGGCAGGAGCTAGAAAGGCAGCACAGTGTAGAGGTATCGTCCACCAGGCCGCAAAGCGAACAGCCTTCAGACATCAAGAAAACTTTCACAGAGATAAAGGCCAGGAATGATCCTGTAAGAATTGAAATATAATCAATACTTGAAAATGGCCCCCTCCACCCAACAAAGATTGATGTCTGCCTATGAAATTAAAGAAGGAAAAATGATTATGAGTTATTTTAAGCCAAAGGTGCAGCAACCCCAGTCGGCAACAGATTATATCAGAACAAACTTGGAGGTCCTAGCCAAAGACATTCATCCAATGGACCAAATTGAACTTCATAAACAGACTAGGGAAATGGTTTATTCCACACTAACTGGCAAAGCAATGTTGGCCCACCAGTTACAAAGTTCCTTAGACAACACAACAGCTCAGTTGAATTGGGAGAAAGCTTCTTCTCTGGCCAAGGATAATAGAATCAAATCCTTAGAAGATATCATCATGGAACTGGGACATGACCCCCAAGATGCTAAAGACATAAAGGCATTAATCAAGAAGAAGGAAGAGGACATAGTTGCCCTAAGGAAACAGCTTAAGCTACCTCCCTCAAGACACCCTCAAACTGCAGAAGTTATAGAGTAGAAATCAGAAGAAGACATGATGGACTTGCTCATGAAACTTAATGAAAGACTAACTAATACAGAGCAGGCACTAGAAAAAGCATTAAAAGAAAATCAGGGAGAGTCGACCTCCCAGCCACCTGAAGCAATCCCTACAGTCACAACTGCAGTCCCCTCAACAATTGGATCAGCATTGGCCCCAAATGTCCTAGCTATCACAACAGAGATAATCATAGGTACATCATCAGCAGCACCACCACCAGGCAGCAATACAAGTATAAGCACAGAAGAATTGAGAATCCAAGTGTCAGAGTTGAAACAAGTGAAGGAAAAATTGGCAAAAGTGGAAAAGAGTTATGACGTTGCAGAGAAAATAAGAGAGGTTAAAGCATTAGAGAATAAAGTGAGAGCATTAGATAAAGATCTCACTATGTATAAGCCTCTGGAGGAAATCAAAGGAATTCTTTGGACCAACATCACTCAATCCCTAAGTAATGTTTGGCCATCTATCCAAACTATTTATGAGCAGATTGACTTAGTGAATGTAGCACATGGAGAAATTCAAAAATCAAGAGCTTTATTAGGACAAATGCCTGATCAAGCAAACCGGCTCACACATCTTTTGAATTACAGAAATAGTGAATAGTTGGAACAACACGACATCCCAGACAAAACAGGCACCATTTTGGATATCAAAAGAGTTCTAACCAAGAAAAATTTAATGCAGAATTTGGAAAAAAGATGCCAGGATATGCAAGTAGAAATTAATTCTTTCATGCAAAGATTTGCGGTTTTGCAGGATAAAGGGCTACCAAGTCTATTAGGAAATAATGACTGGCTTATGAAACACACGAATAGGTACATAAGTTGAACACATATGTTGTTGATCAAGTTAATTCATCAACAAGTGCTTCAGGAGTAAAAGCACTCTCCACAGGCCAAAGTCTCTATGATAATTTGGAGAACTTGTTTTATATTGAACATGAGGTAAAACATTTTTTTCAGCTCCAGCCTAATTTTGTTAGATATACAGAAGCTGATGAAACCCTGAGGAAACCTCAGAGACATAAATTGCCAGAGCAACAATGGTGGGAAGACATGTTGGGGATTTTGTAAATTTCTCTTGGGTAAAACGTACATTTTGGTCTATTTTTCCATAATAAAGATAAACATAGATAAAAGAGGCTCGAGCATGTCAAAGTGTATTGAAACGGGATTGAAGAACATCTGACCACGGCGAAACAGCCAGCACAAAGTATCAGTGGAAAACAGTCGTAAACCGACTTGCAGAACCTACCTCTAGTACATCTGATAAAGATGAAACGACCAGCACAACATCAATTTATTGTTTCCCTGGTCTCGAGACTGTTTGTCTCTATCTTTTGTAAAAATAGGGATTAGTCATCATCAGATATTATTTCCATTAGATATTTTGTAAGATTTTTTGTAAAGATTTTTTGTATAAATACCCCCCAGATGGAGTATTTGGGGGTTGTTGGTGGGTATTCATAGTTTTGACTGTAATACTAAAATTTTTGGAGTAAAAGGCTGTTGGAACCATTTTTGTCTGGCCTACTGGATGAGGAATTTATGCTAAGGACCATTTTACAGAATTCTTGAATCAGCTCATGGATCAATAAGTCCTTTCTAACTTGTGTTTTACAGTTTCTTCGTTTTTTATATCATCTATGTTTCATGATCTAAATAATAGAGAGAAAGAATAATTCAGAATTTTCTTGATTGCACTTTGTCTTCAGTCTTTATTATTTTCTGTGTTTTCTTCAGAATTAGAATAACAGTGAATTCTTAATTGCTCTTGTTTCCCCTGATTCTTTCATCTTGAATATTTTCTAAGGAATTCTTAATTGCTCCTTAACAGTAATCATCCATTTTCCCTCTATCAAATAGGATGAAGGATTCTTAACTGACCTTCACCCATTTGACTCCATTCCATCTGATTCGAGCCTTTAAATTGTTCCATGTTTGAGTACCTTGCTCTGTGATTCCATCCTCTGTTAGAAACCGAATCCAGGAAACCATCCTTCTTTGACTCCATCATGCCCAATGGACTGAAACTCTTCAAGTTTTACCTCACTATTCTATTGAATCTCTCCAACCAAACTCAAAACAAAACCCTTGAACTTCATAACTAGCCTAACACATTTGAAAACAAAGCTAAATCATAAAGAGAGAGCCCTCTCTAGGCGCAGATTGGCTAGAATCTGTATCTAAAAGATTGGCCTGTGGTTACCTCAATCATATTCCCTTTCTTACAACTTTTGGGAACAACTTGAGTGATAACAAGAATAACACATTCATCTAATCGTTGGATCTTCTTGAGATAGTTAGCTGCCTAGGAGGGTTGACTAGGTAGGAAACTAGTTATTTGGGACAATCAAAGGTGGTAATGACTAAGTGGACTAACATGTAGGTTGAGGCATAAATACAAGATATTTGGGAATGCCAAATATGACCAAATTTGTTATGTCTTCCTCATTCAATCAGATTTAATTATACTTTGGGATATATAAATATGATCTTATAAGTATGTTTATCAATGTCATCAATCAAGATAATCAGATTGTGCATTCTTCCATATGTTAAGATATGCTTACTTATTCTTTAGTACTATAATGATGTTCAACACCGCCTCTTCTTAGAATTCCTTAATTTTGACTTCAACAATTATTTAGTTCTCCAATAGTGGTTCCCAACTTTCGACCCATGTTTGGGCTCTTTGTCCCCTAAACCAATTTGGGCAAGGCTCCAAAAGATTCATATCCAATTATGGGTTTTTGGATCATTAGAAGGGATAGAAGTGTTATTGGTATTTTTCACTTTATGAGTGCAGAAAAAGAGTAATGACACATTAATATCTATGCTAGCATTTGCATGGAAATGGACATCTCTAAGGTTCTTTGGTTAAATATCAACTAGGTTTCTAAATAATATACATGGATGCAATCATCTATGTAAAAAAAGGATAATTTTGATGCAAATTCTTCTTTTGTATTAGGCACATCACATTCCATCATTCAAAGTTCAATAATGATATCAACAAACACATGAAGAATTCCATCTAGTGGGTAGGGAAGTTTAAGCATCACCACCCAATAAAAAAAGAATATACCCCTTCTACCCCCCAAATTAGCCCTTAGAAGCTCCTCTAACTTATAATTTTACAATAGACAAGGTGGTAACAAAGGAAAGACCTTACCCTTGATAGAAGCAAGCTTAGAAATCCAAGATCTACATCATTGGGAGTTCAATGCAAGAATGAGGAACTGCTTAATTTCCAAGATCGATGTGGGGAAGCTTAATGGTAAATATCATATAACATGGATATTCTAGATGGAGAAATTTTGTAATCTACAGCAAGTACCAACTTTACAAAATGTAACTCTTGCATCCTTGTTTTTATACCTTGATCAATTTATCTAGTTCAAATGGAATTTTAAATGAAAAATGATTTTGTTGTATCTTGGTCAATTTTATAGAGGAATGGATAACACATTATGGGGATATAAGGAGAAAGATATTTTTTATTCCATTAAAAATTCTCCATCAAATAGGTATAATTATAAAGCACATTCAACAATTTCAAAAGCTAAGTCTGAGAGTAAAAACATTCTGGAGGATAACTTGTTAGATCTATGTATGGGAACTTTAAAGGAGATAATTCAACATAAGGTTTGTCACTTGGAACCTCAATCCTTAGAGAATGTTTTCATTGTGGTAAAAAAAGTTGAAAGTAAAAATATGGCTACTAGAAGAGTCGCCACTAGAAATTATAATAGTGTCATGTTCCTAACCTCACTCAATCCACAAGGTTGACATCTCAATGAATTGATGGAAGAAAAGAAAAAGGACTATGCTTTAATTATGAAAACAAGTATAGTAAGGGGAATAAGTGCGATGAGAGAAAATTGTTCTACATGGATTGTGAAGAGGAAGAATATCAAGGGCTATAACTATTACATGATCTAGAACTAGAAGAGATTATTCCAACAATACATTTTCATGCATTGGCTGGCAAAAACATTTCAAAAACTCTCAATATAGAAGGATCTAGCAAAAATAAAAATGTAATAGCGTTGTTTGATTCTATTAGCACTCAAGACTTCATTAATTGAAAATTAGATAAACTTCTTAATTGGTTTATATATCTAGCACCACCAAAGTTTCAAGGTATTATTGTAGATGGAGGTTAACATACAAATGCATAACATGGACATTAACTTAAGGAGAATTTGTTATGTTGATTCCTTAAGTTTTCAATTATTTGGTTGAAATTTATTTCTTAAGACCAACAAAATGCCCCTTTTTCTAATAACTCTATTATAGGTTCTATTATTTGACCATAATTCTCTAAAAACTTGCAGCAATATCCCATCACTCCTATGAATATTCATGGTTTTAGGAATGGGACATTACATCATAGATTCAATTTTGTTATAGTCCACTTTAACACCTTCATGAGATATAATATGACCAAAATATCTCGCTTCCTAAACTCCAAAGGAACACTTGGAAGGAATTTCATATAGTTGTTTCTACTCCAATAGTTTTAAGACCATATCAACATATTATACATGCTCTTCCCAATATTTATTGCAGGTTAGTATGTCATCAAAAAATACAAATATAAAATATCTACGGATTTGAAAATGAATTCATAGAACTTTGAAATGTGGAAAGTGCATTGGTAAGGTGAAATTACACAACCAAAAACTCAATAATATTCATGTGATATAAAGGTTTTTTAGATATGTCTTCTTGGTTCATTCTAATTTGATGATATCCACAACGAAGATTCAACTTATTAAAAAAAAAAAAGTCCTTGTAATTCATCTTATAATTCATTAATGGCATGAACACGAAATTTATCTTTAATTGTCATCTTATTGATCCCTCTATAATATAGATACATATGCTATGAAAATTCCTTTTTGTAAACAATTACCACTAGTGAAGAGAAATTACTATGGGTTGTTTTAATCATGTTAGCCTCTAACACTTACAAAACTATATGATCACTCACTCTTATGCATATATGGGTACCTGTAAGGTCTAATGTTAATTAGTACACTTCCTTGCTACCAATGAATAGCATGATCATGATCTCAAATAGGTGGATGATATTTAAGAATCTCTCCAAATACCTTAGAATGATTGCAAAACATTTTTCGAGATCCATTGGAATAGAGAGTCTACATGCTTGAACATATAGGGAGAAAAACTATGCAAATTACACCATAAATTGTTCAAATAAGTTCCATGCTATTAAGCTTCCTTAACTTGATCTATTTCCCAAACTTCTATTTTTTTACAACATTTCACCATAGTAGTGGTGTGAAATTCACATTGATTACATATTTCTCATTTTACATGAAAAGAGAATGCAAGCCTTCCATTATTTTAGGAAAAGGAATCAATATTCTGAATATATATATATATATATATATATATATATATATATATATATATATATATATATATATATATATATATATATATATATATATATATATATATATATATATATATATATATATATATATATATATATATAATACCAATCATTAGGGAAGAAATCGATTATTTTCATTAAATTAAAAATAGGCATTTTAATAATTGAAATTTCCTCATAAAGGAATATTAAAATAAATTATTTAACAAGAAGATAATTATATGTAAATATATACATGATTTCATGCGATGCTTCATTATATATAAGGGAAATAAATCGACGAGCTTGTATATCCAAAATATCCAACCCATGCCTCAATGTAAATGGAGAGAAATTCTTAAAATGAAACCCAAATTTATTATTCACAAAATATGAATGAAAATTTGCATGCTTACTAAGTGATTTAATGTGTATTAACCACCAATGGATTTATGGTATTTCCATGGTAAGCAGAAAAGGTTCATTCATAAGAAATAAAAAATATCACCTTGTAGTTAAATACAAAATGGACAATTTATACCTAACTATAATTCAAATTTATCCAACAAATGAGTTTAAGAAGTATAGTAATAATTATCTGAGAAATAATATTTGTGAACAACTAAGGAAGAATAGCTTTCCTTCTAACTATAGCCCAAATTGATTGTTCTCCCTCACAGTTGGCCACTCCCGAGCTAGGATATGACACTGTAAAAGGGAAAAATAGGTTTCTCTTAACTATAATTTTGCATGGAAGAATAAAATTATTATCTAGAGGCCTCGTGGTAAATGTTTCCCTGAACTTTTGAATCCCCACAATTTTGATGGCTCCACTCACTAGTTTCACATAGCATTGTAATCAAGCCTCCCATTCACTACTAATTGGTTCCCTAAGGGACCCTATTACATGCCCCATGTGTGCCCAGTAGCTCTAGAATCTTAATGGAAAAAATCGAAGCAAAACTGAGACATTCTCTCCCAATTTCACAGATTCATTTTACTCTTATTCATTATTTTTTGTTTATTCCTCTCTCATGGGTGTATTCTCTTCTCCCCATCTCAAACTATCTTCTCCCTATCTCCACCTCACACCCCACCCCCCAAGGAAGTTGATGAGGCATGACTTTTGAAAATTATTATAAGGTTCAATAAGCAACACATGTATTTTTCTAGTTCATGACAAGTGACTTGAAACCCCAAGATAAGTCCTTGATGGTTATGGGTTGTTCAATGTCACTTTCTCCACCCCATAAATGAGATGCGTGTGTACAAATTTTAAGGGAATTTATGAATGAAAGTATCTATGTTATGCATAATTTTTTTAGGAGATCTAGTTAGTGATTGTTATAGAGTTTTCCTTCCTAGTTGTTAGGATTTTTATGGTTTATTTGCATATGGTTGAAATACTTGTAGAGTTGTTCATTATTTAATTAATCCCAAGAGGTTTGGTTAGTAAGTTTTCTTGCCACTTTTCTTGGTCATAACTTCATATTTCTAACCATTAACAATTGATTTTGTATATTTTACAATATCTTTTGCAAGTGAATGAACAAGCTCATACATGGGTAGTTTGGTGGTTATAGGAGTGTTAAATATCTAGAGACAACTTGGAACACATGTTTTCCCTTTTGTTTTCTCTAATAAGAGTCCTATTTTTCCGTTCTCTACTTTCAGTATCCATATTTTATATTGTTCTTTAGGTTAGCTAGGTCCAACTTTTTATAGATTACCATTATTTTGATCTATTTCCTAATATTTTTTATTATAGTTTAACAATAATAATCCACATCAAAGATGATCACAACCCTATGAGATTGGTAAATGGTTATATTTTCCCTTCCATTACATTTGTTGGCTAATTTCCAAATCTTTGAAAGTCACTAACAAAAACGTTTCTTTATTTTTCTTTTGTATTTACATTTTGATTTATGTGTGTTAATGTTTAACTCCATTTCATGAGTTATTTTTTAATCAGATCCTCAATTCATATATAACAATAATTTATAGTTGAATGTTTTAATCTTTTGAGCCTTCCCACTTTAGATATTATTATTTTTTTATTATTTTTATTTTTATTTTTTTTCAACCTTTGAAAAACTAACCCTTGTGTTGCCGCTGCTACAACACCCTCCAAAATTTCACTACATCCGAATTTTGGAGCCTACTTCATTTCCATATCAAGTGTCACTTGGTCGTCAAGTGTTGTTTTGTGTTGTTTCATATGTATTAAGTGTTCTTGAATGTTCTCAAGTGTTGTCGTATTGACTAGAACATATCTATATGCATTTCATGGTCATAACACCTTTGTTGTCGTAAAATGACACTTTCGGGTTGCAGTCGCACACACTTCACTGGTTAGACTTGAGGAATGTGCATAAAGTGGTGTTTTGATGTATATTCATTGTTGATCAAGATTGTCTAATTTTTCTCAATGAGTTATTACGTGTAGCACATGGTTTTATGTCTAGAACTTATCTTTCTCACCCCTTGACTAATCATCCAGACTTAGACAAATTTCAGTTGCAAATAGAGCTCATTAAGGAAAAGAGCACATGAACACACTCTGAAGCCTTTATGGGAGACCCTTCGTTGTTTGGAAATGCACCTTGTGCCCTCTTTGAAAGTTGGGCACACTCCCAAAGCACAAATCCCCTTCCTTGTTCCAAACTACACCCTCCAAAAAATCAAGCCTTCCTTTAAGTACACTCCTTCAACCTGAAGGAATGTGTCCTCCTTGGGAGTAGTCCTTCAACCTGAAGGAATGTGCCCTCCTTGAGAACATGAGCGCACCCTGAAGGCCTTAAGCTCCACCCTTCAGCCTTCCACAATGTGTCATGTGCCCTCTTGACCCTTTGAGTGCATGAGTGCACTTCGAAGGCATGAAGCATCATCCTACAACCTTCAGAATTGTACCATGCACCTTCGTTAGTCTCTTAAGCGCATGATCAGACTTCAAAGCCATGAATCATCATCCTTCAGCCTTTGGAATTGAGCTGTGTGCCCTCTTTGGTCTCTTGAGCACATGAGCGCCCTTCAAAGGCACGAAGCATCGTCCTTCCTCCTTCTAACTTGCACGATGCACCCTCATTGGTTTCTTTTTTAGCACACTCCTTTGACCCAAATATATGCACCCTCTTTGAAAGAAATCCTTTGACCCGAAGAGATGCACCCTCCTTGAGAGAACTCCTTTGAATCGAAGAGATGCAACCTCCTTGAGAGCACTCCTTCAACCCAAAGAGATGCACCCTCTTTGAGAGTACTCCTTTGACCTGAAGAGATTCACCCTCCTTAAGAGAACTTCTTCGACCCAAAGGAATGCACCATCTTTCTCTCCCTTGATCACACATTACACTTGGGAAGCCCTTAGCCTTCCCCTTCTTTTTTCAGACTTGTGCCATGCACCTTGCCTTGATTGTCTCCCTCTCTTGAGTGTATGAGCACATGCCAAGGCCACGAAGCCTTTCCCCTTCAGCCCTTTGGCCTTTCAAAGTGTGCCCATGTGCCTAGAATCCCCTTTGACCCTTTTGAGTGCACCAAAAAGGCATAAAAAAAATATTCATAAAACATGGTAGATTAGGAAATTTTTAGACAGAAACATGCATTCTAGGGACCTCATGGCAAGCACACATGAGGAAGATAGGGAAAAGAGGATAGACAAAGGAAGCACGAAAAGAATCAAGAACACACTTGAAACTTGATGATATAAGCACCCCAAATATTCCAAGGTTGAAAACATTTTGGAGGGTGAAAGCGCCATGATAAGAAGATAAACAATGAGAAAAGACAAAGTGGTAGCCATGTCACCACTGGAGAAAGTCCATGTCATTGGTCACTATCAGTCCCAGTCATCAAAGATAGTGACATGTCAAGTCTCATCATATGATGATTTTGAGGTTATGATGTAGTATTGTAATCATTGTAAAAGACAAATAAGTGGAATTCCAAGAATCATATGTGGAACATGAAGAGTCACATTGTCATATATGGACAAAGATTGTATAGAAGTCCAAATGTCATTTAGAAGTTCAAGAATTGTTTAGAAGTCCAAGAGTCATGGGAGTAATACAAGAGTCATGAGGATATGAAAGGTAATTCCTCCTGTTATAAAAGAAACCTCATAACTCAAGCAAAGGGATTTTGGAGGCTTAAGCTTTGGAGAGCTAGTCTAGGTTTCTCTACTTGGCATAAGAGAGAAAACTATTCTTTGGAGAAGCAAGAAATGACTTAATGTTCCATTATCGAAACTAGTGTTCACCATTGTAATTGATGTACTTGGATCTTTTACCTTATAGTTGAAGCTCTATGAGCCAACACATTTTCATGCATCTATCGCAAATTTTTTAGAACTATCCTTGGGATGTTTACAGTATATGTTTTGTTCATATTTACTGGATAAATTGAACTATTTCAATGGCTTTGGTTATTATCTTGTTGAATGTGTGTTGTATTCGCCTTAATATCACGATGTGAACTATTTCGCCAACAAATCTTTTCATGTTCTCATGTGCCTCTTCTAGCATAGTACTATTTCTTTCCTCTTAGAGATTCATTATTTATCTCCCCTCGTGAAGGTTTCCTTTTAGATCCTACAATTTGTGCTTCACAATGTCATATTACTTGCTTATTTAAGGTTTATGTATATAATGTCTTATGTTATCCATTGAAACCAAGATGAACCTTTGTGTTATGGTAGTCGAGCCAATACTCTAGATGGGGCTCCTACTCTAAAGGGTGTGAGGTCTAATTGGGACTTCACATCAGGCATACCCCATGTATGTTGGTGATATCTAGCACTGTCAACACCTTGCAAGGAGAATTTCATGTTTTTCCTCTTCTTCTTGAAAAAATTGACTTGGGAGAAGGTGAAAACGTGCTAAACTCGGAAAATATTCTAAAAAAATAAGAAATTTACACAAAAAAAACACATGTAGATTTATTTATTTTTAACATTTATACTTTCTAGTTCAATGGAAAAAAATTAGGCACGTAACACAACTTTTGTTTCCCTCTATTTCATTTCAAAATTGTTTTATCTATTTTTTAGTAGTTTTCCATTACATTTTAACAATAATAATCCAGAACAAAAAAAGATGACAAACCTTGGAGATTGGTAAATGGTTATGGTTTCCCTTCTGCTACACTTTTTGACTAATTGTCAAATTTTAGTGGGGATAAATATTTGTGCTTTGATTTTCTATTTTGTGTTTTTGTTATTTTAAATTATAGGTTTGCTTCCATAAGAAAAGACAAAAAAAATGTGAAAGTAGAAAACAAAAAAAATTCCTCTCAATCCTTTCTTTTTATACAAATATTATATTAGTTTCATTTCTATTATGGTTGAGGAGGCTTCCTCGAGAAATAATGCCTCAATCTAACCATGTGAATGACACTTGACATTTCGTTTTAATGCAATTTTGATTTCATATATACTAGGGGTCAAATCCAAGGATTGTTCAATTAAGGAGTTCCCTATATGAATTGGCATTCGTAGTACCAAAGTTAGTATTCCCTTGTCTCTTGAATTTTCTGAACCAATTTGGTCACCTTTAGCCTGGCGTCTCTTAAAAAGTGTTGATTAACTACCTTAGGAATATCCAATCTTTCAAATGCCTATTCATATCAAGCAAACGCAAATCAAAAAAAATTGTTCAAACATTCCTCTGAATTGCACAAGGCACTACCACCTCCCAATCACTTTGTTCTCTTCATTTAAAATGTTGAAGCTAAAGGATGATACTACATAATAGAATTTTGTTCCGCATATGAAAAAGTGTTGTGCCAACTGAAAAGTAACTTTAAAACAACATGATTTTCCATACTACTTCCTTGTAAATAAAAATATAAAACTTCATAAACGTAAATAATGTCAATGTCTTAAGAAGTTGTTCACTAATCCACCTCATGAAATTTTTCTGGTAAGATTTTGAAAATCCTCTTCTTAGATTTCCAAATAACACAATTTTGTCGCAATTTGCTTGATTTTCAATCATATGGGATACAAAAAAATGACTAAAACACATATTTTTTGAAACACCAAGTCAATTGTTTTCCATTTGCACTCTATTTTATTAATCAAATGTCAGTAAGATATCTTTTCATGTCGAATCATGTTGTTAAAATTGTCATTTTGAGCACCAAACAATTGTTCACATTTTCTTAAAACAATTACAAACTAAAGAAAACCTAGCATTGAAACCCATATAATTTTTTGTTTCAAATTGTGGTATGAAAAACTCATTTTGTATGTTCTAACAACACTTTCAACACATAAAGTTGGTTGTCCCAATGAAATGTTTAACCCAACTTAACTATATTTCCCCCAATTGACTACTATAAGGACCTAGGGCATAAAAAAGTCAAAATGGATTCTTGTTTTCATTTTTCAATGTTATTTGCACGTTTCAGCTATGACATTTTGGATTTTTCATATCAATCAAATCTTTCCAAAGTGTATGTTATGTTATGATCCATGGGGAGATTTTTGGCATTATGGTGTGCATGGATCTAACTAGCTGATGTTGGCATGAGTTCATGATGGCAGCTAGCTCATGTTGGAATTGATGTCAACCACTTGTAGCCTAGCCTAGATTATGTGTAGATGTCATCCATTGTGGCATAATTGCAACTAGTTGTGTTGGCATTGGGATGATTGTGTTGGCATTTTTTTCAACCTTATGATATCAACCTTATGAGGTAATGCACTTATGTCAAACTCATGATGATGTATCTTGATGGTAGCATGATGGTCATGGGGAAGTTGGAATGTGTTGGCGTGTGCATTGATGACCTTATGCCTGATGATGGTAAACTTGATGACACACTTGATGGAACACTCGATTACATGTGATGGAGATGGTTGATGGCACACTAGTTGAGTTGCAAACTAGGTCTTCATTAGGTCTTCATGTCTATGCTTATGAGGATGGACAGTTGTAGTGATGTGATGGCTTGATGATGGTTCTACAAAAGTGTTTGTAGATCTGTCAGAGGTGTTGCAGGTTGTGGAGATGATTGTTTGAGAGTGGAGGACTTGTTGGCACTCTTGCCAACCTTGTTTGTTGGCCTTTGTAGGTCAAATTGGCAGTGACACTTGGGAGACATGTTTGATCTACTTGCAAATGTGTCAAAGGCCATGTCAGAGGTTTGGAGGCTAGTACAGATGCTGGAGAAGAGGATCCAACTAATGACAAAGGTTCAGGACTGAAGATCCATTGGTTTCCTACTCCTTAGTCACAGTTGCATGGAGCCAAGCCTATGGGTGTGATTGAAAGGCTCCAGTCGTTGGCATACAAGCCTATGGGAGTGACTATATCTCTTAGTTGCATGGACCAATGTCATGCATGTGACTGAGGGATTTGACGAGATTATCTCTACATTCCTCGTGCTGATCGGAAGTAAATTAGCTTGCAAATTCCTAGAGGCTTCCAGAATTGTTTGAAAAGGTCAAAAATGGTTTCAAAAAGTCTTCCAATGATGTGAATTAATTTAGTGCACAAGTAGTGGCCTTAGTGGATTGGTTTGGTCTAATTTTTGCACCTTTGATCCTAGCCCCAAGCTCGATTTCGCCCTACAGGCTTTATATTCTTATCTTGTCAACTTTGTGGTTGTTGATTGTGAGTAAAACGAATGTGTATGTGAGTGATAAGGTTGCAGAGAATTAGTGTATGCTTTAGACCTATTGGAGAGTGTAGATGCTTCAGTCTATGAGTGTTAATTGTTGCATAATGGGAAGATTTAAAGCATGATTAAGAATAGTTCAGAATTGAAGTTGTTGGAGTAGAGATTCATTTGGAGAGTTTTGTATGTTGCTAGAGTATATGTTAGTGATTCTCGCATTTATTTGCAGGAGTTGCTAATGCATTTGGCACATAGCCATAGTGTCTCATGATGTTATTTGTATTATGTAGCATTTTATTGTTGTGAGGGTTTAATTATATTCATATTTGTTGTGGCCATTTTTTTCTAGTTTGGAGAGTTTTTGCTTGTGGTGTTTACATTTTATTTGATGATGAGATGTTGTTGTTGAGAGCATGTTTGCAGAGCTAAATTCTTGTTGAGCAGAGCATCTTGGATCCAATTTGAAAATAGATGAAAAGAGGTCTACATAGTGTAGAGGAGCAGTGACTTCATGAGAGAGGAGCACCGATATTGAAGCTTCAACAAAAAGAATAGTTTCTCAATCCAATGGTAATTGGATAGTCCAATCAGAGTTCATGAGGATTAATTGATCGTGGTGGCTTTAAGTAGATAGTATTTCATAGATCCATGTGAGAACAGATTCTTCTAAGCTGATCAGGAGAATCGACTCTCCTAGCCAATCCGTGTTCGCATATTGTATATGAGGTTGAGTCTCCATGTTGATGGGATTCAACTAGCTATGTAAATGACAAATTTCTTGAAATAATAGATATTCAAAGCAGAGCACTAGTTGCAAGGGTGGTTTTTCTCTCGAAAGGGTTTCCACCAGAAATATTGTGTCTTATGTGTGATTGATGTGATGTGCATGTTTATTATTTTGTAGTTTCTTATGATTTTCAGTTATGCTTATGTGATGCACATGCTATGATGTTTATTAGTTGTTGGTTAACATATATGTGATTTAGTAATTGAAGTTTAAATTGGTAAAAATCAGATATATATCACATTATTGATTCACCTACCCCCCCCCATCAGTAGTTCTCAAAGGTTTCCAACAATTGGTATCAAAGCAGGGCTCTTGGTTGCAGCTTGATCCCTGGAGAGTAGATCTAAGGTTTGTTGGCAAAATTTATTTATTTTATTTATTATTTATTTTTATTTTTACTTATTTATTTATTTATTATTTATTTATTTTATTTTTAATTAATTAATTAATTTATATTATTTATTTATTTATTTATTTTTCAGAATGGTTGTCCTCATTGCTACAAATTACAAGGTATGGCACAAAAATGTAAAATCTCAATTATGATGTTGTGGATCTAACATTTTGAAATTAGTATGTGAAGGTTGTGGCAAGGATATAATTGCAGAAGAAGTTTTTTAGAAGGATGCACAAGCTATATGCATAATCTACAATAATCTTCATGATGATGATATGAAGAAACTAGTGGGTTTGAAACATGTCAAAGAAATGTGGGACAAGCTAGAATCCATATTTGGTGATGGTAGCATTAGCAATAAGAAAAATGAGAAGAAGATCAACAAAAATAAGAACAATAACAAGGGCCTTCAAAAGTAAGAAGCTCGGCCACAAGAGTCTCATTCTTCTAGTGCACATGATTCAGTAGATGATGAGAAGAGATCAGAAAATATTGAATCCAAAGGTATAAAATTAATGATTTTCTTTTGAGTTTTAATTTTGATGATTCAAATTTAGATTATATTGAAGAACATAATGAAGATGAGAATGTTATTAAGGGTCTTAGAGCTGATATTTCTAGTCTAACAGTTACATGCAAGGATTAAGAAAAATTGTTGCAAATTTGTGATGATAAGGAGGCAAAGCTCAAAGAAGAGATTGTTAGCTTAAAGATTAAGTTGGAAGAATAAAAAAAAGTTGAGGAAGAAATATCAAGTGAAGGTAGAATAGGTTGAGAGATTAGAAGCTGAAGTTACTTCCTTGAGAAAGCAACGAAAGATGGAGAAGAGTGTGGTAGCATTAGATAATTTTCTTGAGATCCAAACATCAACATTGGATAAATTTGGCTTTGGATTTCAAAAGGGTGAGCCTAGTTTGCATGCATGTAAAAACACTAAAGAAGAAACCAAGAAACCTATAGCAAACAACACCAACAACAAAAGTGAGATTCAATGAAACAAGAAGCATATCTAACAGCTGAATAGAAAACAAAAGGACCAATAAAAACAGAAATTAATCAAACAGCAAAACCAGTAGTAGAAAAGAAAATCTCAAGGAGCACCTACATTCATAATATATTTTTCTCCTAGATATGATCATGACAGATTTGTAAATTTTCAAAGGAATCAGAGTCCTTTTGTTTCTTTTTTGCATGATGTAGAATGTTACAACTATAACAAGTTTGGGCATATTGCAACAAATTGTTGGAGCAGAACGTACATTCCAAATCAGCAGAGATTCCAACAATATTAGTAGCCAAGGATAATGGATAACAGGTATACTTGTGATTTGTATGGTTATTCTACTCATGTCACATGTTTGGACATAAGGCAATAGATTGAAGGCCTAACCATTGGAAGAGAGACACATTGAATGAAAGTTTTAGATTTGGCATGAACAGAAGAAATTTTGATCCTCTTGGCCATGTGGAGTGCTATATATTCCATAGATTTGGCCATGTGGAAATATATAGTTTGTTACCTCGTTATTAAAGCCAAAATCGACCAAAGCAAAAAAAACAAGAGGACATACCAAAAAGCCAATGAAGGAAGAAAAGAAGCAATCAAAGATTGTGTGGAGAAAGAAGGAGCAGAAACTCTTCAAGTAGTGAAGAGAATCCCCTCCTACAGTCCATGGTTATTTCTTGCATACTTATGGAGGAATACATAATTCATGAGAGGTGCACAACCTTAGGGGGAGCACTTTATCTCTTGATGAGTTTGAGATCATTGCAAGATCATATGCTGAGTTAATTTGAGACTCATGCACTTTCAAGTCCACGGGATTAGCATGTCTTTTGGAGGTATATTGAGCTCAAGGGGAGCTATGTATGGTATGGATTTACATGTGATATTTAGCATTTTATTCATTTCTTTTCACTCAGCCATTTGTGGAAGATGTATATGTTTTTTCATGAGTGGAAAGTAGCATTGTTTCATCCATGTATATGCTTTTGGTTTCCTCTAACAATTGATTGAAAAGGTGTGCAACCATGCATAGGTTTTGATCATTACTCTAGCTATGTATTGAGATGACATGACACATGGACCAGCCATGTATGAGTTGTTGTATGATGATTACTACAACCATGTAATTGATATTGTATCATCATTATGTATTGATTGAGAGTCCAGTCTTTACTATGATGAATCATCATGGTGATAGGCTAGTTATGGAGAAGTATCACGAGTCTATTTTGAAGCCACATGTATGGGCTAATGATGATGTAATAATCATGATGCGTCATGCTTTTGAGTCATTGTTCCATAGGAGATTATCATAGCAACTATGTATTTCATTGAAAATTTATGTAAATTGCTCATTAAGCCATGTACTTGTATTGTACGATCCATTGGGTCTTATATTCATGAGTCATGAGGTCATGTTATGTCTATATGAGCTATGTATGAGGTCTTATGTGACTGCTACAGCCATTTATGTATCATTGTATATGTCATTTGTGTCATAGTCATGTGGAGTCTCAGTACATATGGTGCTTTTATTTGTCAAAGGAAGCATTGTTGTAGTGGAAGCGGCTCACTACATCTATGCAGTGATGTTGGAGATGGCATGTGTTTAGGAGGAGAATTATTTGTTCCTATTTGCTTCAGCCATACATTGTTGGCATTATGATCTGCTTGGAGATGTCATGATGTGCCTCATACTATGCTATGACAGTTCAGGTTTTTGGCCTCATGTGATGAGATATTTTGGTAGTTGTTGTTATGTAGTTGTGGAGGAGATTGTGTGTGGTTACCTCATGTGGATGTTATACTTGATGTTGCTCACATTTTCTATTATGATGATGTTTTTTATGGTTTCCTTATGTTGGCATATCGTTGATTGTTGCTAGAGCTTGATTGGTTGGTATTCTGCTTTGGATAATGATTCGTATATTTGTTGCTTATTGTTTCTAATATGTGGAGAGATAGAGGATGATGATAGGAGGCATGGATGATCTTTGATATGCATTATATTTCAGCTATGTAGAGATGTATTCCTCCAGTATTTGTGGTTCAGTTCTTGTTTCCTTATCATATGGAGTTGGCCTTTTGCCATTGATGTCAAAGGGGAAGAGATAGAAGATGATGGTTTGGAGTTTGTGCGTGGCTTCCATCAATGCCAAAGGTGGATATTTTTGGCATTTATGGGGATATTTTTGGCGTTATGGTGTGCATGGATCCAGCTAGTTGATGTTAGCATGATTTCACGATGGAAACTAACTCATGTTGACATTAATTTCAACCAATTTTATTCTAGCTTATGTGTAGATGCCATTTGTTGTAGCATGATTGAAGCTAGTTGTGTTGGCATTGGGATGATTGTGTTGCCATTGTTTTCAACCTTGTGATGTCAATATTATGAGGTAATGCACTTATGTCAACCTCATGTTGATGTAGCTTGATGGTAGCATGATGTTCATGGGGAAGTTGGCATGTGCATTGATGGCCTTATGTCTGATGATGGTACACTTGATTACACACTCATGATGGTCATCTTTTGGCATTGATTTGGATGATGCAGACTACATGTGATGGAGATGGTTGATGGAACACTAGTTGAGTTGTCAACTAGGTATTCATTAGGTCTTCATGTTTATGCTTATGAGGATGGCTTGTTGTAGTGTTGTGACAACTTGATGATGGTGCTATAGAAGTGTTTGTAGTTTTGTTAGAGGTTTTGCAGCTTGTGGAGATGATTGTTGGAGAGTGGAGGAAGTGGAGGACTTGTTGGCACTCTTTCCAACCTTGTTTGTTGGCCCTTGTAGGTCAATTGGCAGTGAAACTTGGGAGACATGTTTGATCTACTTGCATATGTGTCAGAGGCCATTTCAGAGGTTTGGAGGCTAGTACAGATGCTGGAGAAGAGGATCCAACTGATGGTAGATGTTTTGGACTGAAGATCCATGGTTTTCATGATCCTTAGCCACAGTTGCATGGAGTCAAGACTATCGGAGCGACTGAAAGGCTTCAGTCACTGGAAGACAAGCCTATGGGAGAGACTATATATTTCAATCACATGGAGCCAGTGTCATGCATATGACTGAGGGATTTGATGAGATTTTCTTTTCATTCCTCATGGTTATTGGAAACAAATTAGCTTGGAAATTCCTAGAGGCTTCCATAATTGTTTGAAAAGGTTGGAAATGGTTTGAAAAAGTCCTCCAATGATGTGAATGTATTTAGTGCACAAGTAGTGGCCTTAGTGGATTGATTTGGTCCAATTTTTTCACCTTGGATCCTAGCCCCAAGCTCAATTTCGCCCTACAGGTTTTATATTCTTGTCTTATGAGATTTGTGGTTGTTAATTGTGAGTAGAAGGAATGTATATGTGAGTGAGAAGGATGCAGAGAAGTAGTGTATGCTTTAGACCTATGAGTGTTAATTGTTGCATAATGAGCAAATCTGAGGCATGATTCATAATAGTTCAGAATTGAAGTCGTTGGAGTAGAGATTGATTTGAATAGTTTTATATGTTGATGGAGTATATGTTGGTGATCCTCACATTTGTTTTTTATGAGCTTATAATGCATTTGGCACATATCCATAGTGTCTCATTCATGATGTTATTTGTATTATGCATCATTTTATTGTTGTGAGAGTGTGATTGTATTCAGATTTGTTGTGGCCACTATTGTTCTAGTTTAGAGAGATTTTTCTTGTGGTGTTTACATTTTATTTGATGATGAGATCTTGTTTTTGAGAGCATGTTTGCAAAGATGAATTCTTGTTGAGTAGAGCATCTTGGATCCATTTTGAATAAATATGAAAGGAGGTTTGCATAGTGTAGAGAAGCAATGAGTTCATGAGAGAGAAGCAGTGATATCAAAGCTTCAGTGAAAGGAACAATTTCTCAATCCAATGGTGTTTGGATTGTCCAATCAGAGTTGGGTGAGTATCAATTGATCGTGGTGTCTTTCAGAAAATGATAGTCTGTAGATCCATGTGAGAATAGAGTATTTTGATTTGATCAGTAGAATCGAGTCTCCTAGCTAATTGGTGTTGGCATATTGTATATGAGGTCGAGTCTCCATGCTGATGGGATTCAACTAGCTATGTAAAAGAAAAATTACTTGACATAATAGGAATTTAGAGCAGAGTAGCAACGACAAGGGTGGTTTTTTTTACCGGAAGGGTTTCCACCATAAATCTTGTGTCTTATGTGTGATTGATGTGATGTTCATGTTTATTGTTTTGTAGCTGCTTATGATTTTTAGTTATGCTTATGTGATGCACATGCTATGATGTTTATAAGTTGTTGGATAACATATATGTGATTTTAAGTAATTGACGTTTAAATTGGTAAAAGTCATGTATAGATCACACTACTAATTCACCCACCTCCCCCTTTCAGTAGTTCTCAAAGGTTTCCAACATGTTAGTAGAGAGATCATAATACCATTTAGGTGGCACTATGAGAGCATGTAAAAAATGTTTCTCCTATTTTTAGTTATTCAGGAAACACAAATATGCGAAATGATGGCAGTTTGTCTCTTTCTTGAGGAAATTGGGCTACCAAGGGTAATCTAACTAGATTACAGGATTTGCATTGTTGTTAGATAAGATGAATTTTCCACTTACCGCAAATTTATTCTATAACACCTCTTTTTTCATATATGCAAAGGTCTCAAATAAACTCAAATATTGTTTTATAAGTGGCCTCAATTTAATTAATAAAATATCCTTATATACTAGGAAGATCTTAAAAACCCTCAATCTAATTTCAAAACAACATCATGTTTTTGGTGAAAGTGTAGCTCCCTATGGTGCAAGAAATGCCCCCCCTTATTGAGATGAAACAATGCCTCTTTTTGGTTCAAAGAGGTATCTAATTGTTATAATATTGGGCCTCATTTTGAAACAAAAGAACTCTCTTTGTTGACTCATACAAAATTCTCCTTTGGTATAAATAACCTCCCATTATGAAAAATATGGCCTCTAGTTGGGCTTAAAATAGTTAAAATTGGCTTCAAACAAATACCTTTTCATTACGATATCCTACCTTTTGGTTTTTATATATAAATGTATATATAATATTAGAACTTTGAAGAAATTGGAATAATAGTTTCTATGTTGGTTCATGGGGAGAAAGGGTGGTGGAAGGAGTTTATAGGAGTTGGAAGGGTGGCATAAGGCATGAAAACAAGATGATAAATAGGGCTTTTAAGTTAAAATGTAATGGAAAGAGGGTTGGAGGGGAGGAAGACACTACCAATGGTGGTAGTGGAGTAATGGAGGGATGATTATATAAACAAAGAAGGGGATGAAAAGGTAGGAGTTGATTCTCTTGGTGGTTGTATGGTATAAATACGAAATATTAGGAGCTCAAAGGACAACAAGGGATGAGTGCATGTGGAGTGGATGGTGCAAGCTAAAATGTGTGAAAATCAAGTTGTTTACTTACTTTTCTTTGTAGTTTTCATAGAAATCAACTTTTTTAACAATGTTTAGTAGTAGAGAGGTAAATACACATTCAAGTCATCCCAAGAGAGCTTGTAAACAAGTTTTTTCCTCTCTTTTCTTTATCTTTCCAATCCAAAATATGACCATCTAAAATGCGCGTAATCTTAGAATCTTTTTAATTTTCCTTAGGGATATATTGTTCTTTGCTTTGATAATTGCATTTCTTCATTAGCACATCACATTTTCCCCATAACATCATAACATTATTCAGATTTACATCATTATTCATCAGCATATGCAATTATATAGAAATAAAAATATCATCATCATTAATGCAGCAAAACATAAAGGAACAATAGAAGAAAATCATTTACACATAGAGACACCAAGATTGGTTGGAGACCAGGGAAAAACCCACTATGGGGAAAACCATTTAAAATTCTTCTTCTTATTAGATTTTTATAAAATGATTCAACAAAAGAGAGTAAAATGATCCATAGCTTCATCCATAAAAATATAACTACACAATAACCATGAAAAGAACCTAATAATGTGTATACTCAAAATTCTAATTCTGAAGCTTGTAATGAACTGTCCTTATTTGTGGTCAATTACCGAACATTGTGGTCACTGAGTGAAATATTAGAACAACTTAAATTCCATCAGTTAGGTCCTAGCCACATGGCAGAGTAGTCATGTGTGCGCCTGGGAAGCTTCCAGTCACTCTTTGAAGCCTACAAGTGAGCAATTGCAGTTTGCAATTGAGATTTTGAAACCCTATATGTCAGTCACATGGAGGATGAGTTGTCATGCCACTGGGATTATTTAGTCCCATGGATGAGCCTGGTAGAAAGTGACTATATTCGATATCTCTCTCTCTCTTGTACCTGCGACTGAGGCCCAAAACCCTAAAACAGAAATGTGAGTTTCAGACCCTGCAATTTCATCTTTGAGTGAACCTGTTCTTCCACATATGAGCCTCAAATTTGTGTGAGCCAAAAACCAAGATAGAAGAGTGTCTCATGATGATCTCTAAATGAGGTAGATTTCACTTGTATTTATACCCTTCCAAGGGTTTCCATAGTACTTTAGGGTCGACCTTATCAAATATGCACATGTGGGCTTTTCTTCATAAGTACACTTTCCCTTATCTATTTTGAGTGATATTTAGGTCAATTTTGGTCCTCTCGAAAAGAGGAATTCAGTGAAATCATAATCTCCATAAAATGAGCTATCCAAAGTGGAATTTGACTGTAGTTTCATATTTTAACGCTCCTTCTCAACTAGGGAGAATTCCACTTGTATCAGGTCATGTGTATCCTGTCATCAAATCATATCAATTACAAGTATCTCATCATCACATATCATCATTGTTCATCTTGATTCCTCTCTTTCTTATTCTTTCTTATCTCTTGATTATCCCTGCTCATATTCTAAACATTTTTAAATCTAAAAGAATAAGAATTTTGACATCGGAGGGTAGGTAAATTTACTACCCTCTATCCATCGAGGAGCCACTGCTACCACCCGGAATCTATGACAGTGGGGAGCCCAATGCTACCACCTAGGAAACATTAGCAGGTAGCTAAATCTATGACCTGCATCATCATTAGAGAACATGTCATCAGGGAGCACATATCAACCTAGAACCACATCAGGGAGCATATATCAACCCATAATCTCATGGGGGAGATAAACATCTACGATCCCATATTGAGTAATAGGTAATATAAGGGAGCTACTATTCAACCCATCCAATTGCCTACCAATCTGCCCAATAATGATCCTCAATATTCATGTGGTAGAAAACTTGCATCATAATCAGAGCTTGGGCGAGATAACCAACTTACCAAAAGGTAAGGATCACAAGCCCCCAAGCCTCCTCAACCTGTTGGCCAGACCCGGAGGGACAATACCAATAAGCCCAACTTGTGGGTATGATGCCAACTAGGGTATACTATGCAAAGAACAAGATAGGGTGAGCTACTACTCCAACCCTATGGGCAACAGATAGGGGTGACAACCTATTGTACATAGTTCCCTCAACTCCGAGAGCCCTCCATCTCAATTCCACACCCTGTGAGCTCAAACAAGGGTGGAAGAGTTGGCTCAGTGTCCTCAATCGATGATGCTCTCTATAGATCAGTAACATATCATCGTGATTATATTTGGTAATCATCATGTCTCAGTTGTAGTTGCCTCATGTTCATATAGGACATCAAATAAAATATCATATTAGAAATATATATATATATATATATATATATATATATATATATATATATATATCACAAAAAGGATACCATAGTCATCCTCCCTCTCAAGGAGGTGCCAATCACAAGCCTAATCTTGTCTCGTACATCAACACTATCTCAATATATGAAGGTATTTCAGTCCCAGCTATATATGGTATTCTTTGCCAATTAGATCCCACTCTTTTTCATCATAATGTATCCATGTCATATCCAAAACTTTCTCAAACATCTCTCCAAAAATCTTCTTCATCCTGTCTCATAGCTAGCCATGCTAGCAACCTTGTTGGCTTATTGGGGCCTAGCCCAGGTTCTGAAATGTTTAGCCAAACAAATCCCAAAACTACTGGCCCTTTCGACAATAGTCCGTGGAGCACAGACTGAGGTCTCACCCGAGGTAGTATGGGAGCATGCTGGAACCAAGTTTCCGCACCCCATGGACGTCTTGATGAGGTCTGGACGTTCGTGGACCAATCCTATGCGTTACGCTAATCTTGCGCAACCGTCTGTTAAGAGTACCACCTTTTGCGGGAATACAAGCGTGAGTGCTAATTATCTTTATTGTGATTAATATTATTATAGATCTTAAATTACTTAAGACGGTGCAATGCTTCAGTTACCAATTAACACAACAGACATACGCGCAATCATAAACCATAAACAGATGCATAAACAAGAATCTAGAACAGATACACGATATTTCAAAACCAACTTATCTTTATTAATGCCTTTATCCAGTTACAATCCACTTCCTACCCTGTGCACACAGCTGCAGGGGTCCGCGCACTCAGCTGCAGACTCTAACCAGGCCTCCACGCACACAGCTGCGGACTCTAACTAGGCCTCTGCGCACACAGCTACGAAGCCTCTACCTCCTATTACAACCCAAACTTTGGACTTACAGACTCAGATCTAATGTCACCTTCAGATGCCATATTACTTCTTACCTTAAAAAAATTGTCCTTTACAATTAGAACCTTGCTCTTATTTATACATTCCCATGGTTCGCGGACCATGGGTAGGCCGACACATTCTAGATTGATTTACAATATTTTAGGGTGGACTCTCCTTATACTCGACTTATTACAATTCATGCTCTGCGCGCTTCGCGGAGCTTTTACAATACAATACCCAAAAATGTGGGCTTTAAGCCCCAAAACCATTGCATGGGGGATCTGCTACCCAACAAGCCCCCAACACAATCATCGTGACTCATCCCTAGTCACCTGGCTAGTGCAGTAATCTTCGCGTGAAGTTCATCTAGTAATCTATGCACTTCGCTTACATCCGCAACACATTCCTCCGCTGTCTGCTATATCCGTTGTATGCGTATCTCTGATGTTTCGTTAGCAGGCACAAGTCCTTGCCTGAGTGCATATACAGCCTGCATGTGTGCTAGCTTTCTCTCAATCTTGGTGGTGACCGTGAATGCTTCCTCGAGCAAAGGATGGATGCGTTCTTTAAGCATGCCTCTTTCTGATGCGCAACATCCACCTGGGCCTTTAGGGCCTGGGCCTCTTTCAACTTTTCCAACCACTAAGTAATGGAAATCATCTGTGTGTTCCCCCTAACATTGTCGTAAGCCTACTGCAACTCCTGCGCTTTGGTCTCTAGTTGTTGGAGCATCGGGTCTTCCTACAGTGAACTAAGAGTGACAAGTGACTGATCTAGCAAGCTAGTGCATTCCTGTATGGCATGCTCTATTGTTTGCAATCCTACTTAAATGGCTTGGTATCATTGCTCTTGAACCTCTAACGGCATAGAGGGTTGCGCCTTTAGCCTCAGCTCTGTGATCTATGAGTTGAGGTCCAACTAGATCCTCGGGGCTTCCTCCTTTGCCTCACGGAATCCACTGGTCAATTTGTGGATCTGTATGCCTACTGGTAAGTTGACTGCAATCTCAAGCTCGGGGGTGTGACGACATGCTTCCTCGATGATTTGTTCCAACTACTGATTCTGTGCTACTGCTTCATCGCATTGGAGGCTTAGTTGCTCGATGTTGATTCGTTGTTCGTTGAGCATCTGTACTACGCATCCTTCCCTAGCGCGGAGCTCTGTCGTCACTCCATCCTATAGCTGGTATAATATTTCTCATGGGAGGGTAGCCAAGTTTAGTCCAAGTCCCTTGAGCCGGCCTATTACGGCTTTGTCCTCTGCATTGTCTGCTATCAGTGCTTCTTCCAGTACTGCGACAGTGTTAGCCATTTTGGCCTGAAACAACTACTCGGTTGCTAAGGTACCCGTAGCCCCATAGATGGATATCCTTCCCTACTGTGGGGGTCGCACCTAAAGTTCCTGAAGTTGCATTTTGAGTGCACCCAACATAGTCTGTTGCTCCATCATTGCCTCCTGGAGCACCTCCCAAGCGACTTCACAAACTATATCACTAATGTGACATAAGTCACCCTCGGTCAGTGTGATAGGCTCCCCATCCAACTTAGACGCCTTGGTGTCATGCGGAAAGAGTCGTTAGTGCGGACACAACCGACCTCCCTAGAAGCAAAAGCTTTCTAGTGACAAACAAGACAAATAAAGCTACCTTTCTCTAAACATGCATTGCAAATACAAGTAATCCGGGGATCTTTAACATACCTTTAGTCCAACGCTTTGTAGTAGTCCAGCCTCGCCGATCCGGATGAGCTCCTCCTTCTCTTCGAAACCTGCATTCACTAACAAGCCAAAAGATTAAATAGCATCTGATAAACTCATAAAACAATACATATCTATCATATAGACCAAGGAGTATATGAAACAAACCATGAATAACAATCTGTTGAGAAAAATAAGTTCATTTGCATTAAAAGGTAACAAAAGGAACCATTACAACCTGAGCCTGAGTGTTGTGCAAGTCCCTCCTAGGGTCCAGCAAGAGTTTTCCTTTACTTTGATCAGCTCACCCACTCTCAAATAAGGCTAGGAAAGGATGGGAATCTCTCCTCTCAAGCTTTACAAGGGAGTCCTAATTCCAGCAGCATCTACCCTTAGGAATGTTCAGCTTTCAACCTCCCTCCCTTTGGCCCAATGCCTGTATTTATAGTGCTCTAGAGGAAGTTATTCAGGTCCACCATCAATGGGATAAGCCCCTCTTTGGATGGGATAGCTCCCCTCTTGTGGGATAAGTTCCTCTTTGGTAGGGATACATGAACCATCTGGAGGCGCTTCATACATGTCAAACAAGCTTCTAGAAGGCTCTAGAAATGACCACAAGTAACTTTTTTGGAGTGAAACTTGTGCCTTTTGACCTTTACAGGAGTACGCACCCATTGATTTACATACAGAGCGTACAAGTACGCAGGTATTGTGAACTTGGAGTGCGTACACGCAGGTGAGGCTAAGAGAAACTGCGTACCCAGAGATATATAGATTTTTAATGACTTTCTCTCTTTCTTGGAGTTTGACATGGAGAGCAGAGGTATGAGGCTTGCCAAGGAGGATAGTATGATAGTTGATGGAGCCATACTAACTGCAAATATTCATGGTGACAAATTTTAGTGTAACAGATTGCCCCCTAAAGTGCGAAGCCTGTAGTAGATTAGGGTTTCATATTTTCTAGGAAGGGTGAAGTACTTTATCATTTCAAGGATTATCTTGTGGAGAGCCCAGTCGGAACCTGCAAGTATTCAACACAAAATACATATATATGATCATATCATCGCTGAGGTAGGCATTCCCATACTCAGATTGAAAATTTTAACTAATTGACTATCTACTGCTCTGATATAGGAATGATTCTGCAGTACATCATAATCATAGACTTTTGTAGACACAGTATGGACGCAGCCATCTGTTTATGATTAGTCTACTGTATAATGAATACAAAACTCCTCGCAGCCTGGATGGTGGAAACTAGATCCAGGGTCTTCATTTCTAGTTCCCGAACAGGTACGATTCTATTCATGTGAATAAATGAGTTGATGTCGAACATGGTAGAATCCACTTGATTACCAGTCAATGATGTAAACTGTTAACAAGTGTGAGAGAAACCACCAGTGATGTCAATGGCTCTCAAAGTACCCAGTACAATCCATGAGATGTGAATAAATGAGTTGATGTCGAACATTTCACGGAATCCTTCGAACGAATGTCAATGATGTAAACTGTCGTCAAAGGCAAGAAACCTGCCATTGATGCATGCAGACTTCAAGGTACTGACGATTCCTAGGTCATCTTTCTAGATAATGTGCTGATGTCGATAGAAAGCGACCCGTTGCAGGCAAGCCCACAACACGAAATCATAGATCAAGTTGAAGAAATGTAGCTGTAAGGACTGACTCAGGGATGGTCAAAATGGATGATGAGTATTTTGCAGATGAATGTTTATTGCAGAGACCTCTTGAACACATAACGACACGACAGATGGCTTGGTGACATTTGACCCAAAGTTAATACCCGGCTAAAGACTTTCAATGTGGTTTGATCAACTGTGAGGCAAAGGATTTCCCAACCCAGGTGAATGAAAGTGTCGTGTTCAAGAGTGGTAATAAGGCTTCTTTTGAGATAAAGGATAACAAATGGGCTCATTTTTCTCTCTTTTCCCCCACCATTTCTGGCAAGTACCTCTTTATTTTTTACAAGCTTGAGGAGGATAACATATGCTTGATTATAAGCTCATCCTTCGGATGAGTCCAACTTAGTTTTGATTCGAACCCTAAGAAGGAGTGGTCCGTTCCTGTTTGTAATCGAACAGGTCCTTTACTGTGAAATTTTAACAAGTCCAGTATAGGAGAAACTCGGCGTTTTTCATTTTTAGAGAGTCTGAAAAACTAAAGAAGACTCCAGGTTGAACTTTTTCGTAAAGTTGTGTCTCCCAAGCCCGAAAAAGTATAAAATAATACCTGAGAGAACCGCTTAGTCTTGCGACCAAGGAGTACTTTCATGACTAGTGTCTTTGACTTGAAAAGTAAAAAGCAATCAAGGACACGTCGTTTTATTTCCAGTATCGAGTTTGAAACGACAAAAACCCGGCAATCTTTTCCTGTTTTTACGGTCAGAAAAGAGCTATAAGGGGACCGTCTTTTAATTCCATTTTAACGAGTGTAAAAGAAATGCTCGGCGATCTTTTCATGTTTTAGGAGTCAGAAAAGGGTTTAAAAGATGACTGTTGTTTTGGTTCGTGAAAAATGATAATTTTCCTTGAAAGTCCTATTGTCCTGCACAAAAACGACACATTACTCATACCTATTTAAGATAAGCAAAAATGCATTGAGAAATATCCTTCCATGGTGAAAAATAAACAAATTTAGCATTCATTTATCCAAAAACCCTATAAAAAGACCTTTTACCATGTCATTTTTACCATTTTACTGTTGAAGGAGAGAAAAGGGCTTTTGGCAAGAAACTTCCCGTGGACTTTGCGGAGAATCCGACCGTCGGAATCGAGTGCCGTCTCTTTCAGGTATTTCACAACATCCTCCTCTTTGTTTTCATCTGTTTAGAATTTCATTTTAAGCCCTATTTTGATTTTTTGAGGGCTTTGGGGTTTTAGGATCCGCCTTTCGGGGTACGCAGGTGCCCCATGGGCGACCTGCGTACCCCGACATTTTCGTTCATGGGAAAATGGCAGGAGTACGTAGCCTGCCTTCAGAACAGCTGCGTCCATACGCTCTGTTTCTGAACGCGGGGTGCGTACTCCGCGCAAAGCAATTTCAAAACCCCAAATCTCAAAACCTAACCATTAATTTTTGATTTAATGAATTCTAATGAATGTTTTCTGGTGTGTAGATTGCCCACCATGCTTGATTGGCGCGAAATAGAACACGAAGATGTCGATTTGGCCGCAATAGATCATCAACCCTCCATTGATGCTTTGAAGGCATGCGGTCTCTACAAATACTGGGCCATACCTGGCATGAGGGCCCAGGTGCGATTCTTAGAATGGCTGGTTGAAAGGTGGAACATTCAGGATCAATGCTTCTACATCGGAGGGCACCAGCTCGAGATAGAGCCCTCTGACATATATTTTCTCACTGGTTTGCCTAATAGGGGCGAGCAACTGACTCTGTCCGGGACTAGGCCGCGTGGCCAATCCCTTGTTAGCCTCCAGCTAGAGTGGTGCAACAATCAAAACCAGGAGAAAGGGATAGAAATCAAATACATATCCCTGCCCGAACTTATGGTAATTGCCTTTACAGTTACCAGACTCTGCGGCGCAGCCGCTTTGCACATTGCCACCGGGTCCCAAATGCGGATGGCGATAGATTGCTACCGAGGCACCATTTTCAATTGGTGTGACGCTGTGTTGGCCAATATGAAGGGCCAACTGACTAGGGCAAAGAACGGGCAATTAAAGACCTTTGGGTATGGGCCTCTAGTTGTGAGCTTTGCCCTAGAGAGGGTTCCGATGCTGATCCCACAGCATCTCACTGTTCCAGCTGGGCCTCCTCGGGAGCCAAAGATGATGCGATGGGTTACGGTGATGGCCCGGCATCCTGATGAGGGAGCGGGAGTTGTTCGATTTCCTGCGGGTTACTTTCACTGGTTGGAGGACCAGGTCTTTGCGATTCAGGAATTTCCTTATGCCGGAGTAGATTTTCGCGGTGATCCGGACATGGTTCTTCCACAGGGAGAACAATGGGACGACAGAGGTACTTCATTTTCCACAAGTTTTTAAATTATTTACTTTTTATTTTTTTTTATATTGTCTCAAAACTGACAGTGACAATTTTCAAAATGCAGATGTAGGTCCACAGCGTCCGGCCAATCTCCGGCCATTCGAGAGGAGAGTACCAGTTGCACCAGCACCGGCCCCACAGGATGCGGCCGCAGAGACCTTAGCCGAGCTGGAACAAGACCTAGAGCGTCTCACGACGGACATACCAGAGACGACTATAGACGATATTCCTATCCGACTTCAGCGCTATGTGGTCGCAGTCCCAGGACCTTTCAGGAGGTTCCTGTGTAGGGTAGCGCGGGCAGTGGTCTCGTATAGAGAGCACCACTAGTGATTGGCTAGTCACTTTTTGTAGACACATATGACATTTTTGGTTTTTTGTACTTATCATTTTTGCCGATCATAAGGTGTTTTTCAACCTATGATCGAAGACGATGTATATTTTTGACACACTCCTATCTATATATATATATATATATATATATCATTATTACCGGCTTATCTTGTTAAACATGTATGATGAAATGTTTTTAAATTTACATTTATGATTATTGCAAATGTATGTCTAACATTCGAGAAGCAATTGCATCTGCTAATGTATTTAATGACCTTGGAATATGCTGATATTCAATGTAATCAAATTCACGTTCCAAGAGGCGCACTCTCAAAAATAACCTTAATAACACTGGATTTCTAATGGCATATACTCTATTAAGCTGTAATACAACGAGTTCAGAATCTAACCTCACTATCAAACTCCGAATCCCAAATGAAATAGATTCAGATAATAACTCAATCACTGCACTGTATTCTGCAATGTTGTTTGTTGTTTGACCGAGGCTCACCCCATGCATAGAAACTAACTCGTCAGAGGGCGAATAGATAACCCAAGCTGCGGAAGAGATATTCCGTGTACTACGACAAGCACCATCAGTAAATCCAATGTACGTTTGGAGAGGCGTCGACATCTGCAATATCAAGAGTAAAACCAAGATAAGCCAGAATAACGACGAAAAACACACTCTCTAAGCTAAGCACACTATCTAAACTAACAAACACACCAGCTAGAAAGAAAAACTAACCTAACTAAATCGCCATACCCATCATTTAAGCATAATACCTCTTTAGGTAAAGTCCATTTCTGGGCTTACCCAAAGAGTCCCCATCAAAATCTACCAGCTCATAGGCCCCTTTTGCTAGCTTTCGCTTGACAATGTAGGGCCCATGCCACTTAGGAACGAATTTACCAGCACCCAGTTTATCGTTAGCTTGATCATATAATAGCACTAGGTCTCCTTCCGAAAAATTACGAGGGGTCACGTTGCGATCATACTGAGCTTTCATCCTTTTTGCGTGAGTCTCGATTGCCAATGCAGCGTCGCGTCGAGTCTCATCTAATTTAGCTAAGTATAATAGACGCTTCTCCTCTTCGGAAGTAGCTGGAAGTAATTCGATAGCCATTTGAAGTGATGGGATTTCGCATTCAATGGGCAACACTGCTTCCAAACCATAAACTAGTTGGAAAGGAGTGAACCCTGTTGATGTTTTCACTGAGGTTCGGTACGCCCAAAGCGCTGAAAATAACATGTTGTGCCAATTCGACCGATGAATACCAATGATTCGTCGGATCATGATAACTAGAACTTTGTTGATGGACTCAACCAAACCGTTTGCTTGGGGATAATAAGGAGTAGAACTATCATGACGTAAACCAAGCTGGCTTGTAAGTTCTGTCATCATAATGTTTCGAAAATGGCACCCATGGTCAGTGATTATCGCTTGCGGGACACCAAACCTAGCAATAATATGATTGAATACGAAAATCGCAGTTTTCTTTCCGTTAGCCTCGAATGTAGGCATCGCCTCGGCCCACTTAGTAAAATAATCAACCGCAAGGATGATATACGCATGCCCCCCGGCCGAGTGAGGGTTACATGTAATAAAATCGATACCCCATTTAGCAAAAGGACCAACGGCAATTATAGGGTGGAGAGGAGCAGGTGGTGCGCGCATCTTGCGATCAAACACTTGACAGTTGTGGCATTTTCGGACCGCAATGATACAATCTTTAAACATGGACGGCCAGAAGTAGCCAGCACACAACACCTTCTGAGCTGTGGCATACCCAGACATATGACCGCCACACGCTCCAGAATGACAGTCATTCATAACCCTTTCTGCCTCTTCATGAGTTAAACAACGACGAAAAACTAAATCCGCCCCACGACGATAAAGAGTATCTCCAATAATTTTGTACTGTTGGGACTGGAATCGAATTTTTCGGCGTTCCGACTTTGAAGCTTCGGACCGAAAGGATTGGGTTTGGAGATAGACAATTATATCCCCATACCACGGATCTAAAGTGCTGATGAGAAACAGGGATTCGTCCGCAATGGGTTCCTCTGCCACAGTTTCCGTGTCAGCACGCGGGAAGTCACACATCAATTCCGCAAAAACTAAAGATTTCTTAGACTTAGATTTTTCAAACTCCAAGTCGAACTCTTGCAAGATAACAATCCATTTAGAGTACTTGCCCCCTAGTAATTGTTTAGTCAAAATATAGATCATAGGGTTGCAATCCGAAATGACTGTAGTTTTACGAAGAAGAATGTAATGACGAAAACGCTGGACAGCCTGAACAGCTGCCAGGGCCAATTTCTCCACATGCGAATATTTTAGCTCAGTGGGATTTAACGTCCTACTAAGATAATATATCACATGTTCCGTTTCGAATTCATCTTCCTGTACTAAGACCATTCCAATGGTGGAATGAGCGGCGACGAGGTACAAAAAGTAATCCTGGTTGTAGTTGGGAGGATGCAGCAACGGTGCATGGGTCAACGCGTGCTTTAGCGCATCAAAAGATTTCTGAGCTATCTCATCCCAAGAAAATTGAGCGTTTTGTTTCAACAACCGGGTAAAACCCTTGGTAATCTCGGCGTAGTTAGGAATGAATCGACGTAAAAAGTTTGCTTTCCCCTGCAAACTTTGGAATTGGCGCAAACTCGAAGGAGGAGGCAATTTGATGATAGCTTTGACCTTCGAGGGATCGACGCGAATGCCGGCTTTTGAAACTACAAATCCCAGCAATCGTCCCACTTCGATGCAGAAGACACATTTGTGTGGGTTCAACCGTATACGATAATGCCTACACCTCATAAAAATTGCTCGTAAATGGACAAGGTGATCAGCTCGACGTAAGGAGTGAGCGGGCAAATCATCGAGATACGGTTGCACAATGTGCTTGATGTCATGAAATGCATAAGAAATCGCCCTTTGAAAAGTGGCTTCGGCATTCTTAAGCCCAAAAGGTAATTTGCAATAAGCAAATGTCCCCCATGGACAAATGAAAGCCGTTTTTGGTTGATTGGCAGGTAGAATATTGATTTGGTTGTAACCGGAAAAACCGTCCATAAAGGAAAATATTTCACTGCCAGCACAATCATCAATTATTTGATCGATATAGGGCGTTGGATAGTTGTCCTTGGGACAAGCACGATTGATATCCCTATAGTCGATACATATTCTTATTGTTCCCTGCTTCTTGTTAACTGGAACAATATTCGATACCCAATCCGTTAACGGGATCGGATAAATGAAACCTGCTTTCAACAGCTTCTCAAATTCTGCTTTAATTGCAGCCGCTTTCCGAGGGTGGATCTGACGCAGACGTTGCCGAACGGGTTTAGCGTCCGGGTAAGTCTTGATCTCATGAACAACAATGGAGGGATCAATTCCTGGAATTTCCTCGTAGGACCAGGCAAACACGTCGCGGAATTCTTGAAATAGGGCCTTGTATGTTATAATTTCGTCATCTGAACACGAGGCACCTATATGAATGTGTTCAACAATTCCAGGCTTCACTGAAATGTCAATGGGAATAGTGCGAGAAACATTTCCCAAATTCAGCTCTGAATCAGGATGTTTCATTGGACTCTGAGCATCTTTGACATATTCAGCTGTAAAAATTGATGAGAAATCGTTTTCAAAACGATCATCCTCAGGTAAAAACGACGATCTATGATGGAGATCGTCCCATGGTAAATCGTCTACACATAGGACTTCACAAAGTTGTTCGTCAGATGACACAACTTCGGGAAATGTTATTAACTCCGAGGTTGACGCGAAAAGGGATTCCTCACGGACCACATTCATTTGGTCGATTTGGGTTGAACTTGGGTCGGAAAAAGACTGCACGGCCTCATAAGCAATTTCATATGGACTCAAAGGCATTGCATCACCGAATGAGTCTATCTCATATTCAAATGGGACAATCCAAGGATCATCGTAAATAATAGTGTCTGAAGTAATCATATGAATGGATGCGAATGAAGGGTCTGCGTTGATCGGAGGAAAAGGAAAAGTTCCCAGTAAACCGGAATCTTTAACTAATCCTACGCCAACATCCTTATAGGGGATAGTCGTTTTACCGACATGTTGGATACTCTCTGAAGAGGCTGGGTCAGATGAAAAATAAGCCAGCTGGTCTATTGTCACGATATTGCCATTATGTGGAAAATTTATGACTCTGAAGACCAATGAAACGACCGCTGTCATAGCGTAAGACCAACTTCGACCCAAAAGAAGGTTGTAGTCTAGAGGGGCATCAACCACCTCCACATCTAGACTAACGGTTTTTCCTTCAACCCCTATAGGAAAATCCTGTAAAATGCCAAACGGATGGAACCCACGGCCATCAAAGGCCTTAAGAATAGTCGGGGATTGGTTCAGCGAAGGAGAACCAAGCGATCTCCAACACTGAATCGACATAATACACGTGGAAGCTCCTTCATCAATTACAGTCCGATGAATGGGTCTGTTTTTTACTATCACTGGAATCTGGAAAGCCATCTGATGAGGGAGACGCGGTGTACTATTTTCTAGATCAAAGATTATCAGGTTCGGGTCCTAAACATCAACAGCTCCTATAGCCGACAAAAGTAATTTTCGTTGTGCTGGGCATGATTGCAGCACTTCTAAAGCCGACATTGCTGAGGGTGAAACAGCTATATCCTCAACAATGTTGTAATTATGGGCCGCTCTCGCATGTGGATTGAAAGCAGACCTTCGAAGTACACCCTTGGCGGGCGGTTTTATTACTAAGTCAGGGTTAGGTTTCTCGATCTGTAGTGGATCGGAACCAGGAGCTGAGGTTGATGGATTTGAACGAGAAGATTCTGCTTCTTTCGATCCATCAACAGGACTTTTACTACCATAATCGTGAGATCGAGTCGCAATCCTTACATGAGACATCATCAATATGGGTTCTTCAGTGGTACTCGAGGAAGAACCTATCATCTTACTCTCCTGCTTTGGAAATGGATCTTTCAAAACAGCAGGAGTTGAGGAACCTTTGACGATTTTCACAACCTCGGCCCGATGGGGGCAATCTCTCGTAAAATGATCCTCTTCACAAATTAGACAAGGATATCGAGGTTTGTGCTTTTCGTCATTGGTTTCCGACTTTTCTGTTTTCTCCTTTGGAGTCTTGTCTGCTTTACCCTTCTTCTTACCCTTCTTCTTCCCACTGTTTTTTTATTTAGCCGTAGATGACTCTACAGCGTGAATATCGGCGGAAATTTCAGGAGAAGACTCTCCTGTCGGGGAATCTGGTAAGGTTATAATGGGCGAAGAAGTCTTTGAAGATTTCTTCTTGCTTTTAGTATTTACCGAACCAATCATGCCATCAGCAGCATGAGATCCCGAAGGAGCAGCAGCGATTTGATTTGACTTTGGAAGATCTGGGATCTTTTCATGTAACGTACCTGACTGAGTGTAAACTAAGTCAAGGTACTGCGCTTGAGCAATTACTTGCTCTTCAGTAACTACTCCGGCCTTAGCTACATCTTCAGTAATCTTTGGTAATAATGATTTAACAAACCATTCAGCTAAGATTTGGTCTGGAATAAAAACTTTCACTAATCGCCGTCGACGTCTCCATTCATGTATATGATCGGAAATATAAGTGGAGGTCGACTGTTTTAATGAAGTTAATAGCTCCGTGCCGTTATCGTATCTGACCGGCAACTGAAAATGAGTTAGGAACGAGGTAGCTAACTGACTAAAATTGTAAAAAGAGGCCCGTGGTAACTCAATGTACCACTTGGCCGCGAGACCAATGAGCGTACGCTGGAAAAGACGTAAGCGATCGAATCATACGAGATGGAATTTGAAGCACACCAGAGGTGGTAAGTCATCACATGATTGGACGGATCCTCTCCAGACTTACCTTCGAACTTGGGTATATCACTGGGCAACTTATTTGGCATTGGCGGCCAGAACGGAAGATATTGTATTGGATCGTTCGTTAGGCGCGTCAAGTCTGGTAAATCCAAAGTTGCGATAAACGGTAATTGCCGATTAGGATCCCTAAAACTTTGGGTCACAAGACCAGTCCCAGGAGGAGGATATCCAGGATAACTTGGAACAGGAATCGCATTCGGGATATTATATCCTCCTGGAAAACCAGGATTAACCGGACCGTACTGGGGTTGCTGAGGTTGTTGATAAGTGTACCCAGGATACGGTTGATACTGGTAAACCGGCTGTTGGACAGCAGGCCCGTATTGGTACTGTCCCTGGTACGGTTGATAAGCGAATTGTGGTTGACTAGTGACAACCGTACTTAAACCAGGTTGTCCTGCAGGCATCTGAACCGTAGTTTGAATCGTAGATCCAGACAATGGTAAAGATGTCTGAGGAGTAGTTGCAGAGACAGTAGAAACCGAAGCTGTCGATACTCCAGAAGCAAGTGTGGTGGAAGGAGCAGATGTTGCGGTAGTTGCAGCAGCCGTTGTTTGAGATGGAGTACTAGGTGCGATTGGCGGCTGAGTAACTACCGAAGTTACAGAAGTTTGAATATTAGACTGGACTGGTTGTTGGGATGGACCAGCAACTAAAGGTTGTCCAGCTTGAGATGACAACTGTATACTTGGCTGCAATACCTGTTGAACTTGCGATGGATCCCACACTATGTTCATTCCGGGGTATTGACCCATGATAGGTTGAGGATATTGAGATCCATAACCGGATTGAGGATAGGATTGATAACTGAAAGGCACAGTTCCCGTACCTTGAACATATGATTGACCTTGAGGTGGTTGATAACCTTGACTCAAGTATTGACCTTGAGGTTGATAACCTTGAGGTAAATACTGATACTGGGGTTGACCTTGGGGTACATATTGAGGCTGGGGTTGACCTTGAGGAATGTATTGTACTATGGGTACATATTGTCCTTGAGGTTGCCCCCCAGACGCAATTTTGTACCTTGAGGTTGCCCCCCAGGCGGTAATTGGCCACCTTGAGGTTGAGAACCGGGAACTGAACCTGACATCATGTAAATGTCCCCTACACCCAATGGTTTATTACCATTGTTTCCAGCTAATAACCCATGTTCAATGGGTTGAGGAGATGCTCCCGCAAAGGTACCAGAAAGTGACTGATACCCGGAGGGAACAGAAGGACCGCCGTACAAGAAAGATTCAGGAGATTGAGTGAATACGGACGACTGACCAGACATATTGACAGGAGTATAAATACCTCCAGGTGGAAAAGGAGTTCGAGGTGGAGAAAAACTTATCCCTGAGTTGTCTAAATAATTGGTTAACGAAAGGTACCAAGTAGTACTTCTAGGAGGACTGTAAAAGATAGATTCACGCTCTCTTAGATCAATAGTAGGTTGATCTTCAAGGATAGATACGCCTAATTCTTCCTCTGGAGCAAGTTCTTCAATAGCTATCAAACCAGCAGGAAGATTTTCGGTGATGACTCTTTCTACCCTAGGTGAATCAGGTGCACTAGAAGTTGGAGTAACAGGTTCAGATACTTCAGGTTCTTCGCCTATATCACTAGTAGATGAAAAACTACCAGCAAGCTCGGAAACTGCAACAACTTCAAGATTATAACCTGTTTCTAGACCTTGGTAATCTGGATGAACTACCAACGACGACTCTCCTTCTTCAGGTGAACCTACTTTACTGCCACTAGGAGTTACAAGGACCTTTAAACCTTCGTAATTACTCGGGACCTCTTCAGGAGGTTCGCCCCGCAATCTACGGGAATTCCTCAACAAATCAGCCACGGTAACAATCTCAGGAGACTTGCCCCGAAGTCTACAGGACTGTCTCGGTAATTCAGCCACAGTTAAAAACTTTTAATTACTGCACACGCAAACAAAGTAAAATCTCAAAGCAAACCACCTAAAGTCTCTAAAGAACCAAACAAATTTGAATCACACGCCTAAAGAATCTAGGGCGTCAAACCATGCACAAACAGTAGCCTTCCGGACCGAAAACACTAGTTGGAGATGAAACCCAACATCGCCGAATTCAGTACAGAGGTGGTGGGCGGAACAATTACCCCGTGTTATAGACATTTTTTTGCCTTATAGCATTGAGCATGAAATGTCCATAATCTAAGGGATCCAAAGTCCCTAAACATGTTGTTCCTACCCCTAGAGGAACAAGGCTAACAAACCATAGCAATTCACAGAAGTTCTCCACCAGAAACTGCTCAAAAACAAGTCAATTCAGGATCAATTAAGTGGCTCCACTAGCTGTCTGCGCTGAATGTCAAAGACATCACTGGCTACCTGTGTTGAATGTCAAAGGCAACACTGGCTACCTGCGCTGAGCAAGAGTTGACATGTGGCAAGTTCATTCCACGAGGTGTCAAAACCCAGGAAGCTTCCAAAATCTTCCTCAATGACACTTGCCTCAAGGAATTCGACTGGTGATGAGTAAGAGGTTCCTAATCTCCAAGTGGAAGCAAGAACCTCCAAGTGGAATCAAGAACTGACAGAGGGAGAGGACACTAGTCAGATCTCAAGCTGACTCATCCTCTCTCCAAACATCTATATATGGATCTCTCCTCCATGAGATCTAGAGGCTGGAATTTTGTTATTGCAAAGAATTGTTGTTGGTTTGAGATTGGAATCATTGGGTGCTTAATGCTTTGAAGGGGGTGAAGATAGGAATTCCATTTGCTGGGAAGGAGATGCTGGATTGGAGCCCTCTGGGTTGTATCTCTTCCTGAACCTTGTTATTCATCAATAAAGCTATCTTGGTTTCTCCTATATACTGATGTATTTTTGATGTATGATTGCATTAGTATGTTTAGTTTATTTCTAATCCTGAACTAGTTATGAATATGAATCCATGTCTTGTGTAGTGTTCTCTTCTTGTGATCTTGCAGAAACCTCTTGAAGCTGGGCGAGCGAGAAGGCAAGCAGTTGGGAACTCTCCAAGAGAAGAGAAACCGGATCGAGGGACAAACGGAAGACGTCGGTTAGTCCATCCATCTCTCTTCATTCTTAATTCATAAAGGAAGAATACTAGAATAGATATCTCTGTTTGTTGCTAAGGCACTGTCACACCTTAGGTGGATAGGATCGTCCTGCATAGGCATTTTTCCCCACAACAAATTGGCGACTCCGCTGGGGAGATCTGTTTAGTCATTTTATTTGTGTTTCCATCATTGTTTGTTTCATAGACTCAACACAACAATCGAACTGCATCTGCTATTCTCAGATGCAAAGTAGACAGTTGCTGCTTTGATCCAACCACTGGATTTGTCTATGATCTGAACAATGGACTCACAAATGATTTGATGGTCCTTTGTGATAGATCTTAGTACTCCCTCAAAGCATCCCTTTGATTGCACCTTGCTTGTTGCTTTTATTTGGCCTAAAACAGTAGATTAAATAGCAATCTGTGACCCAGAACCCAGTGAGAAATGAGAGTTTCTCCTTCAGCGCAGACCCTGTGAAGGGATTCTGCATTTCAACGTAGGTCCCGTGAAGGCTACCTGCGCTGAATGTCAAAACCCCTGTGTTGAGGTTGCGCTGAACCAGTTAGGCCTTGTGCAGCTGGGGTTCTCTGCTCTGTTTTTCCTTGTTTTGATCTCTAATTTTTGCAGCCTGTAACCAGCATAGGTACCAGTCTGATAACTCCTTTTCTCTGCTTAAATTCTGCCTCCTTTTGTACAAAAAGACTGTGAGTGTTTTTATGTGTTTGTGGCGTCATTTACAGTCTTCCTTTGCATGAGTGAAATAATCATCCTGTAGCCCTTGATTCAGATCTGTTGATTGTGATCTTAGGAGAGAGTTCATTGGCCGTTTGCAGTTGATTATACATTTGCTTTTGCTTACTGGTTTGAGTTTGTCTCTTTTAAGTGTCGAAACAAGTGTTCATTTCGGAAATCGTTAAGTGTTGTAATCTCTTCTACCCTCTTTGATTTCGGAAAAGTAAACTTGTTTGTATTTGTCATTTAAAAGCAAATTCAAAATTGTACAAAAAGCTTTCTTTGTAGGCATCAATACTAAGAAAGCGGAAAACAAACACCTGCATTGTGCATTTGCATTTTGATAGTTTGCATGTTTGATTTAGGGAAAGTGCATTAGAGTGTGCTAATTGCTCTTTGAGAAAAGATGGTGTCTTTCTTTTCCCTTAGTAGCTAGGATTTTAAAAGTTGAAAAGATATAAAGCTTGCTTATCATCTTTAGACTGCATTTAGGAATTGTATCATACATCTCGTGGTGAACCTCAAAAGGCAAACTTCTAAAAAGATCAACCTAAAATAAATTGAATGAACTTAACAACGCTTTGCAACATAACGCACAACATAGAGGTCTAGGCTAGAGACGTGTTCCGGCGTCGTAAAGCCTGGTGACTGTCGATCTCGTTGATGGTGGGTGATTCCTCCTGAGGGACGATAGCGCCAGTACGGATTGTGCTCCCACGTACCGTCGCGTATATATTGGGAGACCCCTATAGGCATAAAACCTTTATCCTTAGGAAGCCGTGTCGGCCGCCCTACTGATCGCAATGCACTGAACACAGCATTCAGGAAGATCGACCGCCCGTACCCTAAAAAGTATTCTACGGTTTTACGAAAAGTTTGGCACACCCTCTGCCTAGAACTCCAGAGCAGTTTCTTTTGGCCTTTTTCAGGCTCTATAACAGAAAAAGTCCATCCAAGCATTTGTCACTTCGGGCTCGTTAAAACATCGAAGGAGACTAGAGTCATCTTTAGCTTTTTCTCGACTCTTTAAAATTGAAAAAGCAAGTTGTGTCTAAAAGCGTCTAAAAAATTCATTTAATTCGGAAACACACTTTCCCCTTTTGTATTTTGGTTGATCGAGTAATCCGCAATCATGGAAGAAAGTCAATTGAAACCCCGTCATTCGCGGAGGCTTACGAGTCAACCGTCTTTGTCTCCGGAATTGAAAACAGTACAGACAAAGTGAACTCGTTTAACCGGTTCCAAATCTCCTCTTAAAGTTAGAACAAGTGTTCCGACAACATCGGAGGTTCCGGTTACTCCAAACATTTCTGGAAACCCTGCCTCTATAGAAGAAGTTCAATAGCCACAGAGGGACAGTAACACTGATCCTAGTCTGGGAGCAAATACTTGCGTTACTGAACCAGTTCCATCTGTGACCGGTTCAGAGAGTCTTGCTCCTCAAACAACTGTCGCTGTCGATTCAACCCCTTCTTCGGCACCAGAAATATTTTACGGACCTGACGGTCTTCCCCTTCCACCTGGTTTGATTGCGATAGAGGAAATTGTAGAGGATCCGCAAGCAAGTACTCCAACACATTTTGGAGTAGGGGTCACTCTATTTCCTTCTACATCAGAAGTTAGTCTATCACCAGTGGAAGTTCCTGTAGAATCGCTAGGAAATCTATTGGATAGACTCAAAATGTCTGAACAACCGTCAACATCTAGGACTGTGTCGAATGACATAGCGACAGCAGAACTCCCTGCCGTCACTCCGACAATGTTTGCCGGCATACCATCTGTCCCGACTAGCTCGCAACCGCTAGAAGGAGTCCACCCAGGGACTATTTCGACAGTGTGGTCTGTTCCAGTTTGTTCCTCCGGAATAATATCCGGCAACTCTTATGTTGAGACTCGCCAGATTGATCCATTTGGAGGTCAATTTGGGCAATCCAGTCCCCAAGGACAAACAATCCCCTTGAGTTCCGGATTGCTACCGTATGGGGGGCAGTATGCCCTTTCATTACCCCCTCCGGGGGGGCATCCATACGGGAGTTCACAACAGTATTCAGGTTATACTAGAGTTACATCAAGTGGTTGGGTACCTATGCTACCTCAACAACCAAGGGTTGTATATTCCATGCAACAGTGTGTACCTATGTCGAACATCCCGACCACACCGGCTATTGTGACAGTGTCGCATGTTCAAACGTTGCCTGTTGTATGTCAACCTCATATTTCTCAGGTTGTAATGCAACAGCCCCTTGACTCTGTGACTCAACCACAATCGCCTACTGGTGGGGCGACACAGGTCCAAACGGGTACAATTACCCCGCACCTTGGTCCAACGGTTAGTATAGCACAACAGAACATGGCTTTGCAGCCGTGGCTGGTGCAGTATCAACAAGCACAATTCCAACAAGTGTACCAAGGTTCTGAGCAGCAGATCTTTGCGAACAGTGGACAACCGTATATTCAAAACGGTCAAAACCAACTGCTTTACAGTGGTCAAGTCCAACCGTATCAGTCATACCAGCATCAATTACATTATGCTGGTATGCAAAGGCCCACTGCTCAGGCAATTCCATCGTACCCTGGGTATGCTTCACCTAACCTGAATCAACAGTTACCATTCGTGGCAACTTTAGAGTTACCCGATTTACACCGATTAACCAACGATCCGATTGCTTACGCCCCTTGGTGGCCAGCGATTCCTCACAAACTTCCATCTGACATTCCTAAATTCAATGGAAATCTAGGTGAAGACCCATCGAATCATGTGATGACTTTTCATCTGTGGTGTTCATCAAACACCCTAAATGATGATTCGATAAGGCTTCGCCTTTTCCAGAGGACGCTAACGGGTCCAGCGGCTAAATGGTATATTGAATTACCTAGAGCCTCATTCGACAATTTCAGCTCCCTAGCCACGACTTTCTTAACCCATTTTCAATTACCGATAAGGTATGAAACGGGAACGGAGATCTTAACCAACTTCAAGCAGACAACGACCACTCATATATCCGATCATATACATGAGTGGCGTCGTCGTCGTAGGATGGTAAAAACGTACGTTCCCGATCAGTTATTAGCTGAATGGTTTATCAAGTCGTTACTTCCTGCCATAACGGAAGATGTGGCCAAGGGGGGAGTCGTAACGGAGGAGCAAGTTATTGCTCGTGCACAATATCTAGACTTAGTCTACACTCAGTCTGGCACGCTCTACGACAAAATACCTGACGCTCCTAGACCGGAATTCTCAATTCCTCCTCCTCCTAAATCAAATAGTGACTCTCATGCTGGTGATGGTGTGATTGGCACGGCGAACGCGAAATCGACAAAGGCTTCGTCTAAGAAAGCCCGTAAGACTTCAGATCAAAATGCAAAAGAAGAAATTCTTGCTTCGGAAGTAAATGTCGTATCAGCAGATAAAGGCAAAGAAACCAATCAACCAAGAAGCAAGAAGAAGCAAAACAAAGGGAAGAAGAAGAAACAGGGTGAGTCATCCCCCGAAAAAACTTCCTCAAACCCTCCTAGGAAAGGGAAACCAAAAAGTCCATGCATGATATGTGACGAGGATCATTGGACAGCCGATTGTCCATACAAAGCTGAGCTGAAAAGGTTCTTCAAAAGTTCGCAAACCTCAGCTGTGTTAATTGATCCGCTCCCAAATCCAGGTCAAAATCTGGTTGATAGTGGAAATGCTTCCCCGTCGCAAGTGCTTATGTTGTCGGTTTCAAAACAGCAAAATGATGCTTTGATTTCGACAAGGAACAAAGATTACGGGAATCCGAAGCTGTCGAACGACAAAGGTAAAGATCAACCAAGTAGTTCGACAACAACTTCGACAGAAGTTGTACCGCCCATCATTCCTGAATTAACAATAAAACCGCCAAAGGGAGTAGTACACAAGTCGACATTTAATCCTCGCGCCAGAGCGGCGCAGCATTATAACATAGTGGAAGATTTGGCCCAATCGCCATCCGCTATGTCGACTCTTGAAGTACTACAAAATTGCCCATCCCAAAGGCAGGTTTTGTTATCGGCTATTGGTGGGGTTGATCCTAAGGATTCCAATCTTGTATCCTTCGACCACAAAGGATACGATCCTCAGTTACCAGCTCAACTAGCTTTCCTTATTCAAGTGAAAGCCCTCAACAAAACTGTTCACCGAACAATTATTGATGAGGGGGCATCCACATGTATTATGTCGATGAGTTGCTGGAAAACTTTAGGGTCCCCGACCTTGTCGCGATCTTCGACGACATTGAAAGCATTCGACGGAAGGACCTATACCCCGTGCGGTATCCTTAATAACTTGAAAGTTGAACTGGGGGGAAAAACAATAGAAATAGATGTTGAAGTCATCGATGGGAATCTTGATTACAACATCCTACTGGGAAGACCCTGGATATATGCCATGGCAGCTGTAGTGTCGACTTATTTTAGGAAGATCGCATTCCCTTTTCAAGGAGGGATTACGATCGTCGACCAACAAGACTTCCTCCCTAATGGTTCACAAGTTACGGGAAGCATTCCCATGATCCATGGAAGCAACCATTCGCTTCAAGACATCGGAGTAGGCCTACTGAAAGACCCCACATTAATGGGAACTTTCGCACTTCCACCTCCAATCTATATAGGAGAAGTAGCATTGGTAGGAGCCTGCAACATGATATCTTCCACGAAGATCTCAGAAGACGATATCGACATGGATCATGCAATGGTTTTGCCCCCAAGCCCAATAGAAATATTGTAGCAATCAATGTTTCAGGCATGGGAGGCGAACCCAAATCAACGCTCATCAAGCGTTTGGGTAGATAGGTCTAGAGAATATGGTACCCCATTAGATCCTTGGTCGAAAGTACATGGGACTGACGAAGGAATCCTACAATCAATGTTGATTGAGGGGGCACCATGGAATGATTGCCACCATCGTTCCCTTCTTCCAGATTATGAAGAAGATACTCAACATGACCTTTATCACCCCTCAGTTTTTGAATTCCTATCAAACACTGTAAATACGGTGGATTCCGAGCGAAACTTATCCAATATTGAAGAGACTATAGCCATAAACATCTCGACTAAAATAAATGTTGTAGAGAATATTTATGTCGGCAAAGGTTGTTCTCCTTCAGAACTGGAAATATATAACGCTCTTTTTCGCGAGTTCAGAGATGTCTTTGCTTGGTCATATGATGAAATGCCAGGCATTGACTCGAGTATCGTTGAACACGAGATTAAGATGTATCCTGATGTCAAACCAGTAAGACAACGGCTACGGCAGGTGCACCCCAAGAAAGCCGCTGCCATTAAAGCAGAAGTTGAAAAGCTCCTCCATGCTGGTTTCATCTACCCGGTTCCTCTAACCGATTGGGTATCGAATATTGTCCCTGTTATGAAGAAACAAGGGACAATTAGAGTGTGTGTCGATTATAGGGATGTAAACCAAGCTTGTCCGAAAGACAACTACCCTACACCCTTCATCGACCAGATAATTGATGAATGCGCCGGATGTGAAATCTTTTCATTCATGGATGGATTTTCCGGGTATAATCAAATAAATATCCGCCCACAGGACCAGTCAAAGACTGCATTCATTTGTCCGTGGGGCACATTCGCTTATCGAAAATTACCCTTTGGTTTAAAGAACGCAGGGGCGACGTTTCAGAGGGCAATGAATTATGCCTTCCATGACATCAAGAACATCGTTCAACCATATCTCGACGACCTTCCGGCTCATTCGCGAAAGCAGACTGATCATCCGCAGCATTTAAGAGCGATATTTCTACATTGCCGACACTACAAGATAAGACTCAATCCACACAAATGTGTGTTTTGCGTCGATTCTGGTCGTTTACTTGGCTTTGTAGTCTCTAAGGATGGGATTCGTCTCGACCCTTGCAAGGTTCAGGCAATCATTAATTTGTCTCCACCTTCAAATTTGCTTCAGATTCAGAAACTCCAAGGGAAAGCAAACTTTCTAAGGAGGTTCATTCCAAATTACGCAGAACTTGCTAAAGGTTATACTCGTCTTTTGAAAAAGGATGTACCTTTTGTCTGGGATCAGGTGGCGCGAGCTTCCTTTGATGCTCTGAAAGATTCTCTAGTAAAAGCATCATTAATGTATGCCCCGGACTATCAAAGAGATTTTAACCTGTATCTGGCTGCAGCAGATACGACCATTGCGATGGTTTTAGTTCAAGAAGTCGATGGAATTGAACATCCTATATATTATTTAAGCAAAAACTTGAATGATACAGAAAGCAAATATTCTTACGTTGAAAAGCTAGCACTTGCTGTTGTTCAAGCGATACAAAGATTTCGACATTATGTCCTCTTTCGGAAAACTACCATTCTATCAGATTGCAACCCCATGACTTATATATTGTCGCGATAGTTGCTGGGGGGCAAGTATTCGAAATGGATAACGATCCTTCAAGAGTTTGATCTGGAATTTGTAAAATCCAAATCAAAGAAAGCTTTAGTTTTCGCAGAATTATTGTGCGATCTCCCATCATCGTCCAACGATGAAACATCCGAAGAATCAATCGTGGACGAAAGTTTGTTTCTGATATATGCAAGCAATGAGTGGTATGGAGATATAATAATTTATCTCCAAACCCAAAAATTCAGGCCTGACACCTCTCGCTCAGAACAGAAACGTATACGATACCAAGCGAAAGACTACATGATCGTCGGTGATGTTAGTGTCAGTCTTTCTAGCCTTCCTACAGTGATCAAATATGCTCTTACAAAGTGATTTTGAAGTGTCAAGGTCAAATTTTGTCATTTCAAAGAGTTTTCAAGCAAAATTTGGTCACTAAGCATTAGGTCTAGGGTTTGCTTTCACTCTGTTCAAAGTTGCCCAAATGTCAGTCTATGTCATCATTCAGCTGAGTGTATCATCATTCAGAGGGTTGTCATTATCATGTCAATGTCTAATGAGTCATTTGACACCTTGTTCATGCTTCAGTTGCCACCCAGGCAAGGTCATTTCCCTCTCCTAGGGTTTTGAAGGCAATTTTTCTTGGATGGTCAAATCACCGGAAAAACTTGTTTCCTGATGTTCATACACCTTCCCCTATCCTTAAAGTACCTTAACAAACACTTCCCATCCCTTAGATCCGCCAAATTCCTCATTTTTGTACAAACCCTAGTTTCTAGCTACAATTTGGCAATTTTCTAGGTTGGGCCTGTGTTTTGCTCTTTTCGACCCCTTCCCCTCACTCAGTCACTGAGATTCCACTTTCTCCTGCTTCCTAACATCCCTCCCCACTTCCACAAATTTCCCCAAGAATTTAGAAGCCCCCTATCCCCTTCATCTCGCTCCATTTCGACAAAATTCCTTGCTTCACACATCGGGACAAGTCGCACTCAAATGATGTTCCAGAGAAATCAAAGATGAATTTTGGAAAACTGAGAGAGGTTTTTGTCCATAACATGCCAAAGAAGAAAAACCTCCTTCACTTTTTACACAAGTGTCATGGTTTGAGAGAAATGTCAAAAATACCGGCGAGAACGAAGGTGCTCCAAGGACGGTTGGCCAAAGCACAAAAACGAAGGAAAACGCCCGATCCACTCCAAATTTTGGTCAAAGCCTCTTTTACTGAGCATGGTACTTTATTGGGGACTCCCAGCCCAAATTTCAAGAAATTTGGAGAAAATTTTGTCATTTGTGAATTTTTTGTGCAATTTACAGGTTTTGGCCATTGGAATGGTCTCACCCCGGGTGAGACCATTTTGGAGGACTGCTCGGAATTTTGAAAACTTGGCATTTTTGGAAAGGGCATGCAAAGAGAAAAATTACCAATACTTGGGAGAAGCCTGATTTTGAGATTTGAGCCTCCAAAAGCTCAAAATACATCAAAAAAATGACTTTCTGCCCACTTTTTGAGTTGCAGAAAGTGACCTTGGGAGAAATGGTTTTTGAGGGGGCAAAACAATTCCAAATTCAGAAATTCCACTTGGGATGGAAAGTAGACAGACCAAGATTTCCAATGAGCCATCTTGCACCTGATTTGGATCAGTGGAACCCACTCAAAAGTAGCTGCAAAGGGGCGCGACCATTTGAACAGGGGGCGCGACCATTCGAGCCAGCTTTACCAGAATTGACCTTTTTTGTCAAAAAACACTGTTTTGACTATGGTTGACCATTTTTACTTGTAGATGATGGATAAATGTAATATTTTCATGGCACTTTGATAGATTTTATCTCTCTTTACCCTTCTAGAAGCTTCCATGATGTAAAAAGTGAAAAATTAATGCATGGATGAGTTAGCTAAGTAATAGAGGCAAGTTGTTTGGCTGCCTATTTTCTAGTTCTTAGTTTAGAATTAGTTCAAACTGCTCCTAGGAAGCTGAGCTCGACCCCTAGAGGTGGGGAAAGGAGTTAGATGGTCTAGATGGTCTATATTATGCTCTCTCCTTCTCATTTTCATGGTTGGACTCTTGTGGGAGAAACATTATTGTGTATTGTACATCTATTTCTGCAAATTTAAGGAAAGGAAAGCCAGGGTTTTGCAGATTTCATTGTGGATTCTTGTGGATCATTGTGTTGATGGTGTGTCTTCTAATTGTTACTGTAAGTTTGTTTATGTGTTACATATCTCTTTCTTTGCTGCTAATTGGACAGATGAAGTGGTAAAGTTTGAATTCATGCTTTGACATGCTCAACTTTTTAGTTTGTTCAATATTTATATTTTCTACTATCTAGAGAGGATTCAAAATGGTTGTTTTCCCTCTTTAGCTCCTCCTCTATCATCCCTGATCATCCATCTCAGATTAAGGCATCAACGCTCACTCCTACCTTGCCCCAAAGATCCCCCTGCAAAAACTGTGCTCAATCCCCGCACCCTGAATTGCACTCCCTCCAATTGCCACCAAAAACCCCAAAAAATCATTAAATCAACCCCCCTATCAATTTACTAGCCTAAAATATTTATTCTTAATTGGTCAGCCTAATCATATTGAAAGATCTATCAAATCTGACCCGAGAGAGCCTTCTCATACCTCGTAGGGCTAGCTACGAGGTGAAATGGTTTGATGTAGCCTTGAGAGTTTGTCTATCTCAGCCTAGGTGAATTCCAAGCACTAACAGGTGATACGCTTTACTGTCGTGGTATCAATACAGTTCTGAGGAGGTGCCTCACCCATGAAGAGGCCGAAAAAGCCCTGAATGAGTCTCATTCAGGCGCGTGTGGGGGGCATCAATCTGGATATGCTACAGCACAGAAAATCTTACGAGCAGGATACTTCTGGCCAACCATGTTCAAAGATTGCATAACCGCAGTCAGAAGTTGCCATGCTTGTCAAATTTTTGATAGCAAAACCAGAAGACCACCCGCACCTTTACATCAAATAGTTGCTGTTGGGCCTTTCGCCAAATGGGGCATCGATTTCATGACATGTAACCCCACCTCGACCGGGGGGCATGGGTATATTATAGTCGTCGTTGACTATTTTACCAAATGGGCCGAGGCGATGCCTACATTAGATAACACTGGTGAAACAGCTGCCCTTTTCTTTTTCAATCATGTAGTCGCCAGGTTCGGCGTACCACAGGCTATAGTTACAGATCATGGGTCGCATTTTCGCAATCACATGATGGTTGAATTAGCTGCCAAGCTTGGGCTATCTCACGACAGCTCTACCCCGTATTATCCGCAAGCCAACGGACAAGTTGAAGCAATCAACAAGGTCCTGAAGCGTATGTTGCAAAGGATGGTCGGAGTTCACAAAAGAAGGTGGCACCTAATCCTGTACTCAACCTTGTGGGCTTACCAAACATCGGTAAGGAATGCGACCGGGTTCACACCTTTCCAACTGGTGTATGGCCTGGAAGCAGTCTTACCAATCTAGTGTGAAATTTCGTCTCTAAAACTCGCAATTGATCTCCGCCCCGGAACTTCGGAAGAAGAGGCCCGTTTCTTGGAATTAATCCAATTGGATGAAACCCGTCGTGACGTCGCTTTGGCTAACGAAGCCCATAAGAAACGAGTCAAGGCGCAGTTTGACAAAATGTCAAACCCCGTGTCTTCTCAGAAGGTGACTTGGTCTTGCTTTATGACCAAGAATCTGATAAATTGGGAGCAGGTAAATTTAATTCTTTATGGATGGGCCCTTATATTGTTAAACGAGTGTTAGCAAAAGGAGCCTACGAGTTAATGGATTATGACGGAATTCCATTGGCGCAACCCCGTAATGGGTTGTACCTCAAGCGTTACTATGCTTAAATAGTAACCTATATGCTTTTGTTGTATTTTGTTTTCGCTAAAGTGTTTGTTTTGGTCGAGTAATCCACCTTTTTACATTTATTGCAGATGTCAAACCTTCTGGAGACATGTGTTGGATATGCCGACGGAGCGAGTCGTAGTTTGCAGAACCTGTCCTCCGCAGCCTGGGCCATTTTTTATCCAAGCGGCGAGTTAGTAAGTTTCAGAGGTGTATGTATTGGGCAATCAACGAATAACATCGTTGAGTATAGCGCGTTGATAGAACTACTCTCTGATGCCATCACCCATGGTATACGCCGACTAATCGTCAGGCTAGACTCACAACTCGTGATACTACAACTCAATGGTATATATTTCGTCCGCAACCCAGCTATTTATCGCATGTTCCTAAGGGTTAAGATTTTGGAAAGACAATTTGATTTAATTCAATACCAACATATTTCCAGAAACTTAAACACATTAACCGACTCATTAGCAAACTATGTGTTAGATAGACATTTGCGACATTTATAAAAAGAGACACATCATCAATGTTGTACATATGGATCATATAACTCAACCAAAATAAACCCCGAAAATCAAAATATATATATAAGTTGTTTATCGTTTGTACATAATGTTCTGTAACCAAGACAAAAATCGGTCGCATGACCCAAAAACTCAAAAATGCTAGGGGGCACCCTAGCCTAGTGATGCTCATGATAGCACGTCACGGCCTGTGCAATCATGCGTAAGAGACGAGTCCATCGTCTAGGCACACCAGTAGTATGCCACTGCAACTGTAAAGGTAACTCGTCGATCCTCACATCAGGAATGCCGAGAGTAAGGCTCTCAACCTGCTCCTGCACAGCTGTAAGGGTCTCGACCACATCAAGGTCACGAAGAATAACCCTCCCAGCAGTCTCCCCTACTGGGGCAGCAACTGGCGCTCTTGGGCGAACTGCTGGACGAACAGGACCAACATCTGCATGCACACATGAGTTTGATTAAAGTCTTGATAGAATAAAGCACAAGGACATTATAAATAAAAACAGTAAACAGTGATATGGTCAAAGATTTTACCGATAGCGCCCCACTGTTCGCCATCCGGCAGTACCAAGTCCGGATCACCTCAGAAATCCATACCAACATATGGATACTCGGAATAGACCATCTCCTGACGCTCGAACCACCTGAAGAAGGTATCAGTGAAAGAAATCTGAGATTGACCAGCATGCCTAGACATGTGATCAACCCATCTCTGCATGCGTGGCTCGGTAGGAGAAGGCAAGTCGAGTGCGATATACTGAGGCTGCATCAGTGGTATCTTCTCCAAGGCAAAGGCAGTCAAAATAGAACCAAATCCAAAGTTCTTCAGCTTCCCGTCCTTTACCTTGGTCAACTGACTTTTCATCTGAAGAAGTACTGCATCACACCAGTTGAATACTTTCGGTTGGAGGCACTCCAAGGCGTGCTACACATAGGATCTGTTGGCAACATGAAGAGATGTGCTACCGGCCATCCTACCAATAGTATACAGAATGGACCTGAGAGATCTGTCAGCAATCTCACGGATAACGACCTTGCCGTCTCTGCTCGGCTGAGATCCTTCCCTGCAGTACTGGTGGACATAATCTCTCACTGAATCATTCCCTCGGGCCGAACCTGACAAAGAAACGGGAGCACCCTGCCTCGACAAACCAGTCAAGAAGTAAATGTCTACTACGGTCAGGGGGATAGATTTGCCCCTAATCTGAAATACTTGGTTGATAGGATCCCAAGCATCAAGCATATACTGCAGTAAGGAGATCTGTGCTCTCATACTAGAGATACGGAAGAACTTCAGCAGGCCACAGTTCCGCAGCGCGTTCACCGTGACAGGGTCATGGAGGGCAATCATGTCCTCTTCTTCATGTTCTCATTCTCGCCATGTAAGGGTCATTTTGCTCAAAAGTCCCTGCAAAACAAACAAGAGAAAGAGTAAGATCCTGGATTTGATGAGAAATTGGCAAAATTTTCATCAAAAAACTGTGCAACAAAATTGTTTTTCTATGCCCAACGCAACTGGCTAGTGTTCCACCTGCGTTGAAGGTCAAACTGCCTTCATGCAGCTTGACATTCAACGCAGGTTTCGAGTGAACTACCTGCGCTGATGGCAGAGCGCCCTAGCAAAACCCCAGGGGCTCAGGGGGACAGGAAAACAGGCACAGAATGGGAAAAGGAAACCATGAAAAGAAAGAGCTAGGGTTTAGCTCCTACCTGGTCCAGACGGCGCCGAAAATCGTCCGCAGAATCTCCCAGAATCAGCTGATGAAAATCAAGGGGGAAGAGGCACCTCCAAAGCTCCAACAAACCAAGTTCAAATGAAATGGTAAAATGAGAGGTAAAAACACTTTTTAATTGCTTTTTACGTAGTTCAAAGCGAAATATTAGGGTTCTAATCTCATTTTCAAGCAAATGTTATTCATTTCTAACTAGTTTGATGCAGCAATTGAGGATACAGTACTATCTTTGAAAATGGCAAAGCTAGTTATGGTAAAAAATCAAAAATTTGACCATATAATATCGAGCAGTTTTAGCACACAGTTCATGCTCGTTAAAAAATAAACACAAGATCCGAGCAGTTTTAACGCGGACTTCATGCTCGTTAAAAAATAAACATAAGCAATGAGCAAGTGTTTCCACCAGCGTTTAAGCTCATTTTAAAATAAAAAATGAACCACTACCCGGTAAATAACCACTGTGAATGTAACCTCATCACCCATTAAAGCCTTGGTCGTGTTTGCACCGTCACCTCCACTTTTCCATTGGCCGATCGTTCACTTCCATATGTTTGTTTACCCATTTTGAGGAACAGCTGCGAAGAGTGATTTCACCTAGCCATCCTTGTGACACTGTCGTGATTGGAAAATTCCAACCTGTACCTGGAATCAGCTGCTAACCCTGTTTATCACCCGTTCCTCAAAAGACGAGTCTTCTTTAAGCTCTTTTCAACTGACTCGTAAAATATGAAAAGATTGCCGAGTCCTTGGCCTTCCAGCTCGTTAAAGGGACAGGAAGAGCTACCCTCTTCTAGATTTTAATCTTTTTGGACCTGAGGGATTATTGCACAAAAAGATCGAGCGCTTGTCTTATTCGGCTTGTTAAAACTATCGAAAACTCATCCCTTCTGTATTGTTTTATACTTTTTCGGACCTAAGGGATTAGATGACGAAAAAGGACTTTTGGAGTTAACTTTATGTACCTTTTCAGACTCTCTAAAAATGAAAAGGACTGAGTTATCTTTGTCGTTAGACTCGTTAAAATCATTAAATAGCAACAAACTTGTCTTTAGATGAGAACGAGTTTCACTATCGCTAGGCTCGTTAAAACATAGCAATGGGCTTGCCCGAAGGGCGGGTTATAGAACAAGCATATGTTATCCTCCTCAAGCTTGACAAAAATAAAGAGGTACTGGTCAGCAATGACTGGGGAAAAATTGGGAGAAACTCAAGAAAACTTTGATGGTAGCAAGTCGCTCTTGAACATGACACTTTTCCTCCATACCACAATCGGGTTGGGTTTTTTCATTCACCAGTCACATCACCATGGTCTCGTCATACCATCCATATTTGGGGTAATGCTACCGATCCATCGCATCAGTGTCGCCATATGTTCAAGAGAAGTCGTTCAGAAAATTCAAGCGTGTCCCATCCACTGCCGTACATTATCCTTCATCCTTTCATGACCGCCACCCTGAATCATATGTCACAGATCGTTTTCACCTCCATTAAAATCATTAGCTCCGTTCCGTGTCACTGATGTGGGATTCATTAAGGCCCTCCTTTGACGGATCGCTTCTTGTCGACATCAGCTCATTATCCGAGAAGTTGATCTAGGAACAACCCCTTCAGTACTTTGAAGCTTGCATGCCTCAATGGCAAGTTTCTCACTTCCGGCGACAGGTATACATCAATGACCTTCGACCAAAATATTTTGCGTGGTGTTCGACGCCAAGTCCTTTATTCACACCACGTGAATTGTACTGCAGTACCTTGAGGGTCATTATCATTATCGGTGATTCCTCTCGCGCTTGTTAACGGTTTACCTCATTGACCGGTAATCAAGCGATGTATTTCCATGTTCGACTTCAGAACATTTCTCACATGGATCGACTTGTACTTAGAGTGAAAATCGAACGAGTTTGAAGACCCCGGATCTAGTTTCATCCATCCGGTCTGCGATATATATTCAGGAAAGATAAAGACATTGACATGTACATCATTGCAGCAAATAATCATCCTATCCAAAGGATGATAATTTCATCAAAATTATCAGTCTACCATCAGACGATTGTCTGTTCTATGTACAGAAAAATGAATTTATAAAGCTGAGCATGGGAATGCCCACCTCAGCTAGATCATGAAAGCAGTATGAAAAATAATGTATTGTATTGTATCTTATTATAGGTCCCCTCCCAGCATTGGATGAACTTCGGATCCCCCTGATAAAGCATTTCACCCGATAAACAGCCTCATACTTTAGGGGGCAACTGTTATAGACATTTTTGTGCCTTACAGCATTGAGCATGAAATGTCCATAATCTAAGGGATCCAAAGTCCCTAAACATGTTGTTCCTACCCCTAGAGGAACAAGGCTAACAAACCACAGCAATTCACAGAAGTTCTCCACCAGAAACTGCACAAAAACAAGTCAATTCAGGATCAATTCAGTGGCTCCACTAGCTGTCTGCGCTGAATGTCAAAGCCAACACTGGCTACCTACGCTGAATGTCAAAGGCAACACTGGCTACCTGCGCTGAGCGAGAGTTGACATGTGGCAAGTTCATTCCACGAGGTGTCAAAACCCAGGAAGCTTCCAAAATCTTCCTCAATGACACTTGCCTCAAGGAATTCGACTGGTGATGAGTAAGAGGTTCCTAATCTCCAAGTGGAAGCAAGAACCTCCAAGTGGAATCAAGAACTGACAGAGGGAGAGGACACTAGTCAGATCTCAAGCTGACTCATCCTCTCTCCAAACATCTATATATGGATCTCTCCTCCATGAGATCTAGAGGCTGGAATTTTGTTATTGCAAAGAATTGCTGTTGGTTTGAGATTGGAATCATTCGGTGCTTAATGCTTTGAAGGGGGTGAAGATAGGAATTCCATTTGCTGGGAAGGAGATGTTGGATTGGAGCCCTCTGGGTTGTATCTCTTCCTGAACCTTGTTATTCATCAATAAAGCTATCTTGGTTTCTCCTATATACTGATGTATTTTTGATGTATGATTGCATTAGTATGTTTAGTTTATTTCTAATCCTGAACTAGTTATGAATATGAATCCATGTCTTGTGTAGTGTTCTCTTCTTGTGATCTTGCAGAAACCTCTTGAAGCTGGGCGAGCGAGAAGGCAAGCAGCTGGGAACTCTCCAAGAGAAGAGAAACCGGATCGAGGGACAAACGGAAGACACCGGTTAGTCCATCCATCTCTCTTCATTCTTAATTCATAAAGGAAGAATACTAGAATAGATGTCTCTGTTTGTTGCTAAGGCACTGTCACACCTTAGGTGGATAGGATCGTCCTGCATAGGCATTTTTCCCCACAACACCCCGGCAACCTGCTTAATGAATAGACCGGCACAAGTTCCTCCACTTTAACCGTCTCGAGTGAAGTGAACCCCCCGGAAAATCCAAGTGAGTCTAGCCGACGTCTGCTCCGGGTAAGTGGGATCTTCCCTCCACCGTCACCTCGGTAGAATCCTAAAGATAATGGTCACTAAGGTTACCAACAACAACAAATGCACCTGGGGGAACAGTCTACACTCCGACAGCACGCAAGGGCAGAGTATCAAGCTCAATCCCCTTGCCGGCTCCTTGAAAATAATCCAAGGTTTACCGACAAGTGACCCCTGGCTCCTCGACAATGGTTAATCCGAGGTTTACCGTTTGTAATACGTGCGTATCTGGCATCGTTCCCAATGAGGGAGGATTGATCCCCTCACTGGTTCAGACACGAGCTCGTGCTTCTCCTTTAAGAGGAGCTTTCCCAGAGTACAAATGAAACAGTTGGATTTATCCTACCACAAGATCAGCTACTTGTTTGGTTTTGCTATCTTGGAGAGTTAATTACTCTCCTACTCCAAGACACTAGCCTGATCTATATTGGTGTTTCAAAGCCCTAGTAAATAAAAGTTACTAAGTTGATTTTACTTTAAGCGTTAATTTTATGGCTTTTTTTTAAGACAAAAGGTAGCGGAGATGAAACTGGTGGTGTGTAGACTCGACCGAAATCCACTAAAAAGATGCACTTAGGATGATTTACACTAATTTTTCCTTTTTCAATGAGTTTCCTAGCTAAGAGAGTTGGAGAATGCAAATTTGATATAAAACAACTTTCTTGGCAATGAAAAACAAAGAAACAAACTCTTTATCTTTTCAAAACACACAACTCATGACCACTATTCACTTCACAAAAATTCCTTTTTCTTTCAAAGACATAAATGCTACCAAAGCAAACTTTCCTTCAAAAGATATTTTTGTATTTTTTCCTAATTAATAAAGCATGTAAAACTTACTTTAACAAAAATCAAATTTTAAAAAACTATGGCAATCAAATCAACTCAATTCCACTCAAAAGCAAATCTAAGAGAAATAAATATAAAAGTAAATCCAACGAGTCAAAAGCTTACTAAAGATGATTCCTGGATGTTTTACTCAGTCAAAATGTAACGAAGGACTAGTTAATGCAGAACCAAAAACTAGTCAAAACAAAAATCGAAATCTTTTTGTTCTTTTCTCAAGAATAAAATTCAAAGTTCAAACAACAAACTTTTTCGAGATTCGCAAAGAGAATACACAAAGGTAGGTCTCTCACGAGGGTGATTTCTATGACAGGCCCGACTCCTAAGAGGACTGAACAAAACCAAGGAGATCCAAAGTTTGACAACCTCTAACGCCAAAGTCACTACAGGACCAGTTAAAAATCAAACCCTAAGGCAAAATCCCTATGAATTTCACTAAACCCTCGACACTGACGAAACAAGCTTAGGTGAAGATTTATGGCAGAAAACTAGTGGATCTGGGCAGAAAAACAAATTAAAAACAAAATGTAAAAGGCAAAAAAGAAGGAAAATGAAATTTTCTTAGTTTTGACAGTGGTACGCAGGCGACCTATTTACACAGGTGCGGGTACGCTCTGTGCACAAAGCGACAGTGTGTACAGGTACGCACTGTGCTCAACTCAGAGGCTGCGTACTTCTAGCAAAACAAAGAAAAACTAAAATCTAATTTAACCCTAAGCTAGCCCACCCAAATACACAGTCAGACAGCCAAAAACCAGAAAACAAATAACTTTTCTCAGATCAAAAGTTCATACAAAGGAAAAAACATTCACATTAATGGAGTCCCCAGTGGAGTCGCCATTTTGTCATGCGGAAAGAGTTGTTAGTGCGGACACAACCGACCTCCCTAGAAGCAAAAGCTTTCTAGTGACAAACAAGACAAATAAAGCTACCTTTCTCTAAACATGCATTGCAAATACAAGTAATCAGGCGATCTTTAACATACCTTTAGTCCAACGCTTTGTAGTAGTCCAGCCTCGCCGATCCGGATGAGCTCCTCCTTCTCTTCGAAACCTGCATTCACTAACAAGCCAAAAGATTAAATAACACCTGATAAACTCATAAAACAATACATATCTATCATATAGACCAAGGAGTATATGAAACAAACCATGAATAACAATCTGTTGAGAAAAATAAGTTCATTTGCATTAAAAGGTAACAAAAGGAACCATTACAACCTGAGCCTTGGTGTTGTGCAAGTCCCTCCTAGGGTCCAGCAAGAGTTTTCCTTTACTTTGATCAGCTCACCCACTCTCAAATAAGGCTAGGAAAGGATGGGAATCTCTCTTCTCAAGATTTACAAGGGAGTCCTAATTCCAGCAGCATCTACCCTTAGGAATGTTCAGCTTTCAACCTCCCTCCCTTTGGCCCAATGCCTATATTTATAGTGCTCTAGAGGAAGTTATTCAGGTCCACCATCAATGGGATAAGCCCCTCTTTGGATGGGATAGCTCCCCTCTTGATGGGATAAGTTCCTCTTTGGTAGGGATACATGAACCATCTGGAGGCGCTTCATACACGTCAAACAAGCTTCTAGAAGGCTCTAGAAATGACCACAAGTAACTTTTTTGGAGTGAAACTTGTGCCTTTTGACCTTTACAGGAGTACGCACCCATTGCTTTACATACAGAGCGTACAAGTACGCAGGTATTGTGAACTTGGAGTGCGTACACGCAAGTGAGGCTAAGAGAAACTGCGTACCCAGAGATATATAGATTTTTAATGACTTTCTCTCTTTCTTGGAGTTTGACATGGAGAGCAGAGGTATGAGGCTTGCCAAGGAGGATAGTATGATAGTTGATGGAGCCATACTAACTGCAAATAGTCATGGTGACAAATTTTAGTGTAACACTTGGTATTTTTCCGAGGCCCTGTTTGGTCTGTCACGCGCGGCTGTTTTAAGGGCGTAGAGGTGGTGCTCGGGTCCGTGCCTTCTGCCATATCATTTGCCCCATTCCTGTGGTCAAGTTCAGGCCTCTTTCTTCCTGTGTCGGAGTGACCCCTACTGTTGCTGTCTTTTCCACGGCGGCCTTTGCTGCCTCTCAGGATGCCCGTACTTCTTCGACTAGCTGTTCATTCCGCTTTTGTTGTGCCAGACTCTTGACAACAGCCTTCTGTCTTTGAATCTTCGTCTCATCGTGCACCACCAAATCTAGTGCACACCATTCCGGTGGCCACGTATCAAGCACCACAAACACAACGTCATCTATTACGATGAAGGGGAGTGTGGTCCACTTCTGCTCTGGATCCTTTCATGCCCTAATATACACATGGTGCATATCTGCTTTAAAGTCTACAAAATTCTTCACACTGTCGTAGACCGTGGCGGACAGGCGTGGCCATTTAGTGATCCACAGTTGTATTCTTGCCTCCATCAGTACCCATAAGATCTTGGTTTCGTGGATTTGCATGGCATCCTTCGTCGCCCATAGCGATGCATATTTTTCTGCCTCTGGCCAGTTCTGGTCAAGGGGAGGAAACTGACTATCCTCAGGAAATTCGCCTGTAACCAATAGTATGGATAAGAGAAACCACGCGTAGTGGAAGGTCTTACCCTGTTCTTGGGCCTCCCTACAGTTTGTCAGGAACTCGTTGCGAAGGAACTGTGCCCAGTTGAACTGTACCCCATCTGCACATTGCTCGGCTAGCGCAATGACCGTTACTGGTACCTCATTGCCCTTGCATTTTCTCATCACCTTTCCTACCAAAAACTAGGTGGCGACACGGACCCCTTTGTTCTGAATACTAGTAATAATGTACCCCCTCTGCTTTTTCTCCAACTTATATTTCTTTTTCATGGCCTCCATAAGCGTCAAGTCTCCACTTGTGCCAGCTATTTCTGCGGGGTCCCTTCCTGCACAGGGAAGCCGAGAAATCCTATGAATGAGCTCCACCATGATAGGAATGGGCTCTTCCAGCCATAAGTACCCATCATGCACCAAGAAAAGTAGTTTCCTGATGACAAATATTGTGATCGATGCCTGATGAAAGTGTGGAATCGATAGGAGGTGGAGTAGCCCGGCCTCCTCCACCCCGTGCAGCCATGTCTGTGGCTGCAGTGTTGTAACGGCCCCTTCCGTGCTTTGTTCCATCAGCTCGCTAGTTTCTAAATGGGGAAACTTCTCGCTATCCACGAGGTCCCAATCTTCAAATTTCATAGAGGGAATGTGGCCCACAGCCATTCCTTCAAACAGAACCCCTTCGGGGAGGGATGGAGTGTTAAATGTGCTGTTAACGACATCCAAATCTTTAGGTACCTTTACCCTCCCTTTCCAGGGAGGGACATACTTGGGTAGTTTTGCTGTGGCACGTACTAGTTGGATGTCTTCGTTCGTCTCTTCTTCTGGTTCCATCTCTTCAACAAAGGTCAGAGGATCCTCCTCCTCATCGTCGCTCTCAATATTAACTATTTTTCCCTTTTCTTCCATCACAATTTGCCGAATCACGGGTTTCGTGGAGACATATGGACCAGTCCTGCTACCTGCGGATCCTTCTTGGGCCTTGGCGTCCGTGGTGATTTAGGGATTTCTGGTGCATCCCCTACTGGTGGCGTAGAACTCTGCGGGGCTCCCTTGGTTGTTGACATGAGTCTGATCAGGGACTCCTGTGTATCCTTCGGCAAGGCTTCAAACCATGGACTCGCTCTTACAACCTCCTCATTCATCAGGTGCATGCCTGCTTGATAACACAATAACTGTATTCGCAACATGCCAAGGGTTTTTTGATAGGGGGCCATCCGTGATTTATAGGCCCGTTGTAATTCCAACTCAACCATCCCCCCATTTTCTGGCTCATTAATGCTATACTGGCGGCAGATCATTTTGAATCGATTTCTGACTTTGTGTCTTAAATGCCCACTGCCCACTTCTTTTTTCCTTAATTCGGACGTCTTGTCATGAACAGTGGCACCAACAGTCACTTCCTTGTTTATCCGCGCAGTAGCGTAGCCCATTCTATGCGACCGCGATCCTTGGGACATACTGGCCCTCCGTGCACCCTCATTGTCACACAGCTTCCTAATAGATTGTTTTATAGTCCTGCACTATCTTTCAACTGTCCTCGATCGATGATGCTCTTTGTAGATCAACAACATATCATCGTGATTATATTTGGTAATCATCATGTCTCAATTGTAGTTGTCTCATGTTCATATAGGAGACTATAGTCGCACCCTTAACCTTACTTCCATGTGACTGAGAGGCTATAGTCGCATCTATAAACCTACTGTGTGACTAAGATTTGGAGTAACAAAAATCTCTCTCTCAGATCAGAACTTTGCTGCAGACCAACAATATTGAATATTTGTCTATTCATGTCCATAAATAATATTTCAACAATAAATAATATACATATAATGCCAATGGTAATAGGAGTAAGGATCTTATGGACAGATTCTCCCTCTAAATGGGAATTCACTTCAGTCATCTTTATTCAAGCCATCAACTTGTCTATAACACTATCATGCATTAGCAGATTTGTTAGATCATCAAGTCAAATTATATCATATAGTTAGTACCAACTAATTCACCATTACATCATGACATCAATCTTTCATCAATGGTTAGTGTCAAATAGCTAACAAAGATTGTACTTCAAGAATCATGATCACAACATTACTTCTTTGTTACATGAATCAATAAATCAAGTCAGGGCATTTAATTTTAACATATGCCATAATTATTAAACACATCAAAACATAACCATGGTGTTGTAGCGGCTACAACAACCCTCCAAAAATTTTCCTATGCTTTGCTTTTGGAGTCTTCCTTCTTAACCATAGCAGCTCATCTCACACTAATCCAGGTATTCGTGCTTCGACTAAGACTTATCCTTTTCATTTTGGCTTGGGTTTTCTTACTTAGCTGATTTTCTAACTCATGATATGATCTCCTAACTTGGTCCCACAACAGTTATGGGCTTGCCCCCAAAAACTACAAAATCCTTGAGGGAAACCAGCCTTACTAATGGGAATTGCGTAGTCCTGACTGCCAATGAGCCATGAGCTCGGAAAATGAATAGTACTGAGGAGGCAGCCCATCACTAAGCCCAGAAATTGTGTAACCCCCATTGAGCTCAGAAACTGCATAGTGCACTCAGCCGGAAAGTTGCTTAGTTTCCCAAAAATTCGTTGTCTTTCCCGATAGTGTACATGGCAAGTTTCCCCGAAAAAATAAAAAACGTAAAAAACATCCCTAAAAAATATGGAACTATTATAGTATCTCGAAGGAGGCACTTGTGCTATTTTTAGAAACTTCTGCCAAGTGTCACTTTTTCCTTGATTTTAGGCTTGCACGTCATAAACCCTAATTTGTTCAAATCTATTTAATCAATGCTACTGGAGCTCATTTACACACTCGATATTGGATATCTAGCATTCCTAAGGAGATCAAGGAACCTTCGGTGTGATTGTCGTAAATTTTCCGAGTGAGTTTTGCTTTTGTCGTCTTTTGTTGCTTTTTCTATCTCTTTTTGTTGTTTGCATTGTGTGAATGTTGTTTCACTTCTTTCTCTTCATGGTTGTTGGAATTTTAACTTGTTTTAACTTATAGAAGTGTTTTTTCAAGTTATAGATTTCCTTTCCCAAGTGTCGCATTAGTTTTCCTTTTTTTTGCACCAATGGTCATCGTTGCGGTGACTCTCCTCACTTACTTCGTTTTCCTTCTGTTTGATCAATTGATGCACTTGATTCACATGCATTCATCTACACTTAGCTAGAACTAGACTCAGCTTCACACTATCTCTCAAACCTTCTTGTTTTTCACACTTCCCTTGGGCATATCTGGGTTTCCCTTGGTTGAATCTCACTTTACACAACTAGCACTACGCAATCTGGAGGCTCAAACCACAAGCCTAGCCTCTGGTATTGTACGGTGCATAGTCTAATATGGCTCCAACTATGCATTGCGCAGTTCCAGGAGCCAGCCTATCATCTTGGCCACTGAGACTACGCAATTCACAGTCTCTCCCAGACCTCTACCTAGGTTGAACTACACATTGCAGAGTTTCATCTAGTAGGATTCCACCTTGGCCAGTCCCCCCCATCAGAAAAAATTGCGCAATCCTTCCCATCTAGTGCCTAGTTTGCTACTTGAACTTTCCTTGTGAGTTGTTTTGCTTTAAACTAGAATTTTCTTTCCATGAGTGTCCTCTCAATCCCATAGGTACAACATTTGTTGAGCACCTCTCCATAAGTCACTATTACCATGGCATCTAAGAGATTTACATCAAAGGAAACCACCGAGTGCAGTACAGGGGAAGTAGTTGAGAATGCGTCAGTTGATTTTCCAGTGTATGCAGATAATAAATTGTTTATAGAGAAGGGATGTACTAAAAATTGCCAATGCCCTAATCTTACAAAATATATTAAATATATATTTAAAATAAATAAAGTTACATTTACTAATTCATAACAAATTTTGAAATCATCTCCCTCCCCCTATAGAATTTATTTTTTAGAAAACTGCAAATGAGAAAAAAACACTTTTAGCAGCTAGTTCATCTCCAGTCTTCCCTTAGACATGACACATTTAACCCTTTTCCTTACATGTAGGCCTATAGTTTAAGTTTGGTCTTTGAAAATTGCACCCACCTATATTAAGTTTTAATTGAATTTCATCAATATGTCAGTCCTAAGGGCAACAATCATTCCAATCCATTCCACTGTTGACTTTTCAATAGAAAAATAATGTATTCCAAAGAAGAAGGCCAATAAATATACGGCCATCTTGTGAAAATACGAGTTGCATTACACCATTGTTGGCAGTTGAATTTGAAGGGGATCCAATTATGGTGTTGGTGGCATTGGCCAAAGTCTCATTTGCACCAATATTGTAACCAAATTTTCAAATAGCAAGTTGAGTTTCCACTCTAAATAAAATTGTAAAAGCAAAATTAATTTTCATGTTAGATATTATTTTATGAAACCAGATAAATGAAGGACAACAACTATGAAAGTAGTAAAGGTCTCCCATACTGGACAAATGTCAATTACAAAAAGGCCCAAAAATTATTAATACCAAAAATTCACTCAATTTTAATCTCAGAAAAGTTCATACCTTCTAAGATAAATACACGAGCCATGACCTCCAAAACAAACAAATGGAGTATATCAATTAATATTTGATTGTTTGCTTTGAAGGCTTGGTTAGAGAAAGTAAGGAGATAACAAGAAATGCCCTGCAAATAGATAGTCCATTTTGTTTTGAAACTATCGTATATGTATCATATAAAATAAATATAATTGATACGTGGAAAGCAATTTTCTTCAATGGAAAGTAAACAGTGGAAAAAAAAATTAGATATGTGATTACACATAAAGTTAAACAAATTAAAGAAATGAATTTGTTGGATAATTACATAGCATACTTAAAAACCATCTATGTTCAACTAATGAAATTATTAACATAGATTCATCTTAACCATGGATCTATTAAGTTCGTAGAGAGATCAAAATAATTGAGTAAAAACATATATATACCCTTAATTTATTAACCCCAAAGAAATTAAATAATTGAGTACAAGTCTCTCCACACTTAAAAAATCTAGTGTGTGTAATCAATTTTATTTTTCCTATCTTCCACTATTAAGTACCTCGAGGATAAAAAAACTTCAATACAAACCTCTTTGCACTTAAAAGATCTAGTATGTGTATCTAATCAGTTTTCTTTTATCATCAATCTTGTATATATAATCAGTTTTGTTTGCACTAAGAGACCTAGCTTCTCTCAGCGCAAACAAGAGCATATGACTAGTAGACTTAACTAGGAATGTTTCTCTATTGAACAACACTAGGTTCTGCACTATATTTTCAAGGATTGGAAAAGCCAACTTACTTGGGTCAGTAGTGGTTATGGTAGCCACACCGTTAAAGTCACAAGATCCGGCTACCATGCATGTCTTGTCATAGTAGATATCGAAGGCATAGGAAACATGTTGTCGAACATTATCAGGATCGTAGTATGGTTGACACTACAACAAAGTAGAGAAATCAACTTGGCCAGGAATGCAATCCCAATCCAAAGAAACTTGTACAAGTTTAGTGTCATCCACATCCATTGATATGCAATAAGTCTGATTGGCAGTTTCATTAGCAAGAAATATACCGGTTGTTAAATGTGATGTGTACACTGACATTTATTTTCATTGACGGGTCCCCAATTCTGCTCAGAAAAAGGGCATGATCTCAGATCCTCATTGAATAATTCATAAATGTATGTATTGACTACAATGTCAGGATGCTTCGGAGTTCTTGTGTTGTTGAGGACATGCCTAACTTGATTACTATTGTAAGTGTCAACATTATCATCTATGGCATTAGGTTCACTTTGGTCACCCTTTGAGGGTCATCCTGTCTCAACACCACCAGTGGAATGTTTGTTAAATTCAAGTCGACCACGGCGAAGTTTACAACATCAATCATGGCATAAAAAATATTAGTGTAATGTAGAATTGTATTGGCATCCACTGCCTCTTTGTTAGTGGGGAGGGGCCAAAAAAGGGCATAGTCCAATCCCACCACTCCATTGCTTTGTGTGTACACATAATAAGGATAGATGTTGAGCATGAGAAAAGAATCAGCTTTCTGTAAAAAATCCAGCATGGGCACAAGAATTGACTTAAATCTCCCATTGCAGAAGGCATGAGAGGGTGGGAAGGAATTTAAGATGGTGCTGGAAGAATGAGGACTAGAAACTTTGACCCACCCATCCAGAATGGTTATCACCAGAGACGAATGCAAGAACTTCATGGCAGACACCAGAACTAAGGCGGCCTTGGGAATAGTAGTAAGAACCTCGTTGACCGCACAAATTCCTTTTATATTGGTTTATGGAAGGTAGGTTTCCACATTCCTATTCACCCAACTAGATGCAATGGAGTTTGACTACCCTATCCCTAAAAATTAGTTGTTGGGCACTGTTACTACAACATTTATTCATTTTTTCCTTAGAGTTGTCAACATTCCTCGATCTACATCATAAAGTCCCACGTGGTTCACTTATTGTACCTTGACATGAAGTTCACTCTTGCTGCATTCGATTACAATGCCTCTGAAAATGGTTCGTCCACCTGAGTTCCCAACCAGACAGCCAACATCAACTCGCCCTTGACCTGCCCTTCACCTTGCTTGTCCTCGATACCACTAAAGCACAAGAAACCATAGTGAAAGAGTAGGCTCACATATAGCTTGAGACAGATGGTGGAGATGATGAACCATGAAAACTGCTTGCCATTCACATTCAATCAAATGATGACAACTGCGAAACCCTTTCCATGCGTAAGTTTTTTCCTAGATAGAGGATGGAAATGAGGTGCTCAAATTGGCCAGTGTGAACAGTGTTTGCCCAGTCAACTCCACCCCACAGAAGAGAAATAGATACGTCCCTGGAAAGTGTGCTTAGCTTAGCAAGCACCATCGGAGAAAAGGCTCCATGAGTGAACACCTTAGTTGTAATTATTGTTGAGAAATAGATATGTCCCTAGAAAGTGTGCTTAGCTTAGCAAGCACCACCGGGGGAAAAGGCTCTATAAAGTGAACACCTTCGTTGTAATTATTGTTGTAATAATGTGTATGTTTATCATTACTACTCATTTAGTATTATTGTTTTATATTTATATTTAAGTTATTATATTATAACATTTTTTTTCATCATTATAATTATTAATTAGGATTTCTAAAATGAACATGTCTCAATATAAAATTGTATAAGTTTAATCTAAAATTTAATGAATTTAACTTTACAACTAACATTGATCCATCTTAAATATGGATCTAACATGAGCCGAGAAGGATCCAAAAGTTCTTCACTTGAAATTTTTTTATGAGTGGATATTATTTAAATGTTTTCTATAGTTATTTAATTTTTTTATTTTTAGATTTTTAGATTTTTTATTTTTATTTTTTTTGGCCAACATGAGCAAAATTTCAACTTTGATAATGGACGCACAACATTACACATCATATTAGGCTGTAGAATGAGCATCTCGACTCAATAATAATTTTAAGACAATTTATTTTTTTTATTAAACAATATAAAAAAATATTATAAATAATAGTTATATTAAATATTTTAATTATATTATTTCAATTTATAAATGGTTTTTTAAATTATTAATTTAGTTTAAACATTATATAATCAACTAATTAACTGCAAATAAAAATTTGAAAATTGGCTATACTTCCATTTAAAATTTATTGTACCTCATTTTAGATATAATTGGATTCAAAATTAGTTATTATGTTATGTAATTTTATGTAAGTAATTTTTTCTTTAATGTATGCAAAATAAAAATAAAAAAAAAATATATATATATATATATATATATATATCAGTTTAGATTTATTTTAATTTTGGATTTGCAAACATCCAGAGATTAAATTTCTTTTTACTTTTTCTTTTAACATAAATGAGTATTGATTTGTATTAAATAAATGTCTGACCACGATAAATCCCCGAGAAAATTACATAACCAATTTTCTCAGAAACATTTGGGATGTTAAATTGCATCTAATTACCCATGCCCATATTACAACAAAAAACTTCAATTTTGATTGTACTTTTATTTGCCAAGAAGAGAAGATGCAACAAAATTGGAACAAAAAACATGAGCATTTGAAGCAAAACATTACAATTATGGATCCTTTGAAGGATTTGTTGGCCTATAAAGATCAATGTCACGAGAGGGCTTAGTGGGTTCAGTGAATGGATGGACAACCTGTAGCTGGAGACCCATGAGAATGTCTCTCAGTGCATCCACCTTGTCTTCCAGACAAGATATTCGTTGTTGCAGAGTCATAATTATGTCCAACGAATTGCATTCAAAAGCCTGTTGCTAATACATCATTACATGTAATCAAAGATTTTTAATTTAATTTCCTCATGCTCTTTTTTGCAGTGGTTTCACACCGTGGAGGCCGAGGAATTTGATTCCATTGAAGGGTTAGAGTTTTGCAAGCGATAAGCGAAGAGGTCACATGATTCGAGGGAACTGTAGGTGGAAAGCTAAGGGAAGATAGGAGAGGGCTCAATAACTGGGATATTCCAAGACAACCACTGGGTTACATAAATGAAATTGGAGAGGAAGCTTAAATTACTAGGACTCGAATAGAGGAAGTGAGCTACCACCAAATTGGAAACCATAATGAGGGCAGATGTGAAGCCCAAAACATAGAACTTTCTTATTCAAAAGGGAATTTTCCCAAAACCAAGGATTACAATAATGGGGAAGTTTAGCCCAAACCCTGAAATACCAAAGCGCCAAAGCACCCAACTACAATGATCCTGCACCCAAACACTGTTCCCACCAAAGGAGGTAGTGCTTTGAATTACACGAAGCTCATCATCGAGCTTCCAATTTTTCCAACGCCTAGACGCCACCCTTGAAACAAAGGAGACTCGCTGTCAAATCCACCAAAAACTCTACATGTTGGACAACCTCCACTCGCAAAATATAGATGAATCTGAGCCTCCCTGGTCAAATTTATTCCCATCACCCCATGGGAGGTACAATCTGCCTTTCATTTCTTCATAATTGCTTCTAGCACTTTGAGGTGGAGAAACCATCATAAAGCAATCCAAGGTGATGTAACAATAGCTATCAAAATTATTGATATTGCAAGCAAGAGTCTTCTACATAGGGGGAAGTAAGGCAGGAAAACTTGTATGGAGCATGAGGCCTACATCTGCCACATCCTTCTAACATCAAAATGCCATGAACAAACTTGGGATATTAGTGTTATCTCTTAAATAGATTAATTTTGCAAGAGAGGGGAGTAAAGGGTGCGAGATGGGGCACAAGGGTTCATGGGGGAGGGACAAGGAAGGGGTTGCGGGGGGGAAGTGGGGGGTGGGGGTGGGGGTGTTAGGGAAGTAGATGTAGATTTTATTAGGGTATTAATAATACATGACCTCTCAAACCACTAATTTAAATTTGACCTTCATCCATGAGACAAGATTTATTATCTTGTTAATCCGCCTCCGGGGTTAAGTTTCTGAGAATATGAAAGAATGAAGAGCTAGTGAAAGAGAGAAGGGTTATTTTAATACAACGATACAAAATATTTAAGGTATTTTCCTTAAGAGGAGTAGTAGTTATCAAGTAACAAATAGTTATAAAAGAGTCTCCTAGAATAATAATGTCTCTAATGCCTCATTCTTGGGCTAGATATAACCCCAGGAATAGTTTATACATTTCTATCTGATTATTAGGATTTTGTCCAAGACCTCACAAAATGTATCCACTATGTTTCCATTGAGATTTAATAATATCCATCGCCCTCTTATTGCCCCTCAAATCTCTTTTCACTTTAAAATAGAGGTTTGCACCTTAAGAAATTTGTTCTCTCTACCTGATTCATAAATACATAATTAAGATGGATCTAGGTTGATTATTTTTTAATCATGCTAACATAAAAATATTTACAAACAAACATTTACACCATTACAACATCATTCCCATACACCACTGTAGAACACCTTTCAAAACAACTTTAATTTTATTTATTTCAAAAATATTATATAAATAATTATCATATCAATAAAGAAAATTAAAACTTAAAAATATGGTCCTTAAAGCAATAATACTTATTAAGGACTTGTCTATTATATGTTTGTGGCATAACATTTATTACGATGAAATGTTCAATTTATAAAATTATGTGGGTCAGATTGTAACCTCCATTTATTAATATTTAGGTTTGCTATAAATTTTGCAAAATAATATTTAGTTATATATAAATATTAAAATATAGTTTAAATTTATATTATGGGGAAGGGACCAAAATTCTAGAAGCAGAGATTTAATTTTTACCCATCTACATGTTGAAAGGGGTTTATCACTTTCAATGTTTGATGGGTTTAAAATTAATATGGCTTACAAAGTTTGATTTTATTTAATATGAGAATATCATAATGTTTTATAATTAATTCATAATATTTGTAAAGATTTTATTCTATTGAAAAGTTATTGTTATGAGAGGATATTTATTCTACAAGAAGCGTAATATACAACATTGTTGTGTAGTATTTGCCTTTTACACAAAAGGTAATTAATAGTAGAATATTTGTGAGAATAATTATAGGGTAGAATAATATAGATTTACTATATTAAAAAAAGTGGAAATCCAATTAGTTAAAATGGTACCTACATGCTCATGCGTGAAGAATAAATAGTGACAGAGTGTTTTATTAAGGCACTCCGTGGTGAAAAGGTTACTTGTTTGAAACCCTATGGGTAAAAATCTAGCCATGTTAAGGGTTGGTCTGGTCCATGCCAGTTGTGATCCGAGGTGATTTTAAAGGATCAGAAGCCCCTAGATCCTGATTACTCAAGTTATAAGATAGTCATGTCAGTCATCTCAAAACACACAACACTTAACAAACAAAAAAATTGATCACATACATGAAAAACTAATTGTTAATTATGTAAGTTTTTTTAATAATTATATAAAAATTAAAGTAGCAAAGTGTAACTATAAGGTTTTTCTTAATTGTAAAAATTATTATTAATTTAATTACTCCTCAAAATTGTTTTAAATCAATTAAAACATAATATCATATATATAAGTATTATAATGTTACTATATTAATTATAATTGCTATATTAACAAGTTATGCTTATAAAATTGTGTCCCATACTTTTCGTTTCTATCGTTACAAAAAAATTAATGTAATGCATTTCTAGTAAACACATTCAATATTGAAGGGGAAAATAGTGATAAAGACAATAATGAGTAAACGCTACTATCAAATATCATAGATACTAGAGTTGACACTTTATAGTTTGATATATTGTTTGGTTTAAATTATGTTAAAAAAAATAGTCTTATATGATTACACATAAGATACAAAATTGTGAGAAAGAAAACAAAGGTTTAACTTGTTTACTTATTGTTTGTTTTGTCATTATGTTGTGCCCACAGGGTAAGTAAATTTGTTCATGTAAAACACATCAAACTAAAAATTATAATAACATGTTGAATTTTGAAAATCTTAACTATACATCTATAATAATTAACAATAACTTGGTTTTATTATAAACATCACTTTTAATTATGAAAACATGAGCCACTTTGCACTTATTTTTCACAATGCTAAGTTATATTATTTATATGAAATAGTTAAATTGAATAGTTAAGAATGAATTGACAATATATTATATTTTTATTTAAATTGACTTAAACATTGAATACCACCATTTATTTAAAAGTGAAATATCATGTACAATATAACTAGTGCAAATTTAATATTATTTAATTATTGTAATTGTTTTATTATTTTCGTCGAAGTCTTGTTTCTACATCCACAGTTAGGGTTAGGGTAAATCCTGTGCAGAATAGCTAGTTTTCAGTTGGTAGTCAGGTGAACAAAATGAAGGTTTGAGTTCGCAGTCATGGTGAGCAGGGAGACACATCTTTTCCGAGATCTTGGAGTACCTGTCAGTCAGCCTGGAATTTTTAGCAGAGGAATGTGTCTTCTTTACTGAGATGGATGAGGAGTTAGTCAATTATTCCTCTCACCCGTTAGAATCAGAGTCCATCTGGATAGAACCTCCACATCAACCTCCTGACATGGAGCTACCGGGATCGTCTAGCTCACCGGCGGATCAGGTAGTCGCTTCAAGGTCTCCATCGGTAGAGGCTTTTGACATTTCATCGCTGCTCAGAATAGAAACCCTATTCTTGAGTGACATGCATCTTTTGCAAGGGCTTCACAGTGAAGTGTGCTTGAAGACCCAGGCATGGGATGTGGGATAGATTCAAGTGGAGATCTCAGTTCCCTCCCCATCATCTCTTTAATTCATGGATTCTTGTCTAAACCCTAGATCAGAGAAGGAAAGGGACGAGGACTTACCCCGTGGTGATGGCACAGTAAGGGAACATGCATATCCTGACAGACAAAGTCCAATTTGTTTGACTGAGATAGACGTTGCTACCACTTTGAGAGGGTTAGGAGGTTCATCTTTGTTGCAAGCCTCTGGTTGTTTTGAGGGTTATGTTAATTGTGTACTAATTGAAAGTCAGTCTGAAGCTAGGGAAAGTGGGGAAGACGATAATTTGCCCAAGGATTCGGGAAGTGCGGAGACAAGAGACCCTCGGCCGAGGGGGGGAGAATCAAAAGCCACAAAAGTGAAGGAAAGAAGGAGGAAATTGGTGCTCAGGGAGGGCATAAAACTAGGTGACGTTATGGGCACGACTGATAGAATGCTCATGGGTAGGGTTTGAGGCCGCAACTACACATCAGCTTGTCTCAAGAAATGGGTAGTGGAGGTTTGGGGTAGGTTTTGGATGTTCTGCCCTTTATGGTTACCATGACCAGAGGTTGGTTCATGCTCAACTTTTCAAACCTGGCACATGCTCAGTGCATTCTCACAAAATTTTGGCATATAGATTTGTCCCCTATAATCCTGAAGACATGGTCCCCTTTATTTGATCTCAAGTGTGAACAATTAGGAGCTGGACCGGTTTGGGTATGGGTTTTTGGCTTGCCACTACAATTCTAGACTGAGGATGTATTGAGGCGAATTGGGGATGATTTGGAGACTTACTTAAATTATGGTAAATCGTTTGTTGAGACAGGAAAGATGGCATTTTCCCAGATTTTGGGTCATCTTGACACCAGGAAGGGATTGTTGGAAAGATTCATGCTTAAATGCCAGGGTTTCTCCATATTACAGAAGTTGGAATACGAGGGTGTCCCTTTTAGGTGCAGAAGGTGTCATAAAGTCAAACACCTGTACAAAGAAGGTCCACTATTGGCAAAGGAAAGGATGGGAGATGATAATGAGGGTGGGAAGGATGGTGAATAAAAATATATCTTGCATGAACCTCTCAAGGAACCAGCCTCCCATTACAAAGGGTTAGTACAATTTGTCGGTCGAAAAGCTCAAATCCTAGGAGGGCCTCCTTCAACACCTTTGGTCATTGCCTGATCTTGTGCGGCGGTATCCTTGGTGGCTTCGAGTACTTCTCTTCTCTCCCCTCCCTCAGAGCTTCTTTCTTCCTATCATGATGGTTTTCTCTCCTCTGTTGCATGTTCTATTATGTATGATAGGAGATCCTTTTCATGTCATATACCCTTTGTTGCATGCCCCATGGCTTTGGCCCCTGATTGTTGTTTGGCTCCCTTTCCCATTGTACCGACCTTTCCCATCGTGTCTTTTCCCTTGATGAAGGAGTCCTCATCAGAGTCATATGTCAGCCACAGATATTATTTTTTCTCCTTAGCCAAGCAAGCCATAGGTCCCGATGGGGGTTTAAGTATTTCATCATCCCCCAAGGTTGTTAAATCTGGCAGAGGTAGACAGTCACATATGTCCAAAGCTATCCATAAGGCTATTGTGGATGTTTCTGAAGGAAGGCAACTTTCTATTGATAGGGTTCTTAGAGCAAGAAGCAACTCAAATTTGGTTACCAAATGAAGTGGCTCTCCTTAAATTGTAGAGGGTTGGCTAGCCCTGATAAAAAATTAGCCCTCAGACGATTAATTGCATCTGAAAAACTGGATGTAATCTTTCTTCAAGAGACATTAGGGCATAGCGAGAAAATTTTCTCAATTCTTGAATCAATGAATCCAGGGTGGACTTTCCATGCCCTAGATGTAAAAGGACGTTCAGGAGGCATGGTTTTGGGGATTAATGGTAAAACAACGAAATTTTTGAATTTTTTGGGTCACGAGGGTGCGCTTGTTGAAGACATATTATCAGAAGAGATAGGCCTGGAATTTCGATGGATAAATATTTATGGCCCACGTCACAACAAAGAGTCATTTCGAGAGGATATCATGGGTGCAACTTTCATGCAAGTGGTAATTTAATCCTAGGGGGCGATTTAAAATTTTCCCTAGGTCTTGCAAAATCCAAGGGACACAACGCAAGTAGACTCTCTCGCCGATTTTTTTGAACATATGATCAAATCCAATAAACTCATCGATATTGAATCTGCATGTACATTGCCTACCTAGAGAAATCGCAGAATAGGTAATGCTTCGTTGGCCAAACTCTTTGATAGATTTCCAATTAAGGAACCCCTAATGGAAAAGTTCAACCTGGTTAAACAATGGGTTGGATCGGGGGGTATCTCTTATCAGTCTCCTATTTTTTTGGAAATTGCCAAAAGGACCCCTAAACCACATGCCCCATTCAAGTTCAACTCGACCTGGTTGGGCAATGAATAATATCACGGTTTGGTTAAATCGGAGTGGCAGACATGGAACCCTTTTGTTCATACCTCTTCAGCTAAGCATTTGGCACTGAACCTTTATCATCTCAAAAAAAGGATGATTGGATGGGCAAAGGCAAAGAAGAAGAAATATGAGGAAGCCCTCAGTAAAATTGAAAAGGAATTAGCTACCTTATAGGACCATGTTAATGATGGTTTTGTATCACTGGAAGCAAAACAACACATCTCCCAGCTTAAGGCAGACAAAATCAAGTTGTTAAGGGATAGAGAAGAAATGTGGAGACTTAGAAGCAGAGCTATAGTGGAAGTTGATTTGGAAACTCAAAGGCCCCCCTAGAACAAAGTTGTTTATGTGGTGTATTTTAAGAAATAAGGTTCCTACAGGTGATAATATTCAACGTTGATTCTTTCAAAGTACAACCTAGTGCACTTTATGTAAGGAGAATGCAGAATCTATAAATCATCTTTCTCTTAAGTGTCCCATGACCATACAAGTATAGAACCAGATCTATCATTTTTTGGTCGTAAATATCAGGTGCCAGGGTCAATCAGTATCAGAAGCATGGGAACCCTGGTGGAATCAGAAACACCCTACTAAACTCAGGAATCTGCCCCTTTTGGTTTGTTGGGCCATTTGGTTGGGCAAGAAAAAAAAATATTTTTATACAAAGAACAGAATTGGTTAACCTCCAACTCCCATACAGTGGCTACATATCAACTGATTTAGGAAGATGGTTAACAACATAGAACTAGGAACATTTGTGTTGAAATCATAGACAAATCCATCCCATGGGCCTATTTTGATTACTTTGCTTGATCAGAAGGCTATGGTGGTGGGGTTGTACTGTTCTTAACTGAAAATCACATTTTTAAATTAAAAATGGAATTAGGGAGAGGCACAAGCAATTATGAAAAATTAAACAACCTTAGATTATTGCTTATTTTCTCCCTTGAAAAGTTGTTGGCGACTTCTAGTTTATGGGGATTCAAAAATCGTCATTAAATGGTTCAACCAAGAAACAAATTGTCACATGCACACACTTAGAAATCTGTTGGATGAAGTTATGACTTTAAAATCGCAATTTGACTCGGTGATATGTCATCACATCTACGTGGAAAGGAACTAGACTACTGAGAGTCTATCAAAAGAATTTGTGGAGCAACATTTAGGTTCATGGTTGATACAGGAGCAGATGGAGCAGGATCATTATCAATACTATCACAGGCCTTTCATCGAGACACAAGGACCAACATCTTCTTGATCCCTTGGGGATTATAATTAGGACATTTTTTTATATTTTCTGCAAATAACATATATATGTTATTTTTCTCTTTTGTATATATATTCACACAACTACTTATATACAATTTGTGTTTCACTGAGCTTTATGATGAAAGTGGCAAATGTAGCTACTATTTTTGAGATACACTCCCTTACAATATCTACAACATGTAATTTTCAATATTATATATAATAAAAATTATGATTTTTTCTTAAAAAAACAAAAAATTATTTTATTAAAAAATTTAATACTATTAATTATTATAATATTTTTAAATATTCCATTTAAAAAAAATCATAACATTTATTATTTAAAAAAAAAACAAATTTCATTAAAGATTTAAAAATATATGTTTAAAACATCAATAATAAACTCTAAATTAACTTTGAAAACAATTCATAATGAGCCTATTAAATGAACATAATTATTAGCTTAATAAGAATTGAGTCATTTTTTTTTTCCACTCATGCCTTTCGTGGAAACTTTTGCTTTCAATAATTAGCCATATTTTATTAAATTAAATAAGGCTATGGGGTTATTGGGACCTTGTATGTTTTAATGCATTTTAACTTGGAAGTGGTGGGATTTTGTATGTGTTAATTCATGATATATGGTCGCTTTCAGTCACATCGACGCAGAATGTCAAGATTTGTGAAAGGTGAATTAGAAAATATGTATTCGATTATGGTTGTCGTGTTGGTCACGTTAAATATGGGTTACATCTCCACACTGCCATGAAGATAAAACGCTGAAAATAAAATTATTTAATCTAATTTAATGAAAATTATAAAAATTAAAATTAAAATTTAATTTGAAGTTAAAATAATTTTTTTTTTCTTTCATATCAAAATATACAAGTCAAAAACACATCCAATGATATAGTGGGACTTTGCCTATGATATTATATTTATGATATAATATCAAAGGCATTATATTAATGGTACCATATAGAATTAATGCTACCATATAGATGTGATAGAATATTATATTAATGGTACCATATATGTGAAGGATGTGACATGTGGAGGAATGTGATTAAGTTAAAAAGAATATTTAAAAAAATGAACCAGAAGTGAAACATGGAAAATTGATGTATTAATTAATATGATCCTAATAATAATGGATTAACATGGGAAAGTTGATCTATCAATTAATGGTTGAAAATAAATAACATGCTATAAGGCGGTATTAGTTAGGCGATGGTTGTATATGTTCATGGAAAAATTGAATTGTGGGAATATACAACCACCACCCAATTAATACCCTATAGCGTGCTCAATATGTGTTGCTTCAATTAATATAATCCTAATAATAATGGATTGTATATGTGTAAGTTACATATGTAGTAATGATGTTACAGTGTTAAATTTTTGTATTTTTTAAATATATATTTTATATATATCTATCATTTTTATGTTTTTTAAATATATAATTTATGTGCATATCTATAAAAAATTACATTTTTTTAATTAATTTTATTTGTTATAATAATGGTACAGTGTTAAATTTTTATATTTTTTAAATTTATATTTTATATGTTTATTTATCAAATAATTATGTTTTTTGGATAGGATTAAATTTGTTTTTTTTTTTTAACAAATATATGGTAAGCCTCATAAAAATTGTCAAATAAGTATTTATAGCATATCAAAAAACATAAATTTAAATTTTTGTATTTTTTAAATATATATTTTATGTGTATCTATCATTTTTTATGTTTTTTAAATATATAATTTATGTGCATATCTATCAAATTAAGATTATAATTAATTTTTTTGGGATAGGTTACATTTTTTTTAATTAATTTTATTTGTTATAATAATGGTACAGTGTTAAATTTTTATATTTTTCAAATTTATATTTTATATGTTTATTTATCAAATAATTATTTTTTTGAATAGGATTAAATTTGTTTTTTTTTTATGTTTTTTGTTTTTTTAACAAATATATGGTAAGCCTCATAAAAATTGTCAAATAGGTATTTATAGCATATCAAAAAACATAAATTTAAATTTTTGTATTTTTAAATATATATTTTATGTGTATCTATCATTTTTATGTTTTTTAAATATATAATTTATGTGCATATCTATCAAATTAAGATTATAATTAAATTCTTGGGACAGGTTACATTTTTTTTAATTAATTTTATTTGTTATAACAATGGTACAGTGTTAAATTTTTATATGGGTTAAAAAATGAACCAGAAGTGAAACATGGAAAATTGATGTATCAATTAATATGATCCTAATAATAATGGATTAACATGGGAAAGTTGATTTATCAATTAATAGTTGAAAATAAATAACTTGCTATAAGGTGGTATTAATTGGGCGGTGGTTGTATATGTTCATGGTAAAATCGAATTGTGGGAATATACAACCACCACCCAACTAATACCCTATAGTATGGTCAATATGTGTTGCCTCAATTAATATGATCCTAATAATAATGGATTGTATATGTGTAAGTTACATATGTAATAATGAAGTTACAGTGTTAAATTTTTGTATTTTTTAAATATATATTTTATGTATATCTATCATTTTTATGTTTTTTAAATATATAAGTTATGTGCATATCTATAACAAATTACATTTTTTTTAATTAATTTTATTTGTTATAATAATGGTATAGTGTTAAATTTTTATATTTTTTAAATTTATATTTTATATGTTTATTTATCAGATAATTATGTTTTTTGGATAGGATTAAATTTGTTTTTTTTTTTTTAAACAAATATATGGTAAGCCTCATAAAAATTGTCCAATAGGTATTTATAGCATATCAAAAAACATAATTTAAATTTTTGTATTTTTTAAATATATATTTTATGTGTATCTATCATTTTTATGTTTTTTTAAATATATAATTTATGTGCATATCTATCAAATTAAGATTATAATTAATTTTTTTGGGACAAGTTACATTTTTTTTTAATTAATTTTATTTGTTATAATAATGGTACAATGTTAAATTTTTATTTTTTTCAAATTTATATTTTATATGTTTATTTATCAAATAATTATTTTTTTTGGATAGGATTAAATTTGTTTTTTTGTTATTTGTTTTTTGTTTTTTGTTTTTTGTTTTTTGTTTTTTGTTTTTTGTTTTTTGTTTTTTGTTTTTTGTTTTTTTTTGTTTTTTGTTTTTTTAACAAATATATGGTAAGCCTCATAAAAATTGTCAAATAGGTATTTATAGCATATCAAAAAACATAATTTTTTTTTTTTTTAATTCAAATTTCAAAATTTTGTTTTAATGCAAATTTATGAAAAAATTTATAATTTTTTTTTAATTGAAGTTAAAGATTTTTTTATTAAAAACCAATTACAATATAACATGCATATTGACAAGTATAAAAATTTGATGAGAATTATCTTGATCTCAAACACTTCAAATAACTTATTGTACATGGTTAAGATAAGGCAAGTATGAGGGCTAAAACACGTTTGTAGAGAAATATTCTCAATATTCTCTCCTCCCCACCCCACCTTCCTATATATTATGGGAATTCAAACTTTTATTAGTGTAAAAAAAATATCTTGAGAGGAATATTCTTAATATTCTCCCCACCCCACACTCTTATATATTATGGGGTTTAAACTTTGATTAGTGTAAAAAGTAGTTCTGTTTTGCACTTTAAACAAGTAGCTATTAATAACGCTCACTAAGATTCATTTAACCTTGAATTTATAAAGTATTATGAGGAATAAAAAGGAATCATGACATAAACCTCTATATTTTTAACAAATTTGATTTATGATGAAGTTATGCTAGTGTGTGTGTGTGTGCATGCATGTGTTTGTTAGGTAAATAGTGGTATATCCCATTGAGTTAGCTTGAGTAATTGAGTGTGTGAAATAAAAGTAGGAGGTCATGAGGTCAAGTCCTCGAGTTGCATACATTTATGGATATTATTGGTCTCGCTTGATGCCCCTATTAGATTAAGTTGTCAAAGCTACAACCAATTAATTTACCCTAGGTACTATCCTCGAAATGAAGGGAAGCGCTCGAAGGGTTCCCCAAAAATGTGTATTTCATCAAAAAAAATTAATGGTCAATGATTTTATTTTATTTTCACATTATGAAGCTTAACAATTTATTTCATTTTATTTTTTATTTATAAATATTATAGATGGACAATGCATGAATATGAAACATCTCATTCACTGACATTGTAGTGTGCACCTTGCTTTCCCATATGTAATGACTTAAAAAAACTTATCAATCACACTATCACTTAAGAGCCTTTCTATGTGTCTATGTATTGGGGAAGGTATTTGACCTTCTAAAGTTGGTTTCCCTTTGTTAAGAAATGGGCCCATTTAATCGTATATTAAACTTATCTGTTATTACTAAGATTCAACAATATAGGAAATTGGAGTTCCATTAATCTAGATATAAAATGAATGGTGTAAATATTAATTGTGAAATATCAATATTTGCATTAAAAAACTTACCAAATTAAACATAGACCCTAAAAACATGTTGAGCGCTACCATCTTATGCCATTTTGAACAACTAACTAAAGATCACATTTAGGAATATTTCCAGATTATTTGGCCAAGTCAATGTTGATGGACAAATAAGAATTAAGTGTCACTTCTATCATGTACTTGAATTGTTGGTTATTTAAAACTATTTGTAGGTAACAAAAGGATGGACTAGTTTAATGGGCTATCTTACGTGGTTGAGTTTCACGCAAAAAGTCTTAGGGTTGACTCCATAAGCTAGATATCCCACTTGATGTCCATATTGGGTTAGGATTCACAAATAAGGTTTATGGTTTTACATTAGATACCATCTGCGTAAGGTAGGGCAGTGTTCAAGGGTTTCCTTGCAAGATTTTTCATAGAAAGAACAACAAAAGGATGGACTAAGGAATCTGCACTTCTACTTGCGAGACTCTTATAGAAGAATATCATAAAGAAACTATAATGTTGTAGGCAAACTAATCAACTATAACATGGGATTTATGTAGGCCAACATAATGTTGAGTTGTACTATCACATGTGTAGACATTGAAAAAAACATTGTGAAAAGTAGCTGTTGAAAATAGTGGTGAAAGAAGGCACTAAAAAATCCATGTACTCTAGTTAACGTAAGCTCAACCATCTCCATTAGGCTAGAAACTAGGTTATCCAAAATTTAGGTTGCTTGCACATCCCTATTCTAGCCTAAAATGGTGATATTAAACAATATTGATACAAATGGCATAAATAACATACATTCTTCTTTAATTCTATATAATTGAGACAACATTGTATATAAAAGGTAGACTCACAAATTATTTCTTTAAGACTCTGATTGAATACTTGGAGAAGATATATTTTTCAAAAGCTTCCTTATTGAAAAATTCCTTAGTTTAAAATCAATGTATTCATATTGCTAAGGACCCCATGTGTAACAACCCTTATCAAAAAGTTTTCTATTAATATAAAAAAAGTTTGATACTAAGAGCATATCATTGTCAAAAAAATTGATATAGGAGTATAAGTCTCCAACCAAATTTTCCAAAGAGAGCATCAAGACATAAAAAATCAAAACCAATATTGATCAACATTTACTTTCATTGTTCTTTTAGAGAGATTGTTGCCTATAGCTTGTAGAGTTAATATAAGATAACAATAATATGCGTACTCTAGAACCACAAAAGTAAGAACACCAGTAGTAAAAAAACTATGACTGAGGGAGTGATCCTTTGTTGTTATCTTGTTGTGCTAAGAACCATCCAAAAACTTTGAAATGGAAAACCACTAATGTTATCTGCTAGCACAAGAGAAACAACTAGAATGTACATGTTGAAGTCTGTTGCATGCTATAGGAAAAGTGGCAAAAAGGTCTTTGCAAACAACACTACCACTGCTTGTTAAGTAGCAAGACATAGATACCAATGTTGGCAACTCAATCTGAGATAATCACTTGAGAGAGGGGAGATGTATTAGATAGTGGAGAAGTATTGGTTGGTTGAGCATTGATAACAGTAGGAGGTTCAGTGGGGTCCTCCGAGTCAGAATCAGAAACAACATATTTTTCAACCCTTTGCAAACGTGAAAGTATATCATCCAAGCAGAAGTGAACATTCCTGAGAAGGCACTTGATATCCTCTTGACTTACAAAAAAATTGTAATTTTCTAACTGCTTATCTCTTAGAACCAAACGAAAGAGAGTATCTAATTGTTGATGTATTGTTATAGAGAGTAGAAAATGCAGTCTCCTCCTTTTGAATTTTAGGGTCAGGAATCCATTTAAGGCCTTCGACACCCACCTCTAAATCAGAGAAGGTCGGTCTATCGCCAAACTCTCTTGATTTTAGATGTCGAATTTCCTTTCTAATATCCAGAGGGACCAAATCAAATAGGGTTGCAACTGAAATCCACCCAAATAATTGTCTTCATTTAGAAGTAGAACTGCTAGCACACCCTCGTCAACTCGACATTCTCTGTTGAGGTGGCATAATCACAAAGAGGGGTGTATGAATATCACTAACCCAACTTACCCAAAGACAACTGACTTGGCCAACGCAAAGAGAATTTGGACAATACCCCAAGTTTTGAATCCTTGACCTGAGCAAAATTATGTCATCAGAGAAGCATAGTAATTGGATTTCATGAACAATATATTACAAACTATAAACCCCAATTACCCTTCACATAACACTACCAAAGGTATTAGAAACATGACCCAGATAATAACAATACCCAAAATCTTGAAACCTTAGCCAAAACAAAGACTTATCAATTTTATAGAGACAATAAGATACAACACGGCGCTTTTGGATACTCCTCACAAAATATGTAACATGTCTATATAAAAGTTGTAGAGAGTTACGGACTAGAGACCATATTTGGTCACAACACAGAGACCTCAACCAATATAGACAAAGACCAAAAACATTAAACCACAAAACTCCAAATTTCCCTATTAAACTACATGAGTAGTAGACATTGCTAAAAACATATGGAGAAGTTCCCGGGATACTATACCCCACAGACCAAGACAGGATAATCAAATGATATACCTGGAGAATGAGTTCATTGGAGCATCGAGGAAGGTAGAACCATGACCAACTCAAAAATTAGCCCAAAGGTAGTGTTCTGCAGGAATAGGTGATCAGGTGCTAAGTATTTAGCTCAAAATTCAAATTTCTCAGATTAGCTCAAAAACTATACGACTATGTCTGTCTCATCAAGACGATCGCAACGCAATTCGTTTCACTGAAAACCGAGTCCGGATGAAGGAGAAAAACCCTATTGTTCGTTTTCCTAAACAACTAAAAAAATTGCAAAATGGGACAAAATGATGACATGGATTTCCAATCAGCAAGGAGAATCTTCCTCAGTTTTCACCCAATGGGGTTGTGACAAGTGTCACTTCGGGATTCGCCAATTTGGCTGTGTGAAGGTGAAATTACCTACTTGGCCTCCAAGGTAGAAATTATGTTTTGTTATATTATATTATACGATTTTATTTTTTTTAATTATATATTATAATATAATTATTATATATTATATGTTAAATTAAATCAAATCAAATCGATGGTAAATTAAAATGTCAAAATATGGCGGTAAATTCAAATGTTAAAGCGGCGGAAAAACCTTTGTATGGGACAGGTGGAGGCAAGTTTGAACCCGTGACCTCAAATCAAATCAAATCGGCGGTAAATTCAAATGTCAAAATCTGGCGGTAAATTCAAATGTTAAAGTGGTGGCAAAACCTTTGTATGGGATAGGTGGAGGCAGGTTTGAACCCATGACCTCCCCCGCACCATTACCACCACCCACCATTGGGCCACGACCATGGGGCTTGAAACAAGTGGTGGACTGGTTATATTTAAACAATGTGGTTTTGCCGACGGTGGGGAAGGAGGGAGCCAACCCTGTAGGCCAACCCCCTTCCCCCCCCCCCTATGCGACCAAGCACCGAAACCAAGGGCTAGGGCCAACGCTAAGCGTGCCCATAATCATTCTTAACGGCTAATTAACCCTCTGTTAATGACAGATTAAGTTGGCGGAGATTTTGGAGGGAGCACCAAGTTCGGCGGAACTGCCAGTTTTGGCAGTGCTAACTAGAGTCTCCTCCAGATTTAGCAGGGTTCCCTAGAGAAAAATTAAATAAAGCATATCTTGCTCAATTTTCGACCAATTTTGGAAAATGAATAGTCAATTTTGAATAATTTCGACCTTATGAACTCATTGGTACATGTTTCAGGGGCAATAGAATATTTATACAGGTGATTTTTCCACAGGGAAGTTCAGGGAAGCCTAGAGCCACTAAGGAAGGGGGTCATGCCCAGAACAACCAGAATTAGTTTTCATAGATCTAATAGTCATTTTTGGCTAATATGGATATTCTAAACACATTGGTATAGGTATCATGAGCCATAGAGCTTTGTGAACAACATTTTTTCCACATTTAGCTAATACAAAGGCCCAAGCCATGGAAGTTGGACCAAGGAGATGTAGCTCAAGATGGATGAACTCCTTCATCAAAACATTGTGTTAATGTGTCTCATTGATGGTTTGTTGCACTATACATGTTTTTTGTTCAATATTTCTTTCTGAAGCTATTTTGTTCATCAATGTTTTTTAAAAACTTAAGGAAATTTAACTGATTGTATGCACAAACAACTAATGAAACCTTAGCACAAGGAGCAATAAGGAAGCACATATTTATAAATCTATAATTGTTATTAGCACAACAAAACTAATCATAAAAAACAGATCAATAGGGTAAATTACATTAGCCTCCGACGAATATTAAAAACAATGTGAAAGTATTGTAACCAAAAACTAATATTCCCTCAAAAACATGGCGACACCTCAGCTTGCCACCAGACAAACTCAGACAAACCTAACACATAATTTCTATCATAACAAAGAAATATAACCAGAAAAAATAATAAAATAACTCTTCTCTCCACCCCTCCAGATCACGTCATACCTTTACCACCCTGTGGTTGATCCCATACATTTATATGATGTATGTGGTAGATCCTTTGTCATGTTGTAACTTGTATGATGTTGAATATTTGTACACTTAGCTTAAATACTTCATCAAAAAATATATTTGAAATATATAATTAATATATTAAAAATCATTTTTAATATTTCATAGAGATTTTATTCGATTAAATGATTTCTGTTTTTATGAGTGATGGTGAAGCAATTATATTTTCCCAATAAGTAATTAACTCGCCATTATCTTAAGGCCCAACAATATATTTTGAACCTATATGATGTAATTTAAGTGGATTTTATTTTTTTAAATGGAAAACATTTAAGAGAAAGTAGGATTGTAAAAACTTAAAAGTCCATGGCCCGAGAATATGACCTCCCCTATCACTTGAACATATTTAACTCCATTACAAAAGTATTTTCTCAAAAATTGTGTGATTGGGTTAAATCTCCTTAAAATATGGTGTGATTTGGTTTATCTATTAAATTAATTATAATTTATATCATTATTTTTTTATAATTTTTTATAATTAATTATAATTTATATCATTAATTTTTTTTTAATTTTTTCCTCGAAATAAGGTAATCATAATTTTTTTTAATAAAATAATTATAATTTAGCTTCTTATTATTATTTTTTTGTCTGAACAAAATAATTATAATTATAATTTATTATTATTTTTTTAAATTAATCACGATAATGTGATTTGGGTTTAGCTTCAAATATAATTTCAAATTGTTTTCTTTCTATAATAATTTTGGTAATCAAGATAAACCCTAGAATCTTCAAGAAATAATAGGGCTCAAAACCTTCACAACAATATCCGCATCAAGAGCTCAACAAATCACTAGGGAGAATTGAACCTAAATGGAGAAAACAATCATTCCTTTCAACCACCAAAGCTAGACCCAATTGACGAAGTAAAAAACATTTTATTGATGTTGAATCGAACATGTCAAACTTCCATAAATAGGTTAGTGGACTTTAAGGAGTTCATTTGCCACCTATCTCGAAAAAAATGTTTATTCCTCAAGATAATTAAGAGAAAAAATATTGGTCAATCTCAATATTCGATCATCCAAATTTAACACAATCTATACTAACTTTCAGTGAACAACTCTACCTTTGTCCTCATCATGCTTTGTTGTGAAAGGGACCACATTCAACTAGGTCTGACATTCCATAGCACTACTTTAATTAGACAAGGACAAATATCCATGTTACACTCATCAACATTCTTGATTTAAGTGTTCGTGTGCATTTGAAGGGGACAAACTGGTTGGGGTTTAAGGTTGTTCGAGGCGGTATCTCAGGAGGGTTATATTGCCTCCTCTGTGATTAAAAATGTGAGTTTATTTGATGTATAATTAAAATTATCATCTTATTAAGTTTAGATTTTTAATTGCTGTTTTAAAGATTTTTATAAAGTAATTAATCTAATTCATACTCATAAAATAATATTACATATAATACAAAATATAACCATTATATTATGAAAAACTGATATGTACACCGGAAATTGTTACAACATAATATTTTTTACTAAAAAAACATATTAGATATCTCATGTAATGATACCAGGTGTCTGAATACCTTCTTCGTTCGAATCTTAATCTTGAACTTTAAAATATATTATCGAAAATATTTAAACATTATATATTATTTAATTATTTTATAAAAATCACGAAAATAATTATAAATTAAAACATAAACTAAATTTTTTATTTTATAAAAATTACAAACATAATTATAAATAAAAATATCAATTTGAATGACAAGAAATTAGGAAGAAGAGAGTTTGTAGGGTTTGTTGGAAAATGTGGAATTTCTTAATTACATTGCATGTGAGATCATGTTTGTATAATAATTAATAGAAGCATGCAACATTGAAAGGCATTGAAGTAATGTATTAGCAGATTAGGAGGGAGGGGAGAGATCCCTTCCTATAGAAATGTTGTAATAGGCGATAAAAGCCAAAATGCTATAAATGCGGGATCTAGTAAAAACTAAGGGAAAGAACCAGAAATGCCAATCCTGGGGGCATGGTGGCAAGCCAGGGTCAAAGATCAATGTCTACCAAGAGTTGAAAAGGAGCCAAAGTTTGTGATCCCCAATAATAAGTTAGAAAATTATTGGTAGTACATGAAAGATCATGCCATGTTCTGTAAGTTTATTGGTATATGGCCATTAGAAGGGGATCTCATAAAATGGACCTAGATCAAACAGAAACCCAAAGGCCATATTGACCTGAAATTTGGGGCGTGAGGCATTTTTACTGTAATATTCACAAATTTGGAAGATAAGGCTAGGATTTTGAAAATGACCTGTGATTCTTCTATAATGTTAGCCTATTCATGACATACTGGGAAGAGTGTTATAACCCAAATCAGGAAAAGTTTATAACAACACCAGTATGGGTGAGATTATTCTTGCTCCTTGTGGACTTTTGGGATCTAGAAATTCTATAAGGAAATGAAAAGATGATTGGAACATTTGTAAAAATTGTTGATTCTACTAAAAGAGATTGGTATACATCATGTGCGTGAATCTGCGCACATATGAATATTATAGAACCACTGCCATAGCACATTGAATTGGAGGCGTGAGGTGTTTTTACTGTAATATTCACAAATTTGGAAGATAAGGCTAGGATCTTTGAAAATGACCCCTACTTCTTCTACAATGTTAGCCTATTCATGAGATACTGAGAAGAGTGTTATAACCCAGATTAAGAAAAGTTTATAACAACACAAGTATGGGTGAGATTATTCTTACTCTTTGTGGACTTTTGGGATCCAGAAATTCTGGAAGGAATTGGAAAGATGAATAGGACATTTGTAAAAATTGTTGATTCTACTAAAAGAGGTCGGTATACATCATGTGCATGAATCTGCGCATTTATGAATATTATAGAACCACTTCCAGAGTACATTGAATTGGAATACCATGATGAAGTGTGGAAACAACCGTTAGACTATGAACATGTGTCATTCAAGTGTTGTCGAAGCCATGAATATGGACATCTATTCAAGGATTGTCCCCTTATAAGGCATATCTTCAAGAGCAAGCTGAAAAGGTACCATCAATTAAAGCTAATGCAGATGATGATGGGTTTCAAAAAGTAGTTAATAAAAAAGAAAAATCATCAAAATCAAGTGGATTTGTCGGATAATACAAAACCTCAAAGCAATGACAACATATGTGAGGATTTTGCCTTGATGGGAGAAGAAGCCAATAGTCTGGACATAGCGGAAAAATTGGGAATAGGGTAGGTGCCTCTGAAACAAAACCCTAAAACCAAAAGCAAGGCATAAGGCGATTTGAAGGAACCAAGGAAGGAAGCAAATCAAGAGGAGATAGAGACCATGAATGTCGATGAAACAACAGAAGAATTGAGTAATAAAGAGAAAGTATTGCAAAAATTATTAACAAAATAGTGTCACTTGGATAATTGCTTCATCTTGGAAGATCAAAAGAAGTTATATTAAGAAGTCTTTTAGAGGTTGTGCCACCAACAAGCTCAAAGAATGGTGGATTAGGGCCATCAGATGGGAGAACAAAGTCCAAATATGTAAAACCTTGACTACAAAAAAAGTCAGAAAAGTGGGTGTAAACCCATACAAGAATCCATTCAAATAGTGGGGGATTATTTGGTGAATACAAGTCAAGTTTTATTGTTGTTGGTGGTGTTTATACCATAAAAAAATTTCAAATTCAAGATTTTTTCATGGAATATCAGAAGCCTTAAGAGCCGAGGTAAGAAAAGATACTTAAAAGAGAGGATGTGACAAGATAAACTGGAGATAATGTTGCTACAAGAAATAAAAATCTCCGAAGGAAAAATCTAGGAAATAGTAGATAAACATAAGTTGAAACATGAAAGTGATGGCCATTGATGCCAAGGCAAGTGTAGGGGGCTTAACGATTCTCTAGAGTCCATCTGAGGTTGTCTTCAAATATTGGCTATGGAGACCTAGAATCCTCTATGGGAGATTCAGATATATTGGCACTAGGGAAGTAGTTGTCCTTATGGTTGTATATGGCCCGCATATGCCAATAAAAAAACAAGAATTCTTAAATGAAATTAGAACAATCACATGAGTCCATAATGATGAATTATGGATAGTCGGAGGGGATTTCAATTTAATAACCTCCCTGGAAGAGAAAAAAGGAGGATTACGAAGGATAGATGGGAAGGAAAAGTTATATAAGGATTTAATTACAAACTTAAAGCTAGTGGATATTGCCATTAATAATGGCATATACATTTGGAATAATTGCAAAGGGGAGCATCATCAGATTTCTAGCCTCTTAGATAGGTTCCTTGCCTCCAAACACCTAGTGGGGAAGAACTTTTACATAGAAACTTCAATCCTCCCATGTCTGGGCTTAGACCACTGACCAGTCAGATTGGAAATGGACTTGAAAATAGCGCCTAGGAATTGTCCTTTTAGATTTGAGGGATTTTGGCTAAGCAATCAGGGGTTTTTAAATCAAGAAAAAAAGTGGTGGACTGAAAGAAATATCCAAGGGAGAAATAAAATGCATACCTATCAAATCAAATTAAAAGAGCTCAAAAAAATAAATATAGGATTAGAACATACACGAACTGGGGAACATCATGGTAGACAAAAAATGCCTGAGATAGGAAAAAACAAATCCAATAACAAATGATCATTGTAGGATGCACAAAGGATTTGATTCAAGAGGAGGGCCAGATATTGAATAAATTGGAAGAGTGTCGCAAGCAGGAAGAAATAATTTAGAAACAAAAGTTAAAGTTCAATGTCTCAGAGAGGGGAAAAACACCAAGTTATTTCACAAAGCTATGATTAAACATAGGAATCACAACCGTATTTTTTCTCTAAAGATTGCAAAGGGTCATCGTCTGGTTCAACACATGGACATGGAAAAAAAATGGTGCAGTACTTTTGTCACTGTTACACGTCATTTTGTCGCATTAGGAAAATGATCATCAGTTTGGATCTTTCGTTATCCATCAAAGTGTTCCAAGGCATCCCCCTGCAAGGCTAGAACCTAAACAAACCCAAAGAGAATGAAATTTCTGGATCTCAAGGCCCAAAAACCTATTTTTGACTTCCTGCACAGTTCCCTAGTCAGTTTTTGCGCATACACAAAAGACACCATTACAAGTTGTGCAAAAGTGTGATATGCCTTACATTGTGGCTTGTGCACATGACTCAGCGCAAGTAAAAAATAAAAAAGTAAAGTCTAGAAGCTTTGTTAGTTGAATCTTTTCCAACTAACAACTTTGAATCGATGATTACTCAAGCCTGATCCCTCCCATCATGGAGCTACTTCCCTCTCTTTGTGGATCACCTATCCCACCATTTGTGGATCTCATCCCTTAGGAAGAGGATCCCAAAACTCCTCCACTTGGCCTATAAATCAAACACATGCCACAGGATTAAGGATGACCATTGAAGGTGGGCTTATGCTAGAGAAATATGGCTAGCAGGCTTTTCATCCAAGGAGAAGGTTGGAGATCGTGGGAAGAGGCTTGTAACATCAACACGTTGAGGTTGTAATTTTTTTCTCCTTTTTTATTCAATAAAAAGCAGTTGTTCTTTCGTAATCATGTCTATTATGATATAATTTGTGAGATTCCTTGATCACTCACATAGGTTATGATTGGTTATTGATTCAATTTATGATATATGTTGAGTTAAATATTTCATTTATCTTCATTCTATATACTAGATATTTTGATGCTTTTTGTGTTTTTGTCTATGCAAATCTCCTTCGAAACATCATGGAGAATCTGTGGAAATCACTGGTACAATCTCTAACCAATCAAGGAGAAGCCAACTGTAGAAGGCACTGAAAGGACTTCAACAGGTACTTCGTTAAACCGATAGGTGATCCCTCACATATTACTTGTTTCAATCATTCATAAGCTAAGGAAAGGTAGCAGTTCTTTTCTTGTTTATTACTATACTCCGTTTGAGATTTAGGGAGATCCATCTTGTCCACAAGAAGGATTAGTCCGCCTAATAGTCACCTCCTCACAGAACCAACCAGTGACAAGAACGCAACAATATGATGCATCATGAGGTATATCCTGAACCTAGTCAACAAAGATCAAAATTAGTCGTTGATGAGGGAGGTGACTTATCAAGATGTAAAATTTGTGATGAGTATGTCATGTAACAAGGCTCTAGGACTTTATGGATTTACAACATAATTCTATCAATTTTCCTGGAACTTCATAGGACTTGATGTTCATGGGGTTGTTGAGGAATCAAGGCGACACCAATAGGTAAGGCATGGTCTCAACTCTACCTTGCATTAATTCCTAAATCAAATAATTTGGAATACCCTAATGGATTCAGTCCTATTTCTTTGTGCAACTTTATCTACAAAATCAACACTACAATTATTGTTAAAGGGCTTAAACTTCTGTTAAACAAGTGTATCTCCCCATAATAAATAGGATTTTGGAGAAACGTCAAATATTGGATGGAATTATCACCCCCCAAGAAGTTGTTCATTCTCTCGTTTAAAGGAATAAGATCCCTGGAATGATTATTAAACTGGACCTCTCCAAATCCTATGATCGTTTAAGCTGGAAAAACTTGTTTAGTGTTCTTGAAGCCTTCGGTTTTGACCCTCACTGGATAGCTTGGATTCATGCCCTAATCTCAACACCCATATTTACTATTCTACTCAATGGATCCCTGACGACCACTTTTAACCCCACCCACGGCCTTTGTCAAGGATACCCTTTATCCCCATTCTTATTTATTCTGGCTACATAAGGCCTAGGTAGATATCTTAAGGAGGCTACAAACAGAACCACAATCAGGGGTCTATGACTATGGGGTAACGACTTGGCTCTGACCCACCAAAAATTTGTAAGTGATATAATTTTTTTATTTAAGTTTTCATTAAGAGAAATCTGTAAGCATAAATCCATCTTAGAGGATTTTATGCAAGCTTCTAGGACCTTAATAAATAATGAGAAATCCAATATATTTTTCTTTAATACTCTTATAGTGATCCAAACTTTCTTGGCCAGAACCCTAGATTTTCAAGTGGGAACCTTACCTATCAAATACCTTGTATACCTCTAGTCTTGAATTCCCTCTGATTGTCATGCTGAAAGGATACCATCCAAAAACTAGCATCCAAAGTAGATGGTTGGGATTTTCAATCAGTAAATCAAGCAATAAGATTGATTTTAATAAAATTTGTATTGCAATCAATTCCCATATATCATATTTCAGATATGGCTTCTCCCAAGAATGTTTGTAAATCCATGATAAAAATATTCAAAAAAATTATTTGGAGTGGTGCTAAAAAAACTCAAAAATGGGCATTGGTTGCTTGGTCACACCTAATAAAACCTAAGATGTTAGGTGGTCTAGGCCTCAGATACCTAGAAACTCTCAACCAAGTATTAAGAGATAAAACATGGTGGTGTTGGCTTCAATAAGGAGAGGATTTGTGGAAAAGATCTGGATGAGTAAATATGGAATGCCCCAATCAAAGGAAGAAAAACTTAAACAAGACAATTTCTCGGCAGGGTCTTCAACCTAGAACTTAGCCTAGCAAAATCGTAATATTATCTGAGCTCATAATATTTTGGGAAATCAAGAATGGGAGGATAGATCATTTTTGGTAGGATGCATGGCAACAAAGACCAAAACTCTATAGTCACAATGATCTTACAGAGATATTCTTGTATACCATGGACAAAGGTGGCAATACAATTCACAAATATTGGAAACCAGGGTCGATCAATGACCAATGGTGTCAATAGAAAGAGAAGGTTGATAGCAGAATCCCCTAAATGCTAAGCAATGGGAGACCCTAAAAAATGAACTCGGGTCAAGGAAAATACCCCTGGAGAAGGACCTTGATATTCTCCAATGGGGTTATTGTCCTAAATAAATGTTTACTCTATAGGAAACATACGCACTCACAACAGAACAACAATGCCCACAAAGAGCTTCACTATGGAATAAAATATGGAAACAAAAACTATGGCCAAAATTTTCTCAACTCCTATGGCTATTGTGTAGAAGGAGAATATTAACCCGGGACCAACTACATAAACAAGGATAAAATGGATCCTCATACTACATCCTATGTGGAAAACATGGAGAAGATATATAACCTATCCTCGATACATGCTCTATGGTAGACACACTCTATAAAAAGATAAGTTAGTTATTTGGTCACTTAGATCATGACCGGAAAAGTATCACAAAAATGATAGACTTACGGCAAATAAGTATCTTGTCTAGACTAGTAATTAATCGTGCCTGAAATCTTATTCCAGGATTCATGTTATGGGAAATTTGGAAAGAGAGAAACATAAGGATTTTCAAAAATGTGAACTTCTCAATGGAGCAAGTTTGGATGGGGGTACTTCATAACATTTGGGAAACTATCTTGTCATAACCATGACATCCAGATGATTGGCAGGTTCAACCTCAGGAGATACAGATGTTGCATAAGTTGAATTTGTCTACGCAAATGATATCCCCGATAGCTTGGAAACTTATTCCACTTCCAAACACTTTGATTGCTAATTATACCCCCCCCCCCCCCCAATGGAAGGATTTATCAAGCTTAACTTTGATGGAACCTCTAAAAGAAAGCTGGGGGAGGTGGGTTTTGGGGGTCTCTTTTGAGATGATCACAATAGAGTCCAAAGTATATTTGCCACAAACTGTGGATATTCCAGTAACAATGAACAAGAGTTCTATGCACTGGAAAAAAGGCTTAATCATAGCTCATGCAAAGAAATACACAAATATCGTTGTCAATGGAGATTCCTTCCCAGGCATTGCAACCACCCATAAGTTGATACAAGGTAATAAAAGTGTGTTTACGATGCTAGATACCGCGAACAGACAGGGGATCTCCTCGATATAAGGTCTCAATTAGACCTCACACCATTTGGTGCAGGAGTCCCATCTGGAATACAGCGTGACTATCATTTACTTAATGATATTCCTTGGATTTAGCTGTCAACACGAGAGAGAAGTGTGTATGTGCTTTTGAATGAGCAAGCAAGTGTGCCTTGTGATTGTCTGATTGCATATGTATCAAGTTTCTTTCATTGTTGGCAAGGAATAAAATGAACCTCTAAGAGAGAAGTAATAGTACTACCCTAATGGAGACACACACAAAAAGAGAAAGGTTTGTCTAATATCAAGTGAAATAGTTCGCATAGATGTGATAGTCATTATAAACATTACAACACAATTCCAATAAGTTAAGCACAAAAGTCACCGAAATAGTTCAATTAATCTTGTATAGGTGAAAGCAAACATGAACCATAAACATTCAAATAATGGTCTTAGAAACATTCACAATCCAATCCATGTGTGAAAATGTGTTGGCCTGAAAAGGATTCCATATTGAGTAAAAGTTCCAAGATACATAAATACAATGGACATCACTAGCTCCAATAGTGGAGCATTAGCGCCACTACTTGCTCCCCAAAAGTACTAGCTCCATCTCTCTAATGGCTTGTGGGAGAAACCAAGGTTAAAATTCCTTTACATGAGAAAGTAGGATCCTTTAATAACTTGATGCAAGACTTTTCACATCCCCATGACTCTTGAATTTCCAACTCCTAATGACCTTTGGACTTCTACAACCTTTGGACTTTCAAATGACTTTTGTAATTACATATGACTTATGGTATTACACGTCTTTTGGACTTCCATGACTCTTGTCCATACATGAATCTTGGAATTCCACTTATTTGTATTTACAATGATTGCAAAATTAAATAATGACTTCCACATCATCATATGATGAAGACATGACATTTCACTATCCTTGATTACTTGGACTAATAATGACTGATGACATGGACTTTCTTCGGTGATGGCATTCCGGTCACTCTGGTCACCATTCTTGATACAAATTTTGATCATCGATGCCTTTACCCTCCAAAGGGTCTTTGATATTGGAGCCTTTAGGGTGGTTCGATCATCAAACTTTCACTATGTTCGTTGTTCTCTTATGCTTCCTTTCATTGTATTCTTTGCCTGATCTTCCTCATGTGTGCTTGCCATGTTGTTTTTGGAACACCTATATCTATGATCACTCATGACAAGCAACCATCGACCTAAAAATATCTTATTTTATCATGTTTTATGTATATTTTATGTTCATTCCTTTTATGTGTGCTTAAAAGGGACAAGGATAGTTTATGGGTGCATTGGCGCACTTCGAAGGGTTGAAGAGGTAAGGATTAAGGGCTTCGACAAGCGCAAATATGTTCAAGAGAATGAGACAATCAATGCAAGGTGAATGGCACAAGTCTGAAGGACGAAGGAGAAGACTTTGGGCTTCCCAAGTGTGTAGTGTGTTAGAGCCTAGATTTGCCTCAGGCTAAAAAGGCAAGGTTCTAGGTCCACATCAAACCATGCTCAGCCTCGTAGCTAGCCCTACAAGGACAGGAGAGGGCTCTCTCCAGGTCAATCTCAGCGAAAGATAATCAATGGGGCTTGAGATGATTTAGTTAACAACTGATCTTAGGCTAGGCATGAATTGCAAGGATTTGTTTTGAGCTTTTGAGGGTTTTGTGTTGGAAAAAGGGAAAGGCAAATTTGGGTCCAGGAATGAGGCCTAGTTTTTGCAGAGTTCTGATTGGGGCAAGGAAGGCAATCGTTTTGATGCTTTGGATTGAATGAATGGATGGATCAGACCGGTGAGGGGCTAAGGAGGGCAAGAAAGTCTCAAGAGTCCTCCTCAAACAAATGAAAAACATGTAAAATTAAACAAAATTTTAAAGTAGAGCACAACAATCCAATGAATTCTACCTCAATCACTCATTTGTTTAATTTCAGAAGAAAAGAGAAGGGAAAACGATACACATAAACATCAGTGAACTCAAAATTACTTAGAGATACACACCATCAAAACACAAAGCCACATGGATCCCAACAAGTGCTGCAAAACCCTGGTCTTTCCTTTGCCAAAATTGCAGAAATGAAATGTACAATAGAGTGCCAAGCAATCCCAAGTATTCAACCCTCAAAATGACTGAGAAATTACATGATATAGACAAGCCTAACTCCTTCCCATGCCTCTAGGGGTCGAGCTCATCATTCTAGGAGCTGTTTGAACCAATTCTAAATAAGGAACTAAAATCTAGGTAATCAAACAACTTGCCCCTATATGCTAGGAAATTGATTCATTCATTTAATTTTCAATTTTTAGTGAATGAATCCTCTAGAAAAAGTAAAAATGTGCCAATATTACATCATGGTTATCAAATTACATCATGAAAGGTCAAGTGTAACATCAAAAATCAAAACTGGTCAAAACTAGGCGAATTTCTGAGCTGAATAGTGAAAAATAGGCAAAAATCATCTATGCGCCGTGTCTGATTCTCTATGCATTGCGCCATTTTGGAGCTAAATTTGAGGCCCTTCCTGAAGTCCAAATTGAGCCCAAGATAGCTTGTTGGAAAGCCCTGCCTGTCTACGTTCCAACCCAAGTGGAATTTCTGAATTTGGATGTCATTTTCCCCTCCAAAACTTCAATCTCCCAAGACTGCTTCATGTGTGTCAAAATAGGGGCAGTGAGGTCATTTTTTGAGTGTTTTTGGCCTCTTGAGGACTCAAAACTTGCCCAAATTTCTTGGCCATGCACAAGAAACCATAATTTATCATGAAAAATCCAGAAATTCAATTTTTTTTGGATTTTGAGCCCTCTAGCAAAAGCGAGCGCCACGTGGTGCGGCGCATAGGGAGGCAAAACCTGTTTTTTAGTGCAAAAAATTTCAAAATGACAAAAATTGATCCAAATTTCTTGAAATTTGGGTTGCACCTTCTCTATCAAGTGTCAGGCTGGGCTAAAGAGGCTTCGGCCAATATCTGAAGACAATCATGCTCCTTTTGCCTCCTTTGCTTCCTTATTGCTTTCTTTAATTTTGCCTTTAGATTCCTTATTCATGCTTTGCAAACCTTGTTCCGTGCCATGTAGTGGAAAGCCATGTGTCTCAGCAATGCTTTGTCCCTATCGGCCTTGTCCAGCAGTCCCTCTAAGTGGATGTTGACTCTTTCGAGCCAAGACTCCTGATCATCATTAATCTCTTACTCCAATGAAGTGAGTTCAATCCTCCTCCTTTAGGCAGCTTGACAATTCTCCCTGATGTTTTGTAATTCCATAATCGCCTGCTGATCTTCAAGCTGCTTATTCCTTTGCTCCAAGTATTTTATATTCCACTTAGCCCTCTACAAGTCGAGGGACAAGGCTTTGATCTCTCTCTGCTGCTCCTGGATGATATCTCCAAGGTTGGCACTTTGTGAGCCCATGTCTGTATCGTCATCCTGAACGAGAATGAAGTCGGTCTCTCGTTCACCTGAAGGCCCCTCATCCTGCATTGGCCTCCTACCTTTGTCCTGTACCTATGGTGCTGATGTCAGAAGCGAGGTCCCTTCCACACCGGGTGGAGATAACACTCACTTAGCTACCGCAAACAACTGCCTGGTACCCTTCTGATAAGTACTGAAAACCGGTATAGTAGCAGTGTGTGGATCATGGCCTTCATGCTGATGAGTGTAGAGCCTCTACTTTACACTTGATTATCCACCATTACCTACAGTTTTCCCTCATTCATCTCTCACTTTTGCCTCATTTTCCTTGCAAACCAACCCAGATCATTACATTATATGACTTTAAGCATGATTAAGGAATTTTGCTAATGTGTGACTGTTTTGTTTAGATTTTGACATATTTACAGGCATTCCGCAGCCATCTGTTGATTCCGCAGCCATCTGCTGATTCCGCAGCCATCTGATGATCCCACAGCCTTTTTGTTAATCTCAAGGTTCCACGTGTCATTTTGCCAAATGAGCCACATGGGCACTTAGGAATCAAGGTGCTCGAGGTTCCTGTGCTATTTGTTCATCCATCCACGTCATCTGTACCTCCGGTCAACGAGGTTCAAGTTACGGTCAACAAAGGCAGCTTAACGTGATGCGTAAGCTGTTGGGTCACGTCAGTTCAAACGGTGACTTGTCCGTGTTACGCGGGTTGTGGGGGACATAATCCAACTCTGGATTCAATGCCCATAACGACCAGAACCTCCAACTCATCCACGCAGGCTTATGACGTGTTATTGAACCTTAATTACGCATGACAGTTAGTTTATTTTTCAGTTTTAGCTGTACGCATTAGGCCATCTTTCAGATGCCTATAAAAACTTGCGTCTGTGTACGCTTATGTTACTTTTTTAGTGGTTGTGTTTTATGAACTCGTTATCATTTTAGTGCATTCCAAAACTCTGTTTTAATAGTGCTGTTCTAGCACTCTTGACTGTAATTTTCTGCACATGGAGTAATAGAAGCAGTGATGTTCTGAAGTTTTCAATACCTTGAGTCTTCTTTGGGTTATATGAATGGAGGGCCCCTGTTCATGTTAGCCTTGTATAGTATTTTATGTTCAGCATTTCCTTATTTCCATTCAGCATTTCCTTTTCTTGACACATGTACAGCGTAATTTACTTTCATGTTATTTCATTTCCAGCCTTTATTTTAAGCTGATCAGCATTGTTCTTTTGCAGGTTTTTAACCCGGGATTGCTTGTGTGTTTATGTATTTGCTTTATATCTAGTGGTAGTTTCAGTTGACAGATTCTAAGTTGCTGCCTTTACTTTATTTTCATAGCTGATTTTTAGTTTTATTTCTCAAATCTGTCTGCTAACATATGAATGGTCTCTTTATTATAAATTGTCTATCCTTTAGAGATCAGAATACTAATAACTTGCAGCTGGCTTTGGGTACTTTTTAGACTAATCTTTAACTACTTTCTAATCGTGCTTTACACAGTGCTATGTGTTAGAGGCAGAGAGTTAGAAAGAGCAAAACATTATAACTAGTCTTTAAAGTAGATTTTTCTCATTTTTTTATCATTTCTTAGACTTATCTTTAGCTACTTCCTAATCGTGTCTTACACAGTACTATGTGTTAGAGGCACGGAGTTAGGAAGAGATAAACATTATCATTGGTCTTTTAAGTGATTTTCTTATCTTTTATTTGCAGCAGCATGAATGGTGTCTAATGCCATTAGAAAGTGGTTCTTTGCTTTCAGTTCATTTTAATTTATTTATTTCCTTCAAGCTTTTCCTTTTCAGCAAGTAGTTAGAAACCACTAATCACACACCTTCACTCATCTAGAATTCACCTTACACACACCATCACTCATATGTTTATAAATACATCACTCCATCTTAGGAAGATAAATTAACCACATACAACACCCCAAACGACAAAAAGCCCTAAGAGGTTGCTTAAGTACATATAGTACACCTTCACTTCATCAGCTTATGAGCCCCGGGTTGACAATTAATGACATCAATTTAGGAACACTAAATTGACTAAACATTTTGGCGCCGTTGCCGGGGAAGTGAAATTAAGTAGCCATATTCTTAGAAAAAAAACATAAAAATTTCAAGGAAAGAAGTTGATAACCTATCAAAGTATGCTCTCCTCTTGCACTGCAAGGTGATTTGGAGGATCAGAAAAGAGAAAGTTATTAACTCGGTAGTTTCTTGAGTATGCTCTCTTCTTGCACCTAGAGTGAACTGGAAGATCAGAAAAAGAACTATTAACTTGACTTGAAGAAAAAATAATAAAAAATGACATGCATAGAGCTAGAGATTCTAGAGGAAGGTTTTTAGCTAGAGCTCGAAGTTCAATTTTTACAAGTCCATCTGCTTCAAGGGATAGACAAGAGACACCCCCCTTATCTCCAACCGAAACTCCTAGTCCTAGAATTCCTGGAATTCAAGAGCCAAGAGTTGACTCTCCTACACCTTCTATTGAGTTTGAACCAGGAAGAGACTCTTCTCTTTCTCCTACAGGAAGACCAATTGTAATTGAGGAATTGGAATCATCTGAAGAAGAAGGAGAAATCTCTTCTCATTCACCTTTTGTAGAGGAACCAAGATTTTGAAATCCCTAGGAGAATCATCATGGCAGAAGAAGAAGGAGGTGGTAGGGGTAGAGGTAGAGGTAGAGGAGGAGGAGGAAACAACAATAACAATAATGGAGGAAGAGGTCCCCTTGGAGGAGGAAATAGAGATGGGGATAATTCATTTGGGTTTCCCATTGTTAATGAGGATTCCCGAGCCACTATGAAAAACATATCACCATCTGTCCTCCCTAACTTCCATGGGTTAAGGACTGAGGACCCTGAAACATTCTTATTCGAGTTTGAACTGGTGTGTCGAACTTATGACTACCTGGATGACTCTCAGAAACTCAAATTGTTTCCTTCAACACTGAAGGATCAAGCCTTGAAATGGTTCATGGGGTTACTCACTCAATCCATTAGGACTTGGGATGAAATGAAACAGACATTTTTGGATAGGTATTTGGACTATTGTATGCCTACTAATCACAAGGACGAGGTTTTTAAAATGATACAAAAAGAAGATGAGAGCTTAGAAGATTTACTTGAAAGATTTCAATATAACTTGAAGAGAGCAAAAATGAGTACCTTGGATGAAGAGACCTTAAAAGCCCTCTTATTAAAAGCCATTAGGGATGAATGGATAGACATCTTAAACATGATGGGGAAAGGGGATATTTCTCAACTTTCTCTCAATGATATAGCAGAACTTTGTATCCATCTCTCAAGGGGCAAATCAAAAACTCAAAAAGGGCCTAGAGATCCTTCTCTCCTTAGGGCAAATAAATCTGCAACAGGATCAGTGAGTAGGGCTGAAATCGGCAGTATGCTTGATGAATTTAAAACTGACATCTTAGGGAGCCTTAGTGAACAACTAGATACCCTTAAGATTCACAATAAACAAAAAGCAGAAGCTGAGGCTTTGGCTATCTTTTGCCCGAAATGCAGAAAGAAACATGCTTTAAGGGAATGTCCCTTAGATGCACACGTTGTAGAAACATGTGTAATTTGCTCAGAAACTCATGAGACCAAGGATTGTCCTTCAATTCCTGGCCTCAAAGCAGTCTTTCAAGAGGATCCAGATACACTTGAATCTCTCTGTTTTATTGCAAGGAGACCTTGGCAAGGACAACAGAATCAAGGGTTTAACAACTCTATGAATTCTCAATCCCAACCAAATTGGAATCCTTGGCAACAACCTTGGCCTCAACCTCAAAATGATTTTCAAGCATGGATGCAAAGCATGCAAAATCCTTATGGGAGATTTGCTCAATTCTATCAATATCCTCCATCCTTTCAGAATCAGCAAGCTCCACAACTTCCAAACCAAGGTCAACAACTATCATTGCCATACCCTCAACAACAACAACCTCCTCCACAAAATCAAAATTCTCAACTATCACTTCAATCCCAGCAGAAATCAAATCAACTTCCCTCTCAGCCATTACCAAATCCAAATAATAGGAACCCTCAAAATGCTTACATGATGGAAGGTCAACCATTCCCTACCTATATGGTTGTTCCTCTCAATGAAGTACAACTCAGATCAGGTAGAATCTTAGATCAACCTTCTACAAGTGTTCAACAACCAAGCATTTCTGAGGAAGAATCTCTCAAAGTCAATAAAGGTTCTGAAGTATCACTTCAAAACCAAAATATCCAAAAAGAAAAAGAAAAAGAATCAACCTCTACAACTCCCATAGTTGAGCAACCTACACCTGTAGCTACACCTCCTTTTCCTGAAAGATTGCAAATTGACAAAGGAGTGGAAAAACAGATATGGGTGCCTGACTATAGTTTCCTAGATGAATTGAAGAATGTCTGTATCAAGATCCCCTTGTTACAAGCCATTAAAGAAATTCCCATTCTAGCAAAGACAATAAAGAAGTTGAGTTTGAAGAAAACAGGAAAAAGAACCAGAGATACTAAAAGGATACATCTAGTTGGAAAAATTGCAGACATAATGATGGGTAAGATTGCCATGCAAAAATATGTAGATCCTGGTAGCCCTATTGTCAAAACTCATATTAATGGGGTTGAAATCCCAAATACTTTGATTGACTTAGGAGCCGCGATCAACATCATGAGTAGACAGACCATGGATCAGTTAAAGCTTCCTAACCTTCTCTTTACACCTACTTTGCTGCAGCTTGCAGATAGATCAATCATTAAACCTGATGGTGTATTGGAAGATATTCCAGTCTCTCTAGATTCTTGGGAATATCCAGTTGATTTTATGATTTTAACTCCCAAGAACAATCTAGGAGGACATCCTCTTATTTTAGGAAGACCTTGGCTGGCCACAGCTGATGCTTTCATAAGTTGTAGGTCCGGGGACATGTATATATCAGATGGTAATTCCACCAAGAAATTCAACTTGTATCCTCCAGCAAAGGCAATAACAGAAATAGGAGAAGATGAATGGGTAGAGGATGAAGATACTATTCAACCTGTTCTAACCATCTCTGAGATCAGTGAGGATAGTCAAATTCTAAATACATTAGAAAATTTTGAAATACCTTTAGAATATGACTCTACACAGTTTCAGTTAGATGCAGACATTGAATATCTCTCCTCTAGACAGATGTCTCTCTTCTCAATGGAAGAGTTTGGTAGTTCTACAGTTGAAATCCTTCCAGGAAAAACATTGAACATTAACAAAAACTTGGGAAGACCACAACAAGAAGAATTAACTAAACTGTTGCAAAGACATTCCACTGCCTTTGCATGGGAATACACTGACATGAAAGGAATCGATCCTAAGACTTGTATTCATCACATCTACATTGAAGAAAACAGCAGACCTATTAGGCAACCACAAAGAAGGATGAATCCAAACCTTAGGGAAATCGTGAAAGAAGAACTCCAGAAATTGCTCAAGGTAAACTTCATTTACCCCATTTCAGATAGCCAATGGGTTTCTCCCTTGGTTATAGTGCCCAAAAAGAATGGTAAATGGAGAGTTTGCATTGATTATCGAGAATTGAACAAGGCAACCTTAAAGGATCATTTTCCTCTACCTTTTATTGATCAGGTACTAGACACTTTAGCAGGTAAAAAGTATTTCTCATTCTTGGATGGTTTTAGTGGGTATAATCAAATTCAGGTAGCACCTGAAGATCAAGACAAAACCACATTTACTTGTCCTTGGGGAACTTTTGCCTACCGAGTACTCCCTTTTGGATTGTGCAATGCACCCGCTACATTTCAAAGGGCTGTACTAGGAATCTTTTCAGATCTGATTCATGATTGTGTAGAGGTATACATGGACGATTTCACAGTTTATGGTAATACATTTGAAGAAGCTTTAGAAAATTTGGAAAAAGTACTGGTAAGATGTAAGGAAACAAATCTTTCTTTAAGTCATGAAAAGTGTTTTATGATGTTTACTGAAGGGATTGTTTTAGGACATCATATTTCAGGAGATGGGATTAAGGTTGATAGATCCAAAGTTGAAGTCATCTCTAAGTTACCTATTCCAAATTGCCAGAAGGATGTTAGAAGTTTTCTTGGGTTTACTGGGTATTACAGAAGATTTATTGAAAACTTCACTAAGATAGCATCCCCTCTTTTCAAATTGCTTACCAAGGACTGTGAGTTCAAATGGGATCCTGAGTGTCAATCTGCCTTTGAAGCTTTAAAGACTAGAATATCTGAAGCACCCATCTTAAGGGGACCAAATTGGAAACTCCCTTTCCACATTTCTACTGATGCTTCAGATACAGCTCTAGGAGCTGTTTTGGGACAAAAGGATTTGATCCCTTATGCCATTTATTACACAAGTAAGAATTTGACTCCCACTGAGTTAAATTATACTGTTACAGAAAAAGAGTTCTTAGCTGTGGTACATGCAATCAACAAGTTTAGACACTACATAACCGGCTATGAAACCTTTGTCCATACTGATCACTCTGCCATAAGATATTTAATGAACAAACCTGTCACTAATGGTAGAGTTACAAGATGGCTTTTGCTTTTACAAGAATTCAACATTACTGTGTTAGATAGACCTAGAAAACAAAACACAGTAGCTGATTTCTTGTCTAGAATCCAAAACACTAATCAAGATTCTCCAGTAGAAGATAAGTTTCCAGATGAATACTTATTTGCAGTGACTACCAAGACTCCTTGGTATGCAGATATGGCTAATTATCTTGTTACAGGGAAGCTTCCTCTACACTTATTTCCTAATGAGAAAAGGAAAATCATTCAGGAGAGTGCACATTATTCTTGGATTTCTAATGAATTGTTCAAAACAGGGCCAGATTGTATAATCAGAAGGTGTGTTCGGGAAGATGAAATGCCTGACATCCTTAAGGCATGTCATGATGAACCATGCGGCGGGCACTTTGCTGACAAGAGGACAGCCTATAAAATCCTTTCTCTAGGATATTATTGGCCTTCTCTCTTTAAAGATGCAAAGCAGTATGTTAAAAGGTGTGACAGCTGCCAAAGAGTTGGGAAACCAACTCCTTCAAATGAAATGCCTCTACAGCCTCAGGTATGCATCGAACCCTTTGATAAATGGGCTCTAGATTTCGTTGGACTAATTAATCCTCCATCAAAGCAAAAGAAGTATATACTGGTTTGTACTGATTATGTTACTAAGTGGGTAGAAGCAAAAGCATTGCCTTCTGCCACTGAAAATTCAGTTGTTCAATTTCTTTTTGAGGATATTTTCACTCGTTTTGGTGTCCCAAGGGAAATTGTGACAGATCAGGGCAGCCAGTTTACATCTAAATTAATGGAGAAGCTGATGGAGGAATATAAGATCAAGCACAGAACATCTACTCCATACCATCCACAGTCAAATGGCCAAGTGGAATCTACCAATAAAGTTCTTGAAGGCATTATCACCAAGACTGTTCATCTTCATAGAAGAGATTGGGCGGAAAGGCTCCCTGAAGCCTTATGGGCCTATAGGACTACATGGAAGAACACAACAGGACATTCTCCCTATGAACTTGTTTATGGGAAGGAAGTCCTGCTCCCCATTGAGCTCCAAATCAAGACCTTCAAGATGGCAGTCCAATTGGGAATGAGCCTCTCAGAAGCTCAAAGACACAGAATGGACCAGCTAAATGAGCTAGATGAAATAAGACAAGATGCAATTCTAAGGACTGATCTAGTTCAGCACCAAAGATCTAAATGGCATGATCGTCATATCAAAGAAAGAAAGTTTCAGAAAGGAGATTGGGCTCTATTGTTTGATTCAAAGTTCAAAGACTTCAAAGGAAAGTTTCAAACTCATTGGCTTGGGCCATATGAGATTGATGAAGTCTTTAGCAATGGAGCAGTTAGAGTGAAAACTATTGATGAATTTCATACTCCTCTTATTGTGAATGGCCATCGCTTGAAAATCTACCAAAAGCCATTCTCAAAAAAAGAGTTTGTCAAGTTGTTTAAAGAAGATTCTGCAATCAGGTTGGTGGAGAAGGATTCTTCTCCTCCATCAGCCTAATCTTTGGTTTTTGAAAAATAAATAAATAAATAAATAAATGTATGAGCCTGAAAACCAATCTCTGATTGGCAGTCTCATGCAGAAAACCTGAGGTGAAAATCAGGGTCACCTGACACCTCATGTTTTCCAAAAAAAAAAAAATCTCTCTCTCTTCCATCTCATTTCACCATTTCATCCACCTCATTCACTATCTCATTCATTTAATCACTCTCACCTCACCTCATTTCTTTCCATCCATCCATCCATTCATTAATCCATTCATTACATTTCATTCCATCAATAAAGTCATTTTTTTAGACAACTAAAGTTATTTTGTGCAGCCGGAGGGTACCACTGCAGATTCCGCAGCCATCTGGAGATTCTGCAGCCATCTAACGATTCCGCAGCTCTCTGCACCTGCATAAAAAAAAAACACAGTCTGTTTGAAAAGAAATTTACAGTTCAGAAGTCATCAACAATAAGTGGAAACGAGTCATGCAACAGCAATAAAACAATAAAGGGTTAGTGGAAAAGAATCAAAGGCAATCCAAGTGCGGATCTGAGGTATGATCTAAATCCTAAACTTACGGTTATCTCATTTTGCAAAGTTTCAGGGTTATGTTTCTTGCCATTTAATGTAATGATTACCAGTTTTTCCCATCATACGACCAAAAATCCACGTATCCCCCACACTTATCGGTCATGATCCTCACGATTTTGAAACTCAACTGCGGCTGCTCCTCCATTAAGATTTTCGTACCTAAGTGACGTAGACTACTGTACTACGTCTCTCTAAGTCATAATCCCGCAGCCAAGTGTGAACCTATGACCGAAACCTAAGGACCTAACCGTTTCTACCCATCATTTCATAACCCTCATACTCTCGTATCATTCCATTCACGCTGTTTCATTTCCGCAGTTCCCTTATTCCGCTGTGCTCACTACGCTGCTACCTTAGCCATACTCTGTTTTACGTTTTCCTCTCTGCTAATTCTGGTTATCAGTGAACGTATGTTACGGCTGTTACAGTAGAGCCGTAAATTTACTGTGTTAGGGCCACTATTGAAGCCGTGTAACCTTTTTTCCAAAAGTCTTAGAACAGAGCCGTAGAGCCAATGGGTAAACTCTTAAGGGCAGAACCCGAGGGTTCAAAATTTCTGGAGGGATATCCTCAAGTTAAAGAGGCTTTGCAGAAAGCAAACTGGCTCCAATGCATCCAGAAATTCAGAGGTTACCAAAGAGAGGTTACGAAGGCCTTTGCACGTTCCTTCAGAGACAAAGATAATCAAGTGGAGATAGGGGACCTGAAGTTTACAGTCACTGAGAGCAGTATAACACAAGCCACTTCACTCCCACAAACTGGAGAAAGATGGTTTAAAAACCGATCAGTACAAGACCAACAGTGGAAGCAAATCTTAAAGAACCCAGGTATGGATACCAGCATTTTTACAAAAGGGATTCCTGTTACTTATGTCAAGGAAGAATGGACAACTTTACTGTTATTAGTGCAAAAATTCTTTACTTGTGAGGGAAGGTTTGGAGTTTTATATGTTTACCATGCCAAAGTCATGATGCATTTCTTAGGAGATGATATTAACCTTCCATATTTTCTACTCTCAAGTCTTAGAAAAATGTGTTCAATTGCCCAAAGGAACCCAAGAAACATTGAACCACATCTGTATCATCATGGTCTTGTTAAGATGCTAGTTGAGGAACAGTTGAAAGCAAAAAGAGATACCTGGGAGAAATTTCTTGTGAGAAACCATTTTGAAGAAGCAGGAGAAACCTTTGTGCCTAGAAAGAGTAGAAGAAAAAGAAAAGAGGCTACCCCTAAAACTGTTGTCCAAGAGGAAACTGTCCAAGAACAGATTGAAGAAGAAACTGATGTACATCATTCTGAACATGAAATTGATCCTGAGCCTGCTGTGGACACTGATCAAACAGCTCAAGGAATCATCACAGAAACCCTTTCAGAACTTGCCCAGGAAATTGCTCAAAAGAGAAAAGAGAGTAGGAAGAAACAAAAGAAAGATAAAGGAAAATCCATAGCTCAAGAAACCTACCTCACTCCTGAGAATTCTAGTGAGGAAGACACTCAGCCCTTAGCACAAAGGTTGGCCCAACTCCATGAAACTGCCCTTTCCAAGAAGGTGGAAAAACAAAAGCAAAAAGCACAAAAAGGAAAACAGAGCACTACCACCGTAAGAAGGAGCAGCAGATTACAAAGCAAAAAGAGGGCCACAGATAATAAAAAGTCATTCTTTATTGACTTGAGCACACCTCAAAAAGGTGCTACAAGTCCTGACTTTGAGAAAAGCTCTCCACATGTTGAGCAGGTTGAGACTAGTCCTCCACATGAGGAAAGTCCTTTTGAGCATGAGCCTGAATTTGAGCATGAGCCTGAATTTGAACATGGATCCGAATTTCAGTATGAGCCTAGCCCAAAGCGGTCACCAGAGGTTGACCCTGATCAGCAGAAAGTTTATAATTACCTGGAGACGCTAGAACAAGCAGTTGTTGGGCCAAGTACTGCTCAACCTTTGGAGCAGCAAGTCCAATCACTGAAGCAGGAAATATTTGAGCTAGAGGTACTAAATCGCCACATCAAACAAGAAAATGAAAAACTGAAGATACAGAGCAATGTGGACAAGATGGTTCAAGATAACACCATGCTTCATATGGGCCTGTGGCAGAAGGAAAACAAAAAGCTCAAGAAGAGATGCAGGAAATTAAACAGAGCTTTGATCAATCTGAAATTCAGGTGTTTGATGAAAAGACCAAGAGTCAATGTGGCCACACAGAGAAAGAAGAGAAGGTTGGATGTCTTAGCAGAGGCATCCCAGCAGGTGGACTGAACCATGTTGTTGATTGCATGAGGACATGCAATGCCCTCGTAGTGGGGGTATGTAGAGCCTCTACTTTACACTTGATTATCCACCATTACCTACAGTTTTCCCTCATTCATCTCTCACTTTTGCCTCATTTTCCTTGCAAACCAACCCAGATCATTACATTATATGACTTTAAGCATGATTAAGGAATTTTGCTAATGTGTGACTGTTTTGTTTAGATTTTGACATATTTACAGGCATTCCGCAGCCATCTGCTGATTCCGCAGCCATCTGCTGATTCCGCAGCCATCTGATGATCCCGCAGCCTTTTTGTTAATCTCAAGGTTCCACGTGTCATTTTGCCAAATGAGCCACATGGGCACTTAGGAATCAAGGTGCTCGAGGTTCCTGTGCTATTTGTTCAGCCATCCACGTCATCTGTACCTCCGGTCAACGAGGGTCAAGTTACGGTCAACAAAGGCAGCTTAACGGTGATGCGTAAGCTGTTGGGTCACGTCAGTTCAAACGGTGACTTGTCCGTGTTACGCGGGTTGTGGGGGACATAATCCAACTCTGGATTCAATGCCCATAACGACCAGAACCTCCAGCTCATCCACGCAGGCTTATGACGTGTTATTGAACCTTAATTACGCATGACAGTTAGTTTATTTTTCAGTTTTAGCTGTACGCATTAGGCCATCTTTCAGATGCCTATAAAAACTTGCGTCTGCGTACGCTTATGTTACTTTTTTAGTGGCTGTGTTTTATGAACTCGTTATCATTTTAGTGCATTCCAAAACTCTGTTTTAATAGTGCTGTTCTAGCACTCTTGACTGTAATTTTCTGCACATGGAGTAATAGAAGCAGTGCTGTTCTGAAGTTTTCAATACCTTGAGTCTTCTTTGGGTTATATGAATGGAGGGCCCCTGTTCATGTTAGCCTTGTATAGTATTTTATGTTCAGCATTTCCTTATTTCCATTCAGCATTTCCTTTTCTTGACACATGTACAGCGTAATTTACTTTCATGTTATTTCATTTCCAGCCTTTATTTTAAGCTGATCAACATTGTTCTTTTGCAGGTTTTTAACCCGGGATTGCTTGTGTGTTTGTGTATTTGCTTTATATCTAGTGGTAGTTTCAGTTGACAGATTCTAAGTTGCTGCCTTTACTTTATTTTCATAGCTGATTTTTAGTTTTATTTCTCAAATCTGTCTGCTAACATATGAATGGTCTCTTTATTATAAATTGTCTATCCTTTAGAGATCAGAATACTAATAACTTGCAGCTGTCTTTGAGTACTTTTTAGACTAATCTTTAACTACTTTCTTATCGTGCTTTACACAGTACTATGTGTTAGAGGCAAAGAGTTAGAAAGAGCAAAACATTATAACTAGTCTTTAAAGTAGATTTTTCTCATTTTTTTTATCATTTCTTAGACTTATCTTTAGCTACTTCCTAATCGTGTCTTACACAGTACTATGTGTTAGAGGCAGAGAGTTAGGAAGAGATAAACATTATCATTGGTCTTTTAAGTGATTTTCTTACCTTTTATTTGCAGCAGCATGAATGGTGTCTAATGCCATTAGAAAGTGGTTCTTTGCTTTCAGTTCATTTTAATTTATTTATTTCCTTCAAGCTTTTCCTTTTCAGCAAGTAGTTAGAAACCACTAATCACACACCTTCACTCATCTAGAATTCACCTTACACACACCATCACTCATCTGTTTATAAATACATCACTCCATCTTAGGAAGATAAATTAACCACAAACAACACCCCAAACGACAAAAAGCCCTAAGAGGTTGCTTAAGTACATATAGTACACCTTCACTTCATCAGCTTACGAGCCCCGGGTTGACAATTAATGACATCAATTTAGGAACACTAAAGTGACTAAACAATGAGAAGGTCCACCTATCTCATGCCCAGCCTCTAAAGGCCCCTGTGAAGCTCTGAAGAAATCACGGGAGATGAAATCATCCCAAGTGATGCTCTGTAATCCACGCTGATGAACCACCACAATCTTGATGAGAGCAAAATGATAAACACTATTAAGTTGTTGCTGAGGGGTTTTGTGTTGCACAAGGGTGGTCATCCTCTCTATGTTCTGGCATATTAAATAAGGAATGTTCATCATCCATACTTGGGTGAAATGCATGAGCAACCTGATGTGATAAGCATATAAGCGGGAGAACCTTCCTTCACAACTGAAATACTTCATGATTAATTTCATTAGTGGAGCATATTCATCTTTAAGATATCGGAATGGGAACACTCTCTTGAGCTGCCTCAAGAAACCAGATTTAATATATGGCTCATAATGTTGCCAGTCAATTTTCTTCCTCTTGTTCCATGGTTCTCCAATGTTTGGTATGCCGGTTGCTAGTGAGATAGATTCTGGTGTAAGTGTGAAAGTGACACCAGCTAAGGTAGCCTGATCACCATGTAAATGTAGTACAAACAAGTGAGCCAACTCATGATGAAATTGAACATTAGCAACCTTCTGAAAAAACTCATAACATGACTGATGCTGGAAACAAGAGATGGCAAGAGGGCAGGCCTGTAATTCAGTGAGGGTGATTGGTTCTTCTCTGATATGTCTGCCACCTCTATGAGGCCTCCGAGGTGCATGTTCCTCCATGGGTGAGTCACTTTGGGTTTCCATTTCATAATCAGATGAATGCTCAGATGCCATGACTGTTGTACAAAATGCCTTGGAGAAAACTGATTGCTGATGTATGAAAACTGTGTCGGACTGCTTTTTAGTGATGTGCTTAACCTCTGCCACCAAGGGGAAAACAATGAAACAAGGGACTGTTAGGAGGGAGGAAAATAGTGAGGGATTAGGGACTATTGGGACAGATTTTGTTAGGGAAATATAGGAGGGTTTGAGGGGTTTTATGTATAGGGTTAGGAATTTTTTGTAGGGTTAGGGTTTGGGGTTTTGGATTTGAGAATTTGGGACAGAGAATTTGGGATAGGGGTTTAATGATTTTAGGGGGTAGGGAAACTTAGGAATGATGAAAATAAGGGAGAAATGAAATGGGGGAAATAAGGGAATGATGGAAAGAGGATAGACTTGATAGCAAGTAAATTGTCAAACCCTAGGCAGCAACCTTCATGTTTGAGGATTTTGACATGGTAGGGTTTGATTATTTGTTTAGACCATCACCATTCATAAACCACCATAGCCCATCACAAAATTGGATAAATCACAGAGATGGAGGCTCTACCTGTCAAATCTGCGCAAGTTAATGGCAATTTGGAACAATTCTTGGCAGTTTTCGGGCCTTTTGTTGTGTGTGCCGCGCAGCTCACCCAATGTGCCGTGCCTTCCCAGTGCGCCGTGCCCGTGCAAAAATGCACTGTGAGTTTGCTCCCAGTGCACCGCGCCTCCCCAGTGCGCTGCGCCCTCTGCCCAGTGCGCCGCACTGCCCAATTTCTCACTTGTGCACAAAAATTACTGTAAGTTGCCTCCTCTTTGTTTCTTAGCATGCAAATGAACTTTCAAAACATGGAGACATGCTTTATACATTGGCTTTTCAAATTAATTTTGCCCAAAACCCCTTTTCATAATGTTTTGCAAATAACTTTTATTTCAACCTCTGTTTTGGACTTTTTCACTACTTTTTCACTTTGTAATGAGCGAAATGACCTGAGCTAGGTTTGTCTTTGCAGGTGTTGGAGCTTCTTAGGCTAAGGAAAGGAACCAAGGTGCAGGTGAAGGAATTTACAATGAAGAGAACAAAATTTACATGATTTTGTACAAATAAAGCTGAATACTCTATTTTTTCCTCAAAACAGAGTTTTGAGGAAAAACACATTTTCGGATACTTATTAACAAAATTTATTGGCGATAGAACATCCTCATGGCCTGCTGGTGATTATCGGACACTCTGAAGCATTTATTGACAAAACCCTAATGAAACCCTAGACCTACTTGACACTAAAACCCTAAAGACAACTTTTGCAACTTTGATGAAGAGAAGACTGTATATGTTTTTTTTATGAACAGATATCAACCAGCAGGTGAATGACACGAGTGAATTATGGGGACAAGACCCTTCCTTCAGGTTATGGCATGCTCCTAGTGGAATGAAGATGATCGAGCTGAATGAGACACCTAAAAATGAAATGCTATAAGAGAAATGATCTCTGACGGAGGGATGACCAGACCGACTCCAACATAGTGCACCCAAGGTGCATGCTTGGAGGTTGAAGGAGGGAGGATTTAGGTCTTCAGGTTGCACTAATATAGTCAATAGGGTTAGGAGGGCACATGGCACAATTATGAAGGTTTAAGGTTGATGCTTCGTGCCTTTGAATTTCTCTCATGTGCTTAAAGGGTCGAGGAGGGTGCATGGAGCATCATGGAAGGCTGAATAGTTGAGATGAATGCCTTCAGGGTGCACTGATGCACTCAAAGAGGGCACACTTCTTCGAGTCGAAGGAGTGCGCTCAATGAAGACTTGATCTTGTGAAGGGCGCAGTTCATGACATGGAAGGAGAATGTTCTTAGGGAGTGCACTTTGCGCTCTTGGAGGGAACATGGCACATTTACGAACAATAAAGAATTCATGATCAAGGCTTCAGAGTGCGCTCATGTGCTCTTGGCCTTAATGGGTTTTCTTTAAAAACAAAATTTGTCTAAGTCTGGAAGATAGGAAAAGGGGTGAACATGATGATTTTTTGACATAAAACCATGTGTGACACATACCAAATCATATAAAACTTGGAGAATATTGAACAATGGTAAATATACATCAAAAATCCATTTTATATGCATTCCCCAAGTACAACAGGTGAAGTGCGTGTGACTGCGACCAAAAAGTGTCATTTTAGAGCAACAAAGATGTTGCGACCATGAAATACACCAAAGATGTTCTACTCAATGCAACGACACTTGAGAATACTCAAGAACACTTGAAACACATATAGGATAAAATGAAACTACACCTGAAAACCAAGGCAACACTTAAAATGATGATAAAGTAGGTTCCAAAATTTGAACGTAGTTAAATTTTTTGGAGGGTGATGTAGCAGGGACAACATAGTGAGAAGATAACAAAAATTTGGAGATTGGTCAGATTAACCCACAACATAGTCCAACTTATACAACACTTTCATTATGTGATTCTAACCACACCTGAAGAGATGGCAACAAAGAAACATATTTGCTTGCAAATTGGGGTTGTAGCCATCCTAGGCAAACATTGGAATGTGTATGGACCTTAGACATAGAACAAGAAAATATTCAAAACTTAAATACAATTATGGAGCAAGATAGGATCACTAGTCAAGTCAACACCAATCAAGGAGAAATGGAGTCCCCGATGGGGGTGAGTGATAGTCAAAGACATTCAATGGGATCTGCATCAGACCATAGAGCGGAATCTCCAAGATCAATGAATTAAGGAGGTGGCATGGCCATCCACACACATGTAGTTGCATGATAAACAACACAGTATGCATTTGCATTTTTATTTTTATTTTGAGCTAGGTGAGGTGGTGAATTAGCCACATATTACTTTTGGATGTAGGTACTTCATCTTGGAAGGAGATTCAAGGGTTGATCCAATCAGCTGGTAAGCTGGAGCTTCATAAGACAGGTCGCGGCTTGCAGATATCTACTAGCATGGTAGAGGATCCATCACTATGGCATGGAGTCTGGATCCTCTATCGTGGGTACATTAATATTCTCCCTTTTTCAACCTTGGATGACTTTGATAAGATAATCGACCATAGATTTTTTTACGAACATCCCTAGTATGATTTTAGTCAACATAAATGGTTTTTTTATTTGGCTCATTTCTTGGGATGGTCTTGGAATCAAAATTTACATGTATGTGGATTTCTCTGATGTTATTTTTACCATCTTATGGGGTTGGGCACGAAATGCATGTAGTTGTGTCCTTAGCTTAGGAAGATTTGGGAGAACTGTGAGTGGCCTTAAGCTAGAATGTATTTTACAGTCTTGCGTAAGATTTATTAACCCTAGGGTCTCCCGTTTGAATTTGAAGGGTGATTTTTGTCATTTTAAATTGTATGTGGGAATTAGATTCACCATATTTTGGTTACCAACCCAAATTCTCAATAGTTTTTGCTTTGGGCTCAGCCTTATGGCTCCATATAGTATTACTCCATCTTGGTTAAATTTCGTCTGCTTCAGGGAGGGGATGGGAGTTTGTATAGTTGGTGTTACCCTTTTGTCACCCTAACCTTGATATTTCGCCTTCCTTGGGTAATTAGAGGTTGAATTTTTGGGTATGGGAATTTGAGTCGGTCCATAATTTTTTATCATACATACCAAAACATCTCCCACTTCAAAGCGAGGAGTGATGAAGACCTCGATTCAAGCCATCTCACTATCCATATATATGCCCAGATCCCTAATATTGAATTTTACATTCTTGTTTCTTGCATTTCAATATTTATAGGAAATGAATTGATTCTTTGAGTTTGGTCTTCTTATGATTCCTTCAACCCCAGAAGACTTCAGTTTCTAGCTCATCATATTGGTGGTTTCCTATGTTTCTTTGTTATCATGTTATTTTCCAAAGAATTGTCATAGTTGACCATGGCTCACCCCACACTGCGGAGGGTTCGAGGTCGAGGTGCTAGCTCCAGTAGAGGAAATAAGGGTTGAGGTTACCGCAAGGGTGCCATCCATGGCTATGAAGAGGGCCACATATATAAAGAATCCATGACAGCAGAAGTCTGGAATTTCATCTAACATTGGGAAACATTGACTAGAATAGGGAGTGACCCCTCAGATACTAAACTCATTAAGGAATTTGGGGATATAATCATGGATCTGGGTCATACTAGTGGGCGACGGTCTTTATATGTTCAAACTCTATTGATATACTGGCATCTTAAAACTCTATTGGTGAGAGCCTTGGTGATAAATCAGTGTCCTCAGGTTGTAGCTCTATACATTATGATTGCAATTAGAGGGGAGCAACAACAGATGAGAATTCTTATGTTTCAAATGGATAATAGATTGGTTGGGATCGAAAGGCATATAACTTTCATGTCTCCTTCGGCTCCACTAGGCTCTAATGCAAGAGACCCGACCCCTATTGATTCATTAGATTTAGTAATTTTTTTATTTTCGTGATACTCTTACAAACCTATAAGTTTTGTATTGGTTATGATGAAACCAAATGGTCAACATATCTGGTTTCCCTCTAGGTAGGTTGATGCCATCTAGTTAGTATGGATTGATAATGTAATATACTCAAATTAATGAAAGGAAACACATCATCTTACAAAAATATACTAATTCAACTTTATTATTTTATAAAAATTACAAACATAATTATAAATAGAAATATCTAATTGGATGTTTTAAAAAGATGATCAAATATCAATTGGAATGCTTGAAAAAGGATGGAATTTAAATCATTGACTTATTAAGTAGGATCTATATTTTAATAAATTGATAATTTAATTATTATAAATTATTTTATCATTTTTTACAGAAAGTAATAATTTGTTTTTGGCTATAATGAATGTTTAATTTTTAATGATGATGATGAAGATTATTAATGTCCACTAATACCTATAAGAAGGTAAGAGATTAATTTGAATTCTTTAACATTTTAGTCTTATGCTTGAAAAGAAGTGAGAGAAGTGTTCTGAGGTCATCATAGTTTTGTTGACTTACAATGTCAAAAAGGTTGGTAGTGTGATGGATATTTTGGAAATTAGATTGAATGTGACTATAAGATGGGAAATCTAAGAGAAAGTGAATTTCATCCTCAACCCCCTTAGTATCACACAGGTGATAGATTATTTCATCCGAGGGTATGTTGGGAATTGACTAAAGTCCAATTTCAGTATGAAGCTCATGGAATTAGTTCTTATCTTAGAAATATTCATTTTCTTCTTAACACTAGTCAAGACATAAATATAATTTTGGGTTTCGAGATTGGGGTTGATAACCTGCTTATAGTATCTTAGTTTCCCTTTTACCTTTAACTATTTATCATCCCACATATTATCCTTAAATTTGGAAGCAATGTGTTTACATATTATCCTTTCTCAACAAGTTGATCTCCTCCTTTATCCTCTAATGGGCTAGCCAAGCCTAGTTATCATTATGCCATCCTCACTTGAGCCAAAGGTGGGAGTTTCGGCTAGAGTTAGAAGCAATTTTAGGAAACCTCTTAGCTTCCATGTTGATATCTTCTTATTATACATAAGATACCTAGTCATATCCATCCTTTCAATGGGTGGAAGGATTGCTTCAATCAGGAGGATAGGGTAGGGAGTATATTCATTAATCTTTTGGTGATAAATTATAAATTGCTTTTGTATTTATTCAATCTTCCTCCATGACTATCTGGATATACCGCAACCCCATTGATGCGTATTTCAACTAATTTTAATTATCTTAATGAGTAATTGATAAACTATTCATTTAAATTATCAACCTGAGGTTCATTTGGAACTTCTGAACTGTCATGCACAATCTATGCTAGTGCAATTTGTTATGTGTCACGTGGTTGTAGTAATGTAATAGTTGTCACAATTCAAGATTTAGATTCTTTCATAGGTCACTAGTCTAGCACGCCACACTTGCAGGAAATAAAGCACACTTGGAAGAAACTAAAGTGCGGGAAATGTAAATTTCACTCACAAAAAAGGAGACACGTGAATTATGAAGAGTGACATGTTCTAATACAACAATATTCTTGATTGGTTGTAACAAGGATGCAATGGCACGTGTTTGGAATGAAAAGTATGATGGAAAAATAAACTATAAATAACAATTAATCATAACACAATTATTTATCATTGGAAATAGAGTAAAAGTATGTTGCATGTGAGTTGTAGCAATAGCCAATTTGACTAAAAATAAGCAATTCCATTATCTAGTGGTTATCTTGTGATTAATATTTAGAAAAATGTAACCTAGAGTGACAACATCTAGTGAGTAATATGATTACAGGAGTAACATATACCAAAATTGCAATGAAAGAACATTAATGTTGCTATAGAAAAGGAAAAATATGAGTTGGAGAAAAAAGAAAACTAAAATAAGTATAAGAAATGTAAATTAAATAACAACAATATGTAGTTGAAAATGAAAATACTAAGCTACTTATTAATGCTACCTAGTAATACCAGGATAAGGAAGGTGACCTACCCCCTGAGACAAGGTACTAGAAAACATTCAATCACATGATCACAAGGCAAGCATCAAAAGATCATAACAAAAGAGTTTTTCTAGTATAATAACAAATAATTGTACAACAAATGGCAATAACGTCTCCTTTCAAGCTTTGAAGGAAGCCAAGTATTTATACATAGATGTGAATTTCTAAATTGTGTGGTATAATGGATGTTCAACTTATTAAATCAAGTGACACATCTCATTACAATAGTATTTCATATCTGGTACGACTTTAGGCAAAAAGTGACTCAGATTAATTAAGCAATTTTTTGTAGTTGGAATTCCCTTCCTCATTGGTCCTCTACTTGACTTTGTTGGTTTCCACTATGAGAAACACATGTTCGTTCTACAATTGGATCATTTGACCATTGAGTTATCATAATGTGCCATAGTTTTAGTAATGGAGGTTATGGCAATAAGAGTTGCAACAGCCAAAGTTGCAACTACACAGGTTGCGACAATAAGAGAACAGAGATCGGAGTTGCGGTAATAACAGTAACAACGATCAGAGTTCCAGAAACAAGAGTTGCATCCTTTTTTGTGAAACCTTAGATGGAATTGCAACATCATGGAGGAGTTTCAACCACACAGAAGAGTTGCAACAATGCCCTTTTGCTCTTGTCTACCAATATTAGTATGAAAGATAACATTTTCGAAACAAAATGCATAAGAACAAGCATAAAAGTGGGAAAAAATGAGAATAGTCATACCTACACGAATAATGGGGTGATATGGGATAAAGGGTGCATAAAGAGATTGTGGAAAGGGGAAGGATGGTATAAAAAAGGTTATATTATTATTATTATTATCCAATTTTAAGGTCATGGCCAAATTGAACACATGTCATCTCCCCCAACCAAAACTATTGCATGTCCCTTATGCAACTATCAATCAGTCAAAGTTAGAGAAAACATGGCTCCCGTGAAGGTTGTTAATACTAAAATCTAATTTCTTTTTTTCATCTAGAATATATATCCTCCTTTTCATGTATGGTCTTCCAATAGGCGGCCTCCTTTTTCTTAGCTAGTTTGAATTCCCTCTAGTAGGGCCTATCTGGAAACCATATAATCCTATTGTGAAAGTTCAACACATTCTAATTATATCTACAGTCCTCCATGTATATGACATAACTTTTTACTCTCTCCAAGGAAATCTATAGGTTTCTAGGGTTAAACGGGTCCCTTTTTTTTATATCTCCCTAGGCTTATTTCCACCTCATTTTACATCCTTCCTCAATAGGTCCCCCATGTACATTACTCTAATCCAAGAAATGGGTCACAACCTCATGTTTATTCCTTAATGCAAATGATGCTTGTGGGGGAGAGGAGATCCAACTCTTAGGAATTTGAATAAGTTGTAAGGGCATGGAGTGTTCTCCCTTATCCACAAATTATTATCGAAATTATTCTCTACAACCTTGTTATTTGTATCCCAATCCACTTGGTTGGCTAGAAAACAAACAAAGGTTTGCAATTGTACATCTTCCAAATAATTAATGGGGTTCCAAATAGTGTCATGGAATAATAAAATATTATGTTGATACATCTAAAAAAGGAGGTTCTTCTCCTTGGGAGTGCATTGAGAGTAAGTTGTGAGAAAAAGTGAGAAGATTGGTGATTTTAAAAGTCTTTCCAGTCGTTAATGCATTTTTATAAAATAATAATACCTCTATATTGAGGAGAGGGAGGTCTGTAGTTGAGTGTATGCTCCACCAACATACCTGGTTGGACCTTTTGGATCTATAACATGTTGATTTGTGTTATAATAGATCTACTTTCTTCCTATCCTCCTCCTCTACCTCCCATTTCATCTTATAGATGTCAATAGTCTCAACCCATCTATATTTCAAATCACTAACAATTTTTGGATGTTTATATAGGAGTATCACCTCCTCCTCATAAGAAGCTAGCAGGTGTTTCCACTTGTCCTCTTATGCTTTTATCCACCACTTGTCTTCTTCTATTTGAAGTTTAGAATGAATAGTTTTATTAGTAGGAGTTTTAATTTGGTATTTCCACATCTCTCTTTTCTCTTCCCTCGTCAGTGGTGTAACATATCCTCTCATCCCCTTAGGTTATTCTCGAGTTGTGGAAGTTGTTACATTAAAACTGACCCAACTCACTTTGGATAACACCACCACATCCAACTCATCAAGAGCTTTCCAGTGATATAAATTTTATCTCAATGTGATTTCTGAATTGAATGTTATTCCCCTTTCAAACTTAAGCCTTTTTAACCCTGCCACATCAGCATGCCCTGACACATGGTGCTTCCAAGTGGTATACATGGCTCTACCAAATCGTTCATAATCCAGCATGGCTCAACCATGTCAGTGTTCCTAGCATCATCTCACTATCCTTGGGAAATACCCTTTGTAACCTTTCACTATGTGATAGTAATTGTTTACGTTAATTACCAAGAAAGCTTCCCATTTTCGTTTTCTATCTATCGTGGCTCTCGTAACAATAAACACTGAAAATAATTGTTTGGATTTGTGGTCTACGATGATGTGTCCCCTACCACATCAAATCCATGCTAGTGCCACGTATCACATTCAGGCCATCTTGTGTCACATGCCACCTGCAAAGTTCCCACCACATCATCAACATATCCAAATCACCTATATCCCTTGCTCCATGATAACATCATGTTGATGTCAGGGTGATGTCACCCTTCCATGTGGCATCCTTTAACGGTGCCACATGCCACTAAAAAATGGACCCTTTGGATATCTAATAGGGTTGATTCCACCTGCCACATGTCATGCTACACAGGTGCCACATTAGTAATCTCCCATGTCACCATCCACTTGGAATCCATGTATCTATGCTCAGACTACATGACACCTACCACCTTAGCCATCGGCAGGAGTTCCCATATGGCTAGACCCAATGTAGAAAAGTGATATTTTATGTTATGATGGATTTAATTCCCATGACATGATTTCATTGTTAGCTGCCAAATTCATTTTTTTGTTCCCTGGGATGAAGATATTTTCTTCCTACTTACACGCCATTTTTTGTAGCACCACAACCAGGCCTTAAGCCAATTGAGCGTGACACAATGGAAAATTTCATGATAAGTGATGGTGGGGATACTCTATCCTATGTCTTCTATTAACATCACTCAAACCTGTCAAGAGTAGAAAGGCACAGCATGAAGTGAATATTCACACCAGGTAATGGGGGTGATCACATCTTGTGCCTCGTTAATAGCACCTAACCTAGACAATGAACACATGCAACAAGCCACGAGAGGAATCACATGACAGGAATATTTCCCATCCAATAACAAGGAATATTTATCCCACACTCTTTATCAATAGCACCCACTCCTAGGCCACCAATGCAGACAACTCAGGGAGGGGAGGCGCAGGGCAAATTAGGGCTAAGTATTGTGATTAAGTGGCAAGGATGGGTAATTAACATTAAATTATGGTAATCACTTCGATTAAATATTTTCTCCACCCTTCATAAAATTTCTGAATTTTGTTACAAGTTTAACAAGGCTTTTTTGCCCTTGTTTCAATCTTATTACTTTGTGATACTCAGGATTAAAGTTTAGAAGACTCTAACAACTTTCCAAGCCTTCCTCAAAGTCAAGTGTCACATGGATCACCAAAAATATTATAGGGGAAAAACCCATATCCAATCATTGGTCATTTTACATATTATACACAACCAAATAAATGGAATGGATTCATCAATCAAGCCTACAATAAATTAATGAAACAATCTCGACCTTAGTTACTATTTCATTAGAAATTCAGGTGCAGCAACATCATATTAAACCACATAATGGATCCAAAATAGACTCCGTCAGATCTACTAATATATTATGCCATACACAACTCCAACCCTATATTTCCACTTGTATTTAAGAAACAAGGATCCCAGATGTTCATAGCATATCAAACAATAGAAATCACACAAAATGAAAGTCGAATAAAACACATCAAGCAACCATACATGATTATGGATATAGATTTAAATCTCAAGAAAGTAACAACAACCATAGGGACTTTCAGGTCCCCTCAATCAAGAGAATCATTCACATAAGCAGCTCATTGTAAATAACCAAGATAATGCATTCCTCCATTAACAATACTTATACATTCATTGTCATGATCATTCTTTATTCTCAATGAAACATATGTACAATTAAATATACTTATCTATTTATAGTGATTTAGTTGGCAACTAAAGGAGGGACTTCCACTCTCCATCCAACCATACGCTACCTACACTACTACCTTTCTTGTAGCTAACCACCCCCCCATCCAGATCCAAGGTCTGAGGGAAACGCTTACATAGGGAAAAGATTCACACCAAAGGGTTGAACACAATCTCAAGAGACGGAGTCCATTATTCTGGTGTTTCACCAACTCAACAACCAACACTTAGTGGCCCATTAACTCACTAAATTCCACACCAACTACATAGACTTAGATAAATATTTTATGGCTACAAATCATAACCACACAAGTGATTAACTAGGTAATGAAGAGCGGGCTATTAGTTCAATGGAAATGAATCTAGAAAATAGGGGAATATGACCTAACCTAGGTTGACCACTCCTAATCTCCCAACATCGAGTGCACCTTCTTGCTCTCTCCCCTATGGCTACCAAGTCTAGCTTTATCTTCAATTCCTTCTCCTCTCGTGATCCGTGAGTGGAACCATTAGAATGGAAACCACCTACCTCTTTTGTACTGGCCAATCCAATCACTTTTCTTCGTCGATCAAGAGGTGATTCCATATATTATGCCACCTCCTCCCTCTTCATGTGATAACATCATTTCACTCCACTTTTGTAACACTCATTAATGAGCTCTGCCCGCTTTGGTTCATGATGATCATGTCGCATCACACCTATCAGATAACTAATCCACCGAGTGGACAACCAATATTGACATTTATTTAGCTAGTATGGGTCTTGGCTATTCAAGTAAGACAAGTGGGAAAGAAGGATTTATGCATTAGAGAGGATTTAGGTAAATATAGGTGAGTAAGCAACTTTCCCCTCAAGCCAAGGATTTGTAAGGTTTTCCAACCTTTAGTTGTGTTAATTAATTAACTATTATTATTATATGTTTAATCATAGGTCCAGCTAGTCATGGTCCTTCCACGTTGATGTTATAATTACAACCATCATTACAATAAGTAGGGGTAAAACATGGGGATGTTACAAGGGGTTGTCTCATTTTATTTTTTAATAGGTTCCTTGGAAACAATATAGTATGTTGCCATGGTGAGGCATTCTAAGCCTTCAAAGGATCATCTTTCATCTGATTTTTTCCTCATTGAATCGATCATCATTTGCAATTCTTGGTTCTTCATTCTGACTAATTTGTTTTGTCTAATAAGTGAGGTATACTGAGTTAAAGAGGGCAAAAACCTTACCTTTTAACACTTTGTAGGTATGGAAATAATTTATTCTTCAACATTGGTCTCGATAGGTGGGGTTGCAGGTGTGCCCATGGGAGCAACAATGATTTCTTCTTGATGGTCAACAACATAATTGTGAACAAGTATGACTACAAGAGTGACAACAACTACATCTTCGAGAGTAGCGACAATTGTGTCTATAGGAATGGCAATAATTGTGGCCTCAAGAGTAGTAGAAACTGCATCTATGACCTTATCATCTAGATATTAATCCATTAAAGTAGTGAACCTTTCCCCAAAAGCACTCCTTGTTGTTTCTTGTAGAGTAGAAAGGTCACCGTCCCTGAGTTCTTCAAACCCTAGGTCCCCTGTCTCTATTGGTTCTTGTGTGTCAACAAGGGTCATGTCTTTCAAGTGTTCTGGGATTTCCTCTACCCCTACTAGTTCTTATGGAGTACAATGGTTTTGGCCTACGGTAAAAGTTTACTATGTCCTCTTCTTTCTAGGAATGTATGGGATGTCTTTTGATACCCTCTAATTCTCTTGGTGGCTAGTTTGCTACTAATTATCTCAACTTCAGGATTGCTTTCCTTCTGTGTTTTTTTAGTTCTTGGCATTTCTTCCTTAATAGGCATTGTTACGTATTCCTCTTCCCCCATGGTTGCAGCAAGTGGAGTGGAAGCAATGTCGAGCGCGTTTAGAAAATTTGCAACCACCAGAGCTGCAATAATTTATTCCCATGTTTTTCCTACTCTCTTCAAATCCATCTCCACTAGCTGCTCAACAAGATCATGGGGAGAGACGACATCTCTTGGCGTGTTTGCTTTTTGTACATGGGTTTCCTTGTACTGCAGGGTCCTAAGTAGGAAGTATTGTAGATTGACTATGTGATTGTGTCTAAGATGGTTGAGGAGGTGTATGTGTTACGGGTACATAGTCCCATAACATCCCTTGTAGGTGATGCAGCTTTTAGTAAGTGAGGCTACATCTCCCCAAGGGTTCGACAGAGACAGAGAGAGTGAGGCTACTTCTTGGAGGTCTATTTCTAGTACCACTACTCTTTATCTCGAGGAAGCCTTATCACCTCATCTAGAATCTCCTTTGTCAATTATACAACAACTCCAGCCACTATATATTTATTGACCCTAAAATTAAAGGTGAACTCCAATGTTATCTCAGCATCATAAACCTTTAACTTGTGCACGTACTCCATCCATCTTGCCTATTAAAAAATAGCTTGAACATGGTCATAGGCTCCCAATATCACTGCCTCAATGAGTTTGTGATGAATAAGAGAGCCTCCCATGGTACTTGTTCTCTTTTTCTCGAATGTCACTATTTACAAGAGGAAAATGGTAGTTTGGCAATTTGCGGGAGGTAGTTTCCAATTTTGGTGTAGAGTTGATGAGTTTAACGGATTTTAGTTGACAAATTATGATTTTAGAATATGATGTAAAGGAGTGGTCGTAGTAGAAAATGATACTAAAGTACTCTTTCCAATTTAAAACACATTCATTATGTGAAATTTTGGAAAACATACATGTCGTATCGTACATTAACGACTTCCCTTTCATACAATAGGCTGAGTTGGTAAATGGTACACGAAATGTGTGTTCTCAATGGATTTGCAGCAGCATGATGGAATCACAGAAACCATCTAGAGTCGCAACAACCAAACTCGTGGGAAGAAGAGTTGCAACAACCAAAGTTTTGGTAAGAGGAGTTGCAACAATGGAAGTATCAACATAGAAGCAAGTGTTGTAGTTGGAGTTGTAGCAATGAGTATTGCAACAACAAGAATTGCATCCATGGTATTTCCAACAAGAGGAGTTGTAGCAGCAGGAGTTGCAACAATGAAAGTTGCAGCAGGGGAAGTTGTAGCAACGGGAGTTGTAGTACCAAGAGTTGCAACAACTATTTATCAACAACACTCTTTCCTGTATAAAAAGATCATTGTTATTAACAAATATTTGACATAACCATTGCAAGGGATCCCCCTTTTTCTTTTATCATGACATCTACTAGTGGAAGTTAATTTTTGCATTGCATGTGCACATATATACCCCTAGGTCTTGTTGAGGCCTTAAAAATTGTTGCAACAACATTGGGAAAAACCACCTGATCCGGACCTTAAAGCAGTTCCTTTTTCATTTGGAATAGTGGCTCCGACTGGTTTAATTAGGTCCAATTACCTTCTGCCTACCGCTATCATCTTTAAATATGTCTTCAATTGCTAATAGCTAGGGCCATTAGATCAATTCTTCGAGCTGATCATGCAAGAAGAATGATCCTTACGTAGTTTTTTCGTGGAACAACAAAACCAGTCTAAAGTTTTTCCTCAAAAAAGAGGACTTCTAGAAATGTAGAATTAATCTAAATGCAAACTAATTCTAAAATGCAAGAAAAAGGAACTAAATCCTAATCCTATATCAATTAGGAAGATATAGATCTAACCCAACCGAGATCAAGATATTTAATTGATTTGGGATTTAAATATGTTTGCCTTATAATGAATATCAAGCTAACGAAATAGTTCAATTAACTGACATTATGAATACAAAACATATTCTATTTTGAGACCTCTTAAATGAAATAATCAACCAATAACATTTAGGAAGTAGTTCACAAAATGATATTGATTGTTAAATCAATTATTCAAATGATTAAACAAGAATATGAGGAAATAGTTCATAGCATATCATTATTTGTTAAATTGGTATTAAAAGGCAAATTTCTGAATAAATAGTTACTCAAAAATCAGGATTCAACACATAAGAGTAGAGATAAATAATAACATATGATTGAGACAAATTACTCATACCGAAAATAGTGCACAAATATGAATAAAATGATACATTCCTACGACTATAAAATTAAACTAGTATTTAAAACAATAGTATTAAAAATACCAATTTATTGAATGCATTTCTCTCACTCTGGTCTCCAGCAGTCTTTTACAATGCTTGAACTTGTGCTTTTAAAACTAGAGTTGTAATAGTATGAACTCAGATGCACGTTGTTCAGCTCATAAAAGAAATAGAAACAATGTATTCCTTCTCACAAAGATGATTTCAGGAGTACAAAAGTGCAACTTCCCGAAATTATTCATGAAAATTCCTAAACAACGTTCGAGTCGTTCTATTGAGAAAAACATGAAAGTGTGGCAGTGTGAGCTTTCTGGCCCTTTTTCATAAAATTTAGGACCTTTATTTCCTACAGTGGCTAAGCTTAAATAACATAAAACAATTCTAATCTATTGTGCAAAGCGTTGAGGGCACTAAACATATCCCTTCAACAATGCTTAAAGGAAAACAATATTTTTGTAGAAGTTTCTGAAAATGATTTGTTATTAGCATTAGCTTCATTTGTTCCATCGAATTCTTTGGATGTTTGTGTGTTTGAATTGATCTGCCACTATCAGCATAACTATCTTTCTCTGTCATGAACCTGAACATGACAAACAAGAATCGATAAGATAAACATAAATGAGATGATAAACAAATTTTATTTGAAACAAATCACGTTTGCAGGAAATCGGGAAAATGTAGAGCGCAATAAATCTAAGACTGACATCATGGAGATGAATGCGGAGTGAGGAGGTGGAGCTTTACGTCTTATCGCAATCGGACATCATAGTTTTGGGGTATATCATAAAATAGTTGTAATCGGAATAGAACCAGGGGCAAAAATTTTAGAACAATTGCAATTGGTTTAGACCAGGAGTATTTCATATAAAATCCAAAAGGGGTGCTTCTCAAATAAAATCTCAATTGCAATCATAATGGGCAACATTTTTTGGCCTTGAGCCTTTGGATCTTGCGATAGTTACAGACGCGGGGTTTTATGGTTTGTATTGGATAATCCTCGCGAGTCCAGTTTATATCGCAATCGCAATGGAGTTGGCGGAGTGGTCTTGAGCCTTATGAAGCTTGTGATGCAGGGTATGGATGCGATGCAGGGTCTTATTTTGTTTTTTAATCAAATAACCCATAACATTTAATATTGAAGCCTTAGTATAGTTTGTGTCTCGGGGGCTATTTAATTTGGTTTTTTGGGATAATCAAAGTTTAATATTTGGGTTTTAATTAAAAAGCCTAAGTATTAAACTTTAATTATAAGATTTTTTAAGATGAAGGGTCCCTATTTTAATATAATAAATTTCATAGGAAATTTATAATATATTAAAATGGGGGTTGTTGGACAGTACAACAATTGGTGATTCACTGGAAGAACCAATCATCTCCAATAAATGAAATTTTCCAAAAATTCAGTAAAAATAATCTAAGAAGTGAAAACTGCTTTTCGAAACATCTAGATAAATAAAATTACTCTGACTATAAAACTCATTAACTTGCAATCTCTTTTAAAAACCTTTTGTGAATGAAAAACACCTATTTACTTGTATCAGTCATTAATCAATTTATAAAAATAAAGTAGGGGGGCTTTTACGACTTAGCTTTAAAATGTACTCGTTCATCACAGGTAGAGCCACTACTGCCAATAGGCGTTCATAGCCTCAACAGGGTTACCTTTTAACCAACAACAATCCAGTGTCCCATCCATTTAATAGTGCAATAATTAGAGGTAATTTTATTTTATTTTATTTTATTTTTTAATGCTAAAAAGTCATTGTCTTGGTTTGGTGGCCAGATGATGACAATGCCATTCACTAGTAACAATCAAACTGAACAAGCTAGTTCATGATGAGACCCCTTGTCTTACAATTAAAAATCATAAGCCATTACCTTGATTTGGTGTTCACAGTGGTAATGTCATTTTAATTGATTCCTTATAAACATGGTAAGCAGGATCGTGATGAAACCTCTTATCTTTTTCCTTTTCTTTAATATTTTAGAATTACACTCTAAAAAAATCCCCTTTTAATGGATGGGGAGGACTATTGACACCTTAAGAGTTTTGGATGGAAAATCCGACTTGAAAGTTTTAAGTCGTAAGACAGTCTTTACTTTTTAAGGATAACTTTTTTTTACTGAAATTAGAGTAAAATGATATAATTTTTTGAGTTTTTTAAAAGATTTTATAACTTAATGGAAAATATTTTCAAAGTTATATAATTTTTATCTAATTTTCAATTTTCGTAATCACTTCTTAAAAAATTCCTACTTTCAAATTGAAGAATCATAAAATGGTTTTCAAGAGATGTTGATGAAAGGCCAAGAGTACGTCATTTAACATTATTATCTAAAAGAAAAAGAAAATGTGATATGATAACTTAATTCTCAAGAGATAACCATTCACAAGTATGATGATAAAATCACTCAAAACCAAATCTAAAAGGAAAACTTTACAAAATTGTCTATGCAAACTTCTTAACAAAAGAGGAAAAAGATAATGAAGAAAATGTTCCTTCTTATGTCGAAATCTAGATAAATCGAATTTGCAAAGTTAAAATCATTTAGTAATAATTTAGTTTGAAAGAGGAAATTTGCTATTTATTTATCTTTTTCAAAAGTAGAACTTTGTAAAAAGCGTTTTAACCATTTTCTAATCAGAATAATGCTTTTGAAAAAAGATTAAGATTTAGAACTTCCCCATTTTGGTAGATTCATTGAAAATCGTTACTGCTTCTTTGAGCTCTCGCAATTTGGTCCGGTGAAGGTGTGAAAAACGCTTATGAAGAGATGCAAAAGAAAGTTACATGTCAGTAAAAAATAAGAAAACAAAACTAAATCTAAAAAGTAAAGAAGTGAACGAAAGTGAGTGTAAGAGATTTACCATTGAAGAATTTCATTTAATGTTAGGTCCCTATAATACTAGTGATTACCCCATTACTATTGTAGTTATATCCCTTATTAATATTGTTGTGCCCCTATTGTCCCCATACTGTTATTACTGTGCCCCATAGAATTCTTCTATTGTTATTTTTGTGCCTTTATATTATTATTGTTAGGACGGCTGGGTTATATTGTGACTCCTAAATATAGAAAGGAGGTTTTGTCATTTGAATCATAAAAGAATCATTCATTTGTGTAATGTAAAGGAGGTTTCCCCCTCGAAGAGGCTGAATTCTAAGGCGTTGATCTATCTTTTCTATCTTTTTGTGAGCTGGTTTCATAACATTTGGTATCAAAGCTTTGGATTCTAGGGTTTCGCTGCTCCAAATAGGTCATCCTGGCATTTTCGCTATAACTTTTTTCTGCGATGTTTCAGAAGCGAAAAAAAAAACCCATTTGAGACGAAATTGCAGTGAACCTTGGGTCTGAATTTCAAAACTGTTTGCACTATATTTACGGAGATATGATCTGAGGAAGTTGGTCTTTTTGCAGACTTCTAAATTACATTCCAAACAGGTGACCTGGGGAAAATCGTCATAACTTTCTCTCTGAGCATCGGATTGAAGTTTCGTAAGAAGGTATAGAAAGAGGACGGACTGTAGTTTATTTTATATATTTTTCAAAGCCAAAGGTCGAAACAGGGACATGTGGCATGTCGTACAAGTTCGCTCCACGGAACTAGTCTATAATTAGGTGACTGTGGGAGATTTGGCATAACTCTTCCTTGGAGAATCCAATTTGAATCAGATTGGTGGCATTGGAAAGAGGACACAGAGGGCTACTGCAAGTCACAATTTCAGAACTGGATGATCCAAAATTACAGAGATACATCAGAGGCAATATCGAGCTCCTACAAAGTGAAAAAAGGTGTGTAGATTTTTTTAAATTTTTGCTTAAGCTTGGTTTGAAAAATTATTTTGAAGGAATTCAAAAGGCATAGTAGAGCATTATTATCGGTAACTGATGCCCTGAGGAAATAAAATGCAAACACCTAGTACGCAACCTAAAAGCTCTAGCATGACTCATGAAGAAGAGGAAGAAATGCTACATGATATATCAAAATTACAAGACCAAGTGCAACAAATGTCACTCTCACAAAACCTAACAGAAGCTAAGATAAATGGCGTGGAATATAAGATAAAGGGTGTGGAAGCTAAGATGAATGGAGTGGAAGCTAAGATGGACGATTTGAAGACAGGTTTGAAGAGATACATAGCAGATTTGAAGACAGATTTGAAGACAAACATGGCAGATTTGAAGACAGATTTAACAAATTTTCTGCAAGAAATACCTACAAATGGTGAAAGGGTAGTAAAGGAAACTCATGATGTGAACAAAAGAAATGTTAATCATGATTTTATAGACTCTAATGTTGGATCAAAGACCCACCATATTCCAAAAATCAATATGAGGAAGTTTGATGGCAAGGATCCCGCAACATGGATATTATAGATGGAGCAATTTTTTGATCTCAATAATGTGCAAAACACACAAAAGGTACATATTGCAACTTTATATTTGGAACCAAATCAGTTTGTATGATATCAATGGCTTTGCTCTCGTGAACAAATTATCACTTGGGCAATTTTTACGGAAGAATTGACAACACATTATGAGGATACAAAAAGCAACACTTTTTTTAGCCATTTGATAAGTCTCAAACAAAAGGGTTCAACAATGGAGCACATTGAAGAGTTCCAAAAATTGAACATAAGGGTAAACAATATTTTAGAGGAGCATAGGATTGATGTGTTCATAGGGACTTTAAAGGATAATATCCAACATGATGTCCGCCTTTGGGAACCTGATTCATTAGAGAAGGCATTCAAGTTAGCAAGAAAAATGGAAAGCAAAATTATGGCAACCAGGAAGCATACCACTCACAACTATAAAGATGGAAGTGTTGTTTCCCCTAGTCTTCCACAACCTATAAGGTTGACACCACAACAATTGGAAGAAAAAAGAGCAAAAGGGCTTTGTTACAGTTGCGATAGCAAATACACTAAAGGTCATAAGTGTGTTGAGAAGAAATTATTCTACATAGATTGTGAAGAGGAATAAGAAAAGGAGCAAGAAAGGTCAAAAGAAGAGGATATACTCCAGGAACAAAGCCTAGATAAAGAAGAAATGAATCCAACCATATATTGTAATGCATTGGTGGGAATTACCACTCCTCAAACCATCAAGATAGAAGGACAAATCAAGAAGAAAAAGGTAATAGTGTTGACTGATTCAAGAAGTACCCACAAATTTATTCATTGTAAGGTAGCAAAAGAATTGAATTGCTTCCTATATCCAGCACCAGAGTGTCAAGTGATGGTTGCAAATGGAGGAACAATAAATTGCTCTAGAAAGTGCCATTATATCAAGCTATCCATGGGAGAATATGTATTTACTAGCCCAATGCTTTCCATTCCAATGGGAGGTGATGATGTTGTACTAGGAGTCCAATGGCTACAATCCTTGGGTACAGTAGCTTTTAATTTTCAAGAACTTTTCATGAAATTTTCTGCGGAAGGAAAGGAAGTCGAATTAAGGGGTATTGCAGTGAAACCGAGAAAGATAATCAGCTCTAACGGTATGATAAAGCTTCTAAAAGAGGAACAAAGAGGTGTAATTTCACAATTATGTTCGCTAGATGTTTCCACATCGAAATCATCTATTTCTCCAGATCTCCAAAAAGTCTTGGACAATCATTCCAAGGTATTTGAGACTCCCAAAGGTCTCCCACCTATTCGTGATCATGATCATGCTATTCATTTGATTCCAGGAAGTGTTCCTCCAAACATCAGGCTATATAGATATCCCTATGCCCAAAAGAGTGAAATTGAATGTATGGTTGTAGAAATGCTAGAGGCCGGTATAATTCAACCTAGTCAAAGTTCTTTCTCTGCTCCAATAGTATTGGTACACAAGAAGGATGGATCATGGTGCATGTGTCTAGATTATAGGGAGCTCAACAAGCTCACTATTAAAGATAAGTTTCCCATTCCTGTCATTGATGAATTACTGGATGAATTGCATGGATCAATTTACTTCACCAAGTTGGATCTTCGTTCAGGATATCATCAAACCAGAATGAAGACTGAAGACATTCTGAAAACAGCATTTAGAACTCATGAGGGTCATTATGAATTTTTGGTCATGCCTTTTGGCCTTACCAATGCACCTTCTACATTTCAAGGTTTGATGAATTCCATTTTCAAACCCTTCCTTAGAAAATTTGTGCTAGTATTTTTTGATGATATACTAATCTACAGCAAGTCTTGGAAGGATCATGTTGAACATGTTGACACGGTGCTACAACTATTGGAGGAGAAACAATTATATGCAAAAAGATCCAAATGTTTCTTTGGAGTACAAGAGGTGGAATATCTGGGTCATATTGTATCTCATGAAGGAGTTAAGGTAGACCCTAGCAAAATTAAAGCCATTAAGGAATGGAAAATCCCCACATCCATAAAGCATCTGCGAGGATTTCTCGAGTTGACAGGGTATTATCACAAGTTTGTTAAAAATTATGGGAGAATAGCAGCACCTCTAACAACATTATTGAGGAAAGATGCATTTTCATGGACTCCAGAAGCAACAACGGCCTTCGAACATCTTAAAGAGGTGTCACACGGAATGAGTCGATCTTGCGGACAAGATAGACCTTCCTAGAAACTAACGATATCTAGTGACAAGCAAGCCAATCAAAAACTATCTTTCTCTAAATATGCAATTATAAACAGAGGCAAACAAGTGGTTTAGGCCTACCTTGGGTCCAATGCAAGTTTGTGGAAGCCTCGCTCCTTTGATCCAAATGACCTCCCTTGTAGCGAATCTGCAAACACAAACAAGCAAACAAATTAAATAGCACCTGAAAAGCCAATATCATAAAGCATACTTATCATGATGATCAAGGAATTCATGAAACAAATGACATAAGACAATTTGTTGAGAAAAATGAATCTGATTGTATTAATTCAAATCAAAGAAGAACTTTACAACCTGTGCCTTGATGTTGTACAAGCTCCTCCCAGGGTCCAACAAGAAGTCTCCTCTACTTTAACAAGTTTTACTCTCTTCCCAATGAAGCCAAAAGGTATGTGATCTCTCCTCTCAAGCTTAACTAGGAAGTCTCAATTCCACCAGCATTTACCCTAAAAAATGTTCAGCTTCTAACCTCTCTAGCAACTAGCCCAATGCCTTAATTTATAGTGCAATGGAGGGAAGTTACTAGGTCCTCCTTCAAAGGGATAGCTCCTCTCATCAAGGGATTAGCTCCTTCTCTTTTGGGATGTATGAACCACCTAAGAGCAAACAATCCACGTCAAAATTCCGTCTAGAATCATCTAGAATTAACCCAAAGTGAGTTTTTTTTAATAAACTTGTGCCTTTTTTACTTTCACAGGGGTCCGCACCCACTCCTTTAGGAACAGAGCGGGCAGGTCCACAGGTAATGTGAACAGGGGGTGCGGGACCGCAGGCAATAGTGAGAGAAAGTGCGGAACCAGAGCTTTGTTGATTTTCAATGTCTTTCTCTCATTTTCAAAGCTCGACTTGAAGAGTTGACGTCTGAGAATTGCTTAGGAGGACAGTACAAGTGATGATAGACCCATACTGACTGCAAATAGTCATGGTGACGATATTTTTGTGTAACAGATTGCCCCCTAAAGTGCGAAGTCTGTAGTAGATGAGGATTTCATTTATAATTTAGGAAGAGTGAAGTACTTTATCATTTTGAGGATCATCTTGTGGAGAGCTCGGTTGGAACCTGTAAAAAACATTCAATGAAAAATATATATATGAAATCATATCATCGTTGAGGTAGGCATTCCCATACTCAGATCAAAACTGACTAGAAAACTAACTATTGCTCTGATATAGGAATAATCTTGTAATACATCACAAGTATAGACACATGTAGACATAGTATGGACGCAGCCATCTGTTTATGAATAGTCCACAGTATAATGAATACAAAATTCCTCGCAGCCTAGATGGTGGAAACTACATCCAGGGTCTTCATTTCTACTTCCCGAAACAGTACGATTCTATCCATGCGAATGAATGTGTTGAAGTTGAACATGGTAGAAACCACTTGATTACTAGTCAATGATGTAAAATGTTAACAAGTGTGAGAGAAACCACCAGTAATGTCAATGGCTCTCAAAGTACTCAGTACAATCCGTGAGATGTGAATAGATGTGTTGATGTCGAACATGTCACGGAGTCCTTTGATCGAAGGTCAATGATGCAACCTATCGTCGAAGGCGAGAAACCTGCCATTAAGGCATGCAGATTTCAAGGTACTGACGATTTCTAGATCATCTTTCTAGATAATGAGCTGAAGTCGATAGAAAGTGATCCGCTGTAGGCAAGCCCACAACACAAAATAATAGATCAAGTTGAAGAAATTTAGTTGCAAGGACTGACTCAGGGATGGTCAAGATGGATGACAGATATTTTGCAGATGAATGGCTTATTGGCACTGACCTCTTGAACACATAATGACACAGCAGATGGTTTGGTGACAATTGACCCAAAGTTAATACCCAGAAACCAGATGAAGACTTTCAATGTGGTTTGATCAACTGTTAGGCACAAGATTTCCCAACCCAGGTGAATAAAAGTGTCGTGTTCAAGAGTGGTTACAAAGTATGACAAACAGGCTCATTTTTCTCTCTTTTCCCCCACCATTTCTGGCAAGTACCTCTTTATTTTTGACAAGCTTGAGGAGGATAACATTTGCTTGATTATAAGCTCATCCTTCGGATGAGTACAACTTAGTTTAAATTCGAACCCTAAGAAGGAGTGGTCCGTTCCTGTTTGTAATTGAACAAGTCCTTTACTGTTAAATTTTAATGAGTCCAGTATAGGAGAAACTCGGCGTTTTTCAATTTTAGAGAGTCTGAAAAAACTTAAGAAGACTCCAGGGTTGACCTTTTTCATAAATTTGTGTCTCCCAAGCCCGAAAAAGTATAGAATAATACTTGAGAGAACCGCTTGATCTTTACGACCAAGGAGTACTTTTCGTAATTAGTGCCTCTGATCCAAAAAAGTAAAAAAGCGATCAATGACACGTCGTTTTATAACCAATATCGAATTTGAAACGACAAAAATTTGACAATCTTTTCATGTTTTTACGGTCAGAAAAAGAACTATAAGTGGACCGTCGTTTTAGTTCCGTTTTAACGAGTTTAAAAAGAAAAACCCGACGATCTTTTCATGTTTTAGGAGTCAGAAAAGAGCTTAAAGGTGACTCTAATGTTTTTTCGTCGAAAATGACCGATTTCGCCTGAAAAATCCGCTATCTTGAACAAAAACTCAAACATTACTCATACCTGTTTAAAATGGATAAAAATGCTGCAAAAGTTACCTTTCTAAAGTGAAACATAAACAAATTTACAATTCATTTATTCAAAAAACTTATAAAAAGGGCTTTCGTCAATTCATTTTTACCGTTTGAGATTTGGGTGAGAAAATAGTGCTTTTGGTTAGAAACTTCCCGTGAAGATTGCGGAAAATCCATCCGTCGGAATCGAGCGCCGTCTCCTCCAGGTAATCCACATCATCCTACTCTTCAATTTTATCCATTTCAAATCGTTTTTTAGGGTTTTATTTCATTTTTTATAGGTTTTTTAGGCTAGAAACTCGCGCACGGGGGCCCACAGGCATAACACTGGCAGCCCGCGGACCCTGACTTTTTCTCAATGGGGAAAAAGTCAGGGGTCCGCACCTGCCGTGAAGGCAAGGTGCGGACCCACGCACTGTCTCTAACAGAGAGGGTGCGGTCCCCGCAGCAAGGGTTTTTAACCATAAATTTCTCAAAATTGACCCAAACAATTCAATTTTTTTCATTCTAATTCGCCTTTTTGTTGGATGTAGAGTATACATCATGCTTGATTGGCGAGAACGGGAGCATGAGGACGTAGATCTTGCGGCGTTAAATCACCAACCTTCGATTGATGCATTGAAGGCATGCAGCTTGTACAAATTCTGGGCCATACCTAGCATGAGGGCCCAGGTCGACTTCTTGCAGTGGCTGGTAGACAGGTGGAGCATACAGGACTAGTGCTTCTTCATTGGTGGCCACCAACTCGAAATGGAGCCGGAAGACATATACTTTTTTACTGGTTTGCCTAAGAGAGGTGAAGACTTGACTCTATTCGGGACTGGGCCAGGTGGCCAGTCTGTCGATAGCCTCTGGCTAGAGTTCTGCAACAACCAGACTAGAGACAAAGGGATAGACATCAAAACCATATCCCGTCCTAAACTCGTGGTGATCATGTTTACTGTTACCAGGCTCTGTGGAGCGTCGCACTACATATAGCCACTGGATCCCAGATGCGGATGGCAGTTGATTGCTTTCGAGGCACCATCTTCAACTGGTGCGATGTTGTGTTGCCTAATGTAAAAGGCCAATTGACCAGAGCCAAGAACGGACAACTGAAGACCTTTGGATATGGTGCTTTAGTTGTGAGCTTTGGTCTAGAGAGGGTCCCAATGTTGGTCCCGCAGCACCTCACTGTTGGAGCTGGACTTCCTCGAGAGCCCAAACTGATGCGATGGGTTGCAGTTATGGCCCGTCATCCTGACGAGGGGACAGAGGTCGTTCGATTCAAACCTGAGTATTTCCATTGGTTGGAAAACCAGGTTTTTGCTATTCAGGACTTCCCTTACACTGGGGTAGATTTTCGCGGTGACCCAGACATGGCTCTTCCACCAGGAGAGCAATGGGATGACTCAGGTAAAATCATTTTCAACATTTTCCTATTTTAATTTCTTTTTTTGTTTTTATCTCGTCCCAAAACTGATAGTAAAAGTTTCAAATGCAGATGTGGGTCCACAGCGACCAGCCGCTCTCTGGCCTTACGAGAGGAAACAACCAGCTGCAGCGGCACCAGCCCCACAGGACGAATCAGCAGAGACCTTGGCCGAATTGGAGAGCCATCTAGAGCGTTTGACAGGGGACATTCCAGAGACCGGCATAGATGACATTCCTTGTCGACTACAACGCTATGTGATTGGGGTCCCAGGACCTTTTAGGAGGTTCCTTTGTAAGGTGGCCCGTACAGTGGTTTCTTATCGAGATCATCACCAGTGATAGGATGATCGCCTATTGTAGACACATATGACATTTTTGCTTTTTGTACTTATCATTTTTGCCGATCATAAGGTGTTTTTCAACCTATGATCGAGGACGATGTATATTTTGACACACTCCTATATTATACTATATCACTATTACCAGCTTATCTTGTAAAACATGTTATGAAATGCTTTTAAATTTACATGTATGATTATTGCAAATGTCTACTTAACATTCGAGAAGCAATTGCATCTGCTAATGTATTTAAAGATCTTGGAATATGCTGATATTCAATATAATCAAATTCATGTTCCAAGAGACGCACTCTCAAAAATAATCTCAATAACACTGGATTTCTAATGGCATATACTCTATTAAGCTGTAATACAACGAGTTCAGAATCTAACCTCACTATCAAACTCCGAATCCCAATTGAAATAGATTCAGATAATAACTCAATCACTGCAGTATACTCGGCAATGTTGTTCGTTGTTTGACCAAGGCTTACCCCATGCATAGATACCAACTCGTCAGAGGGCGAATAGATAACCCAAGCTGTGGAAGAAATGTTCTGTGTATTACGACAAGCACCATCAGCAAAACCAATGTATGTTTGGAGAGGCATCGACATCTGCAATATCAAGAGTAAAACCAAGATAAGCAGGAATAATGACGAAAAATACTCTCTAATCTAAGCACACTCCTATAAACTAAAACACAGCAACTAGAAAGAAAACCAACCTAACTAAAAAATCTCCACACCCATTTTAAGCATAATACCTCTTCAGGTAAAGACCATTTCTGGTTTACCTAAAGAGTCCCCGTCAAAGTTTACCAATTCATAGGCCCCTTTTGCTAGCTTTCGCTTGACAACATAGGGACCATGCCACATAGGAACGAATTTCCCAGCGCCTAATTTATCATTTGCTTGATCGTACAATAAGACTAGGTCTCCTTCCGAAAAATTTCAAGGGGTCACATTTCGATCATACTGAGCTTTAATACGTTTTGCATGAGTTTCGATTGCCAATGCAGCATCACGTCGATTCTCATCTAGTTGAGCCAAGTATAACAAATGTTTTTCCTCTTCGGAAGTGGCTGGGAGTAACTCGATGGCCATTTGCAATGACGAGATTTCGAATTCAATGGGTAACACAACTTCTAGACCATAAACTAGTTGGAAAGGAGTGAGCTCTGTTGACGTTTTTACTGAGGTTCGATATGCCCAAAGCGCTGAAAATAGCATGTTATGCCAATTCGACCGATGAATCCCAATGATTCGTCGGATCATGATGACTAGAACTTTGTTGATGGATTCAACCAGACCATTAGCTTGTGGATAATAAGGAGTTGAACTATCGTGACGCAAGCCAAGCTGGCCTGTAAGTTCAGTCATCATAACGTTTCGAAAATGACACCCATGATCAGTGATAATCGCTTGTGGAACACTAAACCTAGCAATTATATGATTGAACACGAAAATCGCAGTTGTTTTGACGTCTGCCTCAAATGTAGGCATTGCCTCGGCCCACTTGCTAAAATAATCTACCGCAAGGATGATATACGCATGCCCCCCGACCGAGTGAGGGTTACATGTAATAAAATCGATACACCATTTGGAAAAAGGACCAACGGCAATTATAGGGTGGATAGGAGCAGGTGGAGCGCGCATCTTTCGATCAAAAATTTGGCAATTGTGGCATTTTTGGACCGCGTTAATACAATCTTTAAACATAGACGGCCAGAAGTAGCCAGCGCGCAATATCTTTTGGGCTGTGGCATACCCAGACATATGACCGCCACACGCTCCAGAGTGACAGCCATTTAGAACCCTTTCAGCTTCCTCATGAGTTAAACAACGTCGAAAAATAGAGTCTGCCCCAGGGCGATAAAGAGTATCTCCAATAATTCTGAATTGTTGGGACTGGAATCGTATTTTTCGACATTCCGACCTTGAAATTTCTGGCCGAAAGGATTGGGTCTGGAGATAAACGATTATATCTCCATACCATGGATCTAAGGTGTTGATTAGAAACAAGGATTCGTCCGCAATGGGCTCCTCCGCCACAGTTTCCGTGTCAACACGCGGGAAGTCACACATTAACTCCGCAAAAACTAAAGATTTCTTCGGCTTAGACTTTTCAAATTCCAAGTCGAACTCCTGTAGGATGACAATCCATTTGGAGTACTTGCCCCCTAGCAATTGCTTGGTCAAAATATAGATCATAGGGTTGCAATTAGAAATTACTGTAGTTTACGTAGTAAAATGTAATGACGAAAACGTTGGACAGCTTGAACAGCTGCCAATGCCAATTTCTCCACATGTGAGAATTTTAGCTCAGTTGGATTTAAAGTTCGACTAGGGTAATATATCACATGTTCAGTACCGAATTCATGCTCCTGAACTAACACCATTCCAATGGTGGAATGGGAGGCGGCGAGATACAAGAAGTAGTCCTGGTTGTAGTTGGGAGGATGCAATAACGGTGCATGGGTCAACGTGTGTTTTAATGCATCAAAAGATTTCTGAGCTATCTCATCCCAATAGAATGGAGTATTATGTTTCAACAACCGGGTAAAACCCTTTGTAACCTTGGCGTAGTTAGGAATGAAGCGTCGTAAAAAAATTTCTTTCCCTTGCAAACTTTGGAGTTGGCGAAGACTCGAAGGAGGAGGCAATTTGACAATAGCTTCAACCTTCGAGGGATCGACGCAAATGCCGGCTTTCGAAACAACAAACCCCAGCAACCGACCCATTTCTATACAGAAAACACACTTGTGTGGATTCAACCTAATCCGATAATGCCTACACCTCATAAAGATTGCTTGTATATGGATGAGATGATCAGCTCGATGTAATGAATGAGCAGGCAAATCATCGAGATAGGGTTGCACAATGTGCTTGATGTCATGAAATGCATAAGACATGGCCCTTTGAAAAGTTGCCCCGGCATTCTTGAGCCCAAAAGGTAATTTGCAATAAGCAAATGTCCCCCATGGACAAATGAAAGCCGTTTTTGGTTGATCGGCAGGTAGAATATTGATTTGATTGTATCCGGAAAAACCATCCATGAAGGAGAATATTTCGTTGCCGACACAATCATCAATGATTTGATCGATATAGGGAGTTGGGTAATTGTCTTTTGGACAGGCTCGATTAATGTCCCTATAATTGATGCATATTCTTATTGTCCCTTGCTTTTTGTTAACAGGAACAATATTCAATACCCAATCCGTTAACAGAATCGGATAAATGAAACTTGCTTTGAGTAATTTTTCAACTTCTGCTTTAATAGCAGCAGCTTTTCTCGGGTGAATCTGACGCAAATGTTGTCGGACGGGTTTAGCGTCCGGGTAAGTTTTGATTTCATGAACAACAATTGCAAGGTCAATTCCTGGCATTTCCTCATATGACCAGGCAAACACGTCGCAAAATTCTTGAAATAGGGCCTTATATATTTGAATTTCATCTTCCGTACATGAGGCACCTATATGAATGTTTTCAATAATTCCAGGCTTAACTGAAATATCAATAGGAATAGTTCGAGAAATGTTTCCCAAATTTAACTCTGAATTAGGATTTTTCATTGGATTCTGAGGTTCCTTGACATATTCAGTCGTAAAAATTGATGAGAAATCATTTTCAAAACGATCATTCTCGAGTAAAAATGAAGATCTATGATGAAGATCTTCCCATGGTAAATCATCGACACATAGGATTTCACGAATTTGCTCATCAGTGTGAACAAGTTCAGAAAACGTTGTTGTATCCGAGTTTGATGTGAAAAGTTATTCCTCATGGACCACATTCATTAAGTCAATTTTGGTTGAAGATGGGTCGGAAAGCGACTGCACGGCCTGATACGCAATTTCATATGGACTCAAAGGCATAACATCACCAAATGAGTCTATCTCAAATTCGGAAGGTACGATCCAAGGATCATCATAAACAATGGTGTCTGACGAAATCATATGAATGGTTGCACAAGAAGACGTTGCGTTGATAGGAGGAAAAGGAAAAGTTCCCAGTAAATCGGCATCTTTAACTAGTCCTACTCCAACATCCTTATACGGGATAGTCATTTTGCCGACATGCTGAATGCTTTCAGAAGAGGATGGGTCGGAAAAAAAAGTAAGCCATCTGGTCTATTGTTACGATCTTTCCATTATGAGGGAACTTTATAAGCCGAAAGACCGATGAAACGACAGCTGTCATAGCGTAAGACCAACTACGACCCAAGAGAAGGTTGTAATCTAGAGGGGCATCAACCACCTCCACATCTAGATTAACAGTTTTGCCTTCTACCCCTATAGGTAAATCCTGTAGAATGCCAAAAGGATGAAACCCACGGCCATCAAAGGTCTTTAGAATCGTCGGGGATTGATTTAGCGAAGGAGAACCAAGCAATCTCCAACACTGTATTGACATAATACACGTTGAGGCTCCCTCATCAATCACAGTCCTATGAATAGGTCCGTTTTTTACTAACACTGGGATCTGGAAAGCCATTTGATGAGGTAAGCATGGTGTACTATTTTCTAGATTGAAAATTATAAGGTTTGAGTCCTGAACGTCAACAGCTCCTATAGCCGACAATAGTAATTTACGTTGTGCTGCACATGATTGCAGCACTTCCAAAGCCGACATTGCTGAAGGTGAAATAGCTAAATCTTCAACAATGTTATAGTTCTGAGCCGCTCTCTCATGTGGATTGAAAGCTGACTTTCAAAGTATACCCTTGGCAGGCGGTTTGATTACTAAGTCTGGATTAGGTTTCTCGATCTGTAGCAGATCGGAACCGAGAGCTGAGGTTGATGGGTTAGAATGAGAAGATTCTGCTTCTTTACCATCAACAAGACTTTTACTTCCATAATCATGCGATCGAGTCGCAATCCTAACATGGGACATCATCAGTATGGGTTCTTCATTGGCATTTGAGGAAGAACCTATCATCTTACTGTCTTGACTTGGAAAAGGATCCTTCAAAACAGCAGGCGTTTGGGAACCTTTGACAATTTTCGCAACCTCTGCACGATGAGGGCAGTCTCTTGTAAAATGTTCTTCGTCACAAATGAGACAAGGATAACGAGGTTTGCGTTTCTCATCATTTGATTCCGCTTTTTCTAGTTTCTCTTTCAAATTTTTATCTGTTTTATTTTTCTTCTTCCCTTTCTTCTTACCACCGGATTTTGATTTGGCTGTAGATGACTCTACAACATGAATATCGGTGGAAATTTCCGCGGAAGAATCTCTTGTCGGGGAATCTGGCAAGGTTATGATAGGAGAAGAATTCTTGGAAGACTTCTTCTTACTTTTGGTGTTAACCGTACCAATCATACCGTCAGCAGCATGAGACCCTGAAGGAGCTGCAGCGATTTGATTTTGCTTAGGAAGATCGGGGATTTTCTCGTGTAACGTACCTGACTGAGTATAAACTAAGTCAAGGTACTGTGCTTGAGCAATTACTTGCTCCTCAGTAATGACTCCGGCCTTAGCTACATCCTCAGTGATCTTTGGCAATAAAGATTTTACAAACCATTCGGCTAAGATCTGATCCGGAATAAAAACCTTCACTAAACGTCGTCGACGTCTCCATTCATGAATGTGATCTGAAATGTAAGTGGACGTTGACTGCTTTAATGAAGTTAGTAATTTCGTGCCATTGTCATATCTGACTGGCAACTGAAAATGAGTTAAAAACGAAGTATCTAACTGACTAAAGTTATAAAAAGTGGCTCGCGGTAACTAAATGTACCACTTGGCCGCAAGACCAATTAGAGTGCGCTGGAAAAGCCTTAAACGGATTGAATCATCTGAAATGGAATTATACGCACACCAGAGGTGATAAGTCATCACATGGTTCGACGGGTCCTCTCCTGATTTGCCTTCAAACTTAGGAATATCACTAGGCAACTTATTCGGCATTGGCGGCCAAAACGGAAGATAGCTAATGGGATCGTTTGTTAGGCGCGACAAGTCAGGCAAGTCCAAAGTTGCGATAAATGGTAACTGACGATTAGGGTCCCTAAAACTCTGGCCCAGGAGGAGGATATCCAAGATAACTAGGAATTGGGATTGCATTTGGTATATTGTATCCTCCCGGAAATCCAGGATTAACCGAACCGTACTGGGGTTGTTGAGGTTGTTGATATGTATACCCAGGGTACGGTTGATACTGATAGACTGGCTGCTGCACAGCAGGACAGAATTGGTACTGTCCCTGGTAGGTATTGTTTTCTTTTTTAGTAATTTCGTGCCATTGTCATATCTGACTGGCAACTGAAAATGAGTTAAAAACGAAGTATCTAACTGACTAAAGTTATAAAAAGTGGCTCGCGGTAACTAAATGTACCACTTGGCCGCAAGACCAATTAGAGTGCGCTGGAAAAGCCTTAAACGGATTGAATCATCTGAAATGGAATTATACGCACACCAGAGGTGATAAGTCATCACATGGTTCGACGGGTCCTCTCCTGATTTGCCTTCAAACTTAGGAATATCACTAGGCAACTTATTCGGCATTGGCGGCCAAAACGGAAGATAGCTAATGGGATCGTTTGTTAGGCGCGACAAGTAAGGCAAGTCCAAAGTTGCGATAAATGGTAACTGACGATTAGGGTCCCTAAAACTCTGGCCCAGGAGGAGGATATCCAAGATAACTAGGAATTGGGATTGCATTTGGTATATTGTATCCTCCCGGAAATCCAGGATTAACCGAACCGTACTGGGGTTGTTGAGGTTGTTGATATGTATACCCAGGGTACGGTTGATACTGATAGACTGGCTGCTGCACAGCAGGACCGAATTGGTACTGTCCCTGGTACAGTTGATAAGTAAATTGAGGTTGACTTGTGACAACCGTACTTGAACCAGGTTGTCCTACAGGCATCTGAACCGAAGTTTGAATTGTGGATCCAGACTGAGGTAAAGATGTCTGAGGAGTTGATACAGGAACAGTAGAAACCGGAGCTGTCGATACTCCAGAAGTAGGTGGGGTAGATTGAACAGATGTTGCAGCAGTTGCAGTAGCCGTTTGAGGTGGAGTACGAGGCGTACTAGGCCCAGGCTGAGAAACTACAGAAGGTACAGAAGTTTGAATAGTAGACTGGACAGGTTGTTGGGGTGAACCAGAAACTAAGGGTTGTCCAGTTTGAGATGACAACTGTACATTCGGTTGCAAGACCTGTTGAGTTTGTGATGGATCCCACACTAAGTTCATTCCGGGGTACGGACCCATAACAGGTTGAGAATATTGAGGACCATAACCAGGTTGAGGGTAGGGTTGATATTTCAGAGGTACATTTCCAATTCCTTGAACATATGATTGACTGGAAGTTGGTTGGAAACCTTGGTTCGAGTACTGACCTTGGGGTTGATAACCCTGAGGCATGTACTGATACTGGGGTTGACCTTGAGGTACATATTGATACTGGGGTTGACCTTGAGGTACATATTGAGTCTGGGGTTGACCTTGAGGAACGTACTGTCCCGTAGGTATGTACTGTCCTTGAGGTTGCCCCCCAGGCGCAAATTGGGTACCTTGAGGTTGCCCCCTAGGCGATAATTGAGGATTTTGAGGCTGCCCCCCAGGCGGTAACTGGCCACCTTGAGGTTGAGGATTAGGAATAGTACCTAACATCATGAGAATATCTTCTACACTCAACGGCTTAGTACCATTATTTCCAGTTAATAACCCTTGTTCAATGGGTTGAGGAGATGCTCCCAAAAAAGTACCAGTAAGTGACTGATACCCAGAGGGAACAGAAGGACCGTCGTACAAAAAGGATTCTGGAGATTGAAAAAACATGGAAGACCGTCTTGACATATTTGACGGAGGATAGTAACCTCTACGTGTTGGGTGATAAGGAATACGAGGTGGTGAAAAACTTAGTCCCGGGCTTTCCAAAAAGTTAGTCAATGAAAGATACCAAGCACTGCTCCTAGGTGGACTGTAAAAGATTGATTCATGCTCCCTAAGTTCTATAACAGGTTGATTTTCAGGGATAGGGATGCCTACTTCTTCTTCCGGAGTAGCAAGTTCTTCAATAGCTATAAGTCCAGAAGGAAGATTTTGGGTAATTATTTTTTCTACCCTGGGTGAACCAGGACCACTAGAAGTTGGAGAGGTAAATCCCGATGTCGGAGTAGCAGCGAATTCACTTTCAAGTTCAGATATTTCAGGTTCCTCACCTATATCACTAGTAGATTAAAAGCTACTAGTAATTTTGGAGACAGACATAGATTGTGGATTATAATCTGCTACTAAAGCTTGAAAATCAGGATGTACCACCAAAGAAGATTCTCCTTCTTCAGGTGACCCAACTCTACTGTCTCTAGGAGTTACGAGGGATCTTAACCCTTCAAGCTGGATCGGTGAAAACTCAGGAGGTTGGCCCCGAAGTCTACGGGACTTCCTCGGTAATTCAGCCACGATTAAAAATTTTAACTACTTCACACGCAAACAAAGTAAAATCTCAATGAAAACCACCTAAAGCCTCTAAACAACCAAACAAATTTGAATCACACGCCTAAAGAATCTAGGAGATCAAACCACACACAAACAGTAACTTTCCGTACTGAAAACACTAGTTGGTGATGAAATCCAACGTCGCAGAGTTCAATATAGAAATGGCGGTTGGAACAGTTACCCCGGAAACTTGCTTAATGAATAGACTGGCACAAGTTCCTCCACTAAACCGTCTCGAGTGAAGAGAACCCCCCAGAAAATCCAAGTGAGTCTAGCGGATGTCTGCTCCAGGTACAGTGGGATCTTCCCACCAGTGTCACCTTAGGAAGAATCCTAGAGAATATGGTCACTATGGTTACCAACGGTAACAAATATACCTAGGGGAACAGTCTACGATCTGATATGCACGCAAGGGCAGATAACAAGCTCAATCCCCTTGAAGGCTCCTTGACATAATCCAAGGTTTACCAACAAGTGACCCCAGGCTCCTCGACAATGGTTAATCCGAGGTTTACCGTTTTTAATACGTGAATATCTGGCGTCGTTCCCAATGAGGAAGGATTGATTCCCACACTGGTTCGGACACGATCTCATGCTTCTCCTTTAAGAGGAGCTTTCCCAGAGCATAGATGCAACAATTGGATTTTTCTCCTACCGCAAGATACAACTACTTGTTTGTTTTACTGTCTTGGAGAGTTAATTACTCCCTACTCCAAGACACTAGCCTAAGCTATGTTGGTGTAATAGAGCCCTAGAAATAAAAATATTACTAGATAGATTTTACTTTAAGCATTATTTTTATTGGTTTTTGTTTAAGTCAAGAGGTGCGGAGATGAAACTCGTGGTGTGAAGACTCGACTCGAAATCACTAAAAAATGCACTTAAGATGATCAAGCAATCTTTTCCCTTCAATGAACTTCTAGCTAGGAAAGAGTTTGAGAATGCAAATGCTTGTAAACACAAATCTTTCTTTAACCAACAAATTAAAAGAAGAGCTCTTCGTCTTTTCCAATGCACTCAAAACAAGACAACTAGTTATTTTCACAAAAATTTCATTTTTCTTTCAAAACACTCAAATACTACAAAAACAAACTTTTTCCAAAAGAGATTTTTTGTTTTTTGTAAAACACTCAAAACTATGGAAATAACTAATCTTGAGATCTATAAACTATAAAAAACTATTTGAAGTCAAAGCTTACAAGATGTCTTTTTCAAGGATGTTTTACTTAGCTATAAACAAACTAAGGACTAATTTGTCCAGAATCACAAATCAGTCAAAAAACAACCAATTTTTGTTTTCTTTTTTAAAAATGAAATCCAAACTTTTAACACAAGCCTTTTCGAAGTTTCGCAAAGAGAAAACACAAGGTGGATTCCTCAACAAAGGTGGATTCCTCAATATAATTCATAACAAGTAAAATAAATAAAATAAATGTAAATAGTAAATAATCAAATATTGATTAGGTTAAATAGTCATTAAGTTAAGTGAAAAGGCATGTCTAAAAGACATGCCTAGTCACGAAAGGACACCTTCTTAGGTATATATATGTAGGTCCTCACTGTAAACATTCATCACTTATACATTTTTATATATAATAAATTATTATTACAAAATACCTCTTGTGTATTTTTACATTCAAGCCAACAAGCTTTCAGTTTTTATGCTTCAGTGTCGTTCGACTCCGTCACTTTTGTAACATTCATTAATGATCTCTCCCCAATTTGATTCAGGCCGATCACATTACATCACACATGTCAGACAACTGACCCACCAAGTGTACAAGCAATCTCGACATTTATTCCATTGGTATGGGTCATGGTTATTCAAGTAAGACAAGTGGGAAAGCAAGCTTCAGGAATTAGAGTGGCTTTAGGTAAACATAAGTGAGCAAGCAAGTTTACCCTCGAGTCAAGGATACGTAAGGTTGTCTAACCTTTAGTTGTGTTAATTAATAAATAATAATTAGTATATGTTTAATCAAAGGTCTAGCCAGTCGTGGTCCTTCCACGCTAGTGTTACAATTACAGTCTTCATTATAATAAGTAGGGGTAAAACACAGGGATGATATAAGGGGTTGCCTCCTTTTGTTATTTAATAGGTTCCTTAGCAGCAATATTTTCTGTTTCTAGGGCGAGGCATTCTAATCCTTCAAAGGATCGCCCTTCATCCGAGTTTCTCCTCATTGCATCGATCATGATTTACAAATATTGATTCTTCATTATGAGTAATTTGTTTTGTCTAATAAGTGAGGTATACATAGGTAAAGAGGTTCGTCACCTTACCTTTTTTATGCTCTATAGAAATGGAAACAATTACTTCTTCAACACTGGTCTCTATAGGTGTTGTAGCAGGTGCACCCAAGGGAGCAGCAAGGAATTATTTTTAATGGTAAACAACAGAAATGTCACAGGCATTCCCGCATAAGTGACAACAAAAATATCTTCGAGAATAGCAATAATTGTGTCTGTAGGAATGATAAAATTGTGCCCTCAAGCATAGCAACAACTGTATATGTGGCCTCATCAAATAAATATTCACCCATCAAAGTGGTGAACCCTTCACAAAAATCACTTCTTGTTGGTTCTTGTGAAGAAGCAAGTTCATCAGCCCCAAGTCCTTCAAACCCTAGGTCCCCTACCCATATTGGTTATGTGTGTCAGCAGGGGCGGTGTCTTCCTCGTGTTCTTGGAATTCCTTTGCCCCTATTGGTTCTTGTGGAGCAGCAAGTATTTGGGATACAGTGGAAGTTTACCACGTCCTCTTCATTCTAGGAATGTAGGGAGGTCTCTTTTGATATCCTCTCATTCTCTTGGTGATCAATTTGCTACTAATTATCTCAACTTCAGGGTTGTTTTCCTTTTGTGGTGTTGTAATGCTTGGCCCTTCTTCCTTAACAGGCATTGTGGGGTACTATGTAGCCAACGGAGCCACGACAATGTATTATTCTTCCAATACAATTGCAACGGGTGGATTTGCAGCAACATCGGGCTCGTTCAATGCAGTTGCAACCACTGGAGCTGTACTAATTTCTTCCCATGTTTTTCCTGCTCTCTTGAGAGCCCTCTCCACCAGCGACCCAATAAGGTCATGGTGAGAGACAACATCTCTTGGCTTGTTTTCTTTTTGTACATGGGTCGTGTTGTACTGCAGGGTCTTAGACAAGAAGTATGACAAATTGACAGTGTGACCATGTCTGATATGGTCGAGGAGGAAGATGTGTTGCAAGTACACAATCCCATAACATCCCTTGCAAGTGATGTAGTTTTGAATAAGTGAGGTTACATCTCCCCAAGGGTTCGACGAATACTAGTGATCAAATTGTGTCCCCTTCTTTACCAAATTCGCTCTCGAGTCTGGAAATTGTTGTAGGATTTCATGCTTGGAGATCTATTTTTAGTACCATTGTTCCCCTTCTCGAGGAAACCCCATTAATTCATCTAGAATATCCTTTGTCACTTCTACAGCAACTCCATCCGCTATGGATCTGTTGTCCCTAAAATTCAAGGAAAACTATAGTGTTATCTTAGCATCATAACCTTTTAACCTATGGATGTACTCCATCCATCATGTCTATCGAAAAATAGTTTCAACATTGTCATAGGCTCCCATGATAATTGCCTCAATGAGTTTTTGATGAATAAGCGAGCCTCCCATGGTACCTATAGTGCTATTTCTCTCGAATGTCATTGTTTACAAGAGGAAAATGGAAATGTAGAAATTTTTGGGAGGTAGTTTCCAATTTTGATGCAAAGTTGATGAGTTTAATAGTTTTTGGTAGACAAGTTATAATTCATAAATATGATGTAAGGGAGTGGAGGTAGTAGGAAATGATAATGAAGTACCCTTGCCAATTTAAAACTCATTCATTATGTGAAATGTTAGAAAGTGTACCTATCATATCTTATAATATTCATTAGAAGACGATAATGAATCAATTGGTAGGGATCATCTGCTTCTACACCATCTCCAAGTCACTATTGAACCATCCACTTCTAATTTTTTGTAGGAAGGATTCCTTGGATATGAGTCGATGGTATAAGAAAAGCTTGTGTCCATTTTCCATCAAGGGAATTTTGTCCTTATTTATGGTGCAGATTTTAATGGATCCATTGTCATATATAGTATCAATCTCATAAGCTTTGATCCATATGGAATGAAACTTCCCTCCAAAGGCCTTAAATATGGAATCAAATAACAACACATAGTCTCCAGCCTTGAGTTTTTTCTTCTTGAGTAATTTTTCATGCTACTATGCCCTCCAATTTTGTATCATTATTGCTCACTGCAAAGCATCTTGACGAAGTTCATCTAGTTCATTGATGTGGAGGAGCCTCTACTTTTGAGCTTCTATCATGTCCATACCAAGTTGGATGGTTGTTTTAAGTGTCTGGACCTTGGTCTCAATTGACAACAATACTCTTTTCCCATATACTAACTTGTAAAGAGTATAACCATTGGTGGTTCTCCATGTGGTCCAATAGGACCATAAAGCTTCAAGAAGTTTGTCAACTCAATCATTCAGATGTAACTGAATAGTTTTGATGATGATGTTTTCAAAAATCTTATTTTTCCTTCCACTTTCCCGCTAGCTTGTGGATGATATAGTGTGGTAACCTTGTGCTTGATCATGTACTTATCATTTAAGTATTAGATCAAATTTGATGTGAACTAGGTTCCTCCATCCATGATTATCTCTTATGGTATCCCAAATCTTGTGAAGATTTCCTTGTGAATAAATTATGTTATTGTTTGCTTAGTTGCAGCTGGAAGTTCCTTGGCCTCCATCGAATTCATGACATAATTTGTGCATACCATAGTGTAGGAGTTGTAATGTGATAACGAGTTGATCAGTGCAATGAAATCAATGGCCCACCTATTGAAAGGTTCCAACACTATTGTTGGTTGTAATGGCATCCCATCATATTGCATAGGTCTTCCCATGCATTAACAATTGTCGCACTTATTTACATACTCATTGGCATCTTTAAATATGGTGGTCCAATAGTACCCTTGATGAAGTACCTTGTATGCTCTTCTCTTATCGGAAAATTGGCCCCCACATGGTCCCTCGTGTTAGTCCTTGAGGATCTCATATATTTCATCTTTTCTTACACATATTCAAATGATGAGGTCGGGGCTTGTGTAGAAGAGACATCCATCAATCCATGAGAACCTCTAGCTTTGTCTCACAATATCTTGACATTATTTCAATGAGAGATAATGTGTAAGTCTACCTACAACCAAGTATTTAGTGATATTCGTAAATCGCGGAGAGTTAGTAGAAACTACAAATAGGTGCTCATCAAGAAAATAATATTCTATAGGGGGTTCATTTTTGTGAAATGTGAGTCTAGAGAGGAAATCAGCCACAAAATTATCTTTTCCTAGGTTATCTAGGATGGTGATATTATATTTTTCTAATAACAACAACCATCAAGTAACTATGTCATTCATAATTGGTTTATTCATTGAATATTTGGTTGCAACATGGTTAGTGTGTAATATTACCAAATAACTTGTAATGTAATGTTGAAATTTGTTGATTACGTAGATGAAAACGAGGAACTCCTTCTTGATTACTGTGTAATTAAACTCTAGAGACGAAATAATTTTACTGATATAGTATATTGCAAGCGAGTTTCCTTATTCAAGTTGTCCTACCATAGCTCATATAGCGATGTCCAATGCATATATGGAAATGTCAAATGGGAGGGACCAATTAGGCCCTCCTAAAATTGGTGCCTTTGACACTTTAGACTCTAATCCTTCAAAAGAATGCTAGCACTTTTTTGTCCACACAAACTCATAACTTTTAGTTAGTAGAGAAAATAATGGATGTAATTTGCAAAAAAAAATCAATGAATCGTTGATCGTAACTAGCATGTCCCAGGAAGTTGCGTACTTATTTTTGTGAGTGAGTAGGTAAATATAATATCACCTTAATTTTTTAGGATCGACCTTCTGCTGAAATGTGGTTTCCTAACACAATACCATTGGTTAACTTTACTTAACACTTGAGATTTCTAAGGGCCACATTAGCTTCCTCACACCTTATTAATGTTTTTTTTCCAAATTAGTTAATGCTTCATAAAAACCATCACCATAAGATGTGAAATCATCCATATATATTTCCACACATTCATGTATTAGATCGAAGAATATACCAATCACAACTCATTGAAAGGTGGAAAGGGCATTACACAATCCAAATGGTAGAACTTCATATGAAAATGGCACCCATGTAAAAGTAAATGTAGTCGTATCTTGGTGTTCCGGTACGATTTGATTATGGTTGTAGTTGCTAAATCCATCAAGGAAAGAAAAATACTTCTTTCCTGCTAAAGTATCTCGGACCTATTTAATGAAAAGAAGCAGAAAATGGTCTTTATGAGTTTATTTGTTAAATTTTTTATAGTTTGCACAAACTCTCCATTTCCATTTTTCTTAGGTGCTATAACAAGGGGAGAAACTGACTGAATATCATAAATTTAATAAATAAAATCTACTACAAGTGGTTTTGAGTGGAATCTTGATTCTCCTCAGTTGAAGTGCTTATTCAAGTAAGAGAAACTTGTATATCGGGGTGCAGAATATCATCAAAGGTATTTGTATGATTTGAGGAAAAAGATGAGGCTATGACATCATTGATCTCGTCATCCTTTGTCTTCTCATGAAATGCCAATTATTGATCTATAGAGAGAACTTGATGGACTTCTCCCTCTTCATCGTTATCTTCTTCTTTAGCCCATATAGTTATTTCTAAGTCTATACCAGGCTTATCGAGAGCATAAAGGGTTAACTGTTTTATAGAGGTCCCATGTGAGATAGTCATGTTTCCTAACCTACAGCTAATGTACGTATCGACAGTGACCAACCAAGGTCTACACAATATCAGAGGATGCCCTCCCAACGAGGTTTTAGGTTGCAAAAGCATGAAGTCTACGGGGTATTCCCATGAATCCACTGACACTATGACATCTTCTAATATCCCTTCTAGTCTAATAGTATTTTTGTTAGAAAGTTGTAATATGGTGGGGAAATGCCTAAAACCATAGAGTACTAAGGCCTCTATAGTTTCTCATGTCATGATATTAATTGCAACACCCAATCTATCAATGTGTTAGGAATAATGATGTTGTTAATTTTCACATTAACCACTAGGTTATCACGATTAGAATACCTGGTTTCCACGAAGGTCACACCCATCATTAATTCTAATAGTTTTCCCATAATATGGATAGTTTGGGGGTCTTTCTTCTTTCTCTCAGGTTTCATCAAACATAGTTCCTTAATCGTTTTAGAATAAATAGGCACATCCTTGATAGCTTGAAGCAATGGTATATTCACACACACATATTTAAGTTCTCTCAAGAGATCAAATTTAGGTTGAACATTGGGCTTCTCTAGGATTAATATTTCAAGGTAAGCTAAAGTTTCGTGTTTCGTAGGTGGAGGTTTTGTAGTTAATTCTTGTCTTGATTCTTCATAACGCACCTCTTTATTTATATAATCTAATGGCTACTATCTCAGCAAACCACAATGTCGGTACAAGGGAACAACAAATCGTTGCTATCTCAGCAAACCACGGTGTTGGTACAAGGGAACAACAAATCGTTACTATCTCAACAAACCACAGTGCTGATACAAGGGAACAACAAATCATTTTTCCCCAATTTCAATTTCTGGAAACACAAGTGTTGCTAAAAGGGAACAGAAAATCATTTTTCCAGTTCCAACTTCTTCAAACACAGGTGTTGGTGCAAGGGAGCAGTAAGTCGTTTTTCCCAGCCATGCAGTTTCTAAAAACATAGTTTAAAGATCCCTTTGTAACTCCCCAACCAAGGATCTTTTTGGTAAATTTCTCTCTAGTTACAAAGTATGCCCTTCTCTACACAAAACCCAGATGCCAGAATTTTGAATTTCGTCTTCCTTTGATCAGAAATTGACCCGCAAATTTGATGACGGTTTTCCCTTACGAATTTTCTTTCTTCTGTTGGCTTGATACAGAGTGCTATGTATTCTCGAATCTGTAATGTAAATGACTCTTTCCAATACACAATCTTGGATGCAAAAGCTCTAGATTAGAATATTAACTGAAATTTGATTCTCCAGATTCTCATTCAAATGTAAATAATAGAGAAAATACAATGCATGAATTCCTCATTCAACACAACAATTTAAAAACCAAATCAATTTCAATCTACAGATATTAATATTATGGTTCACAAACCTCACAAGCGCATATGCAAATAAATGTCTCACACACACTTACAAATTCGATTTGCTGATAAGAAAAAATCATTTGCCTAAGAAATGTTGTTCAGTTAACTTCAATCTCACACAAAGAAAAAAAAACAACGTACCTCTCTCCCACACTAAAATTTCCAGCCAAAATGTTCCTCCTCTCTCAAAAACTAAAAGCAATTGTCCAAGAAATGAGTTCATGGATGTGAACCAATTTCCCTTAGCCCTAACTACCTACTAGTTATAAAATCATTTCTTTTAACTAGATATTCCTAACTAATATTAACTAAATATCAAAAACTTTTCATAAATAAACTTTAAAATGTTCTAGCCTTGGCATGTCATCACTCCATCACATTTTCAGGCTCTTGGTCTGACTTTAATAACTTATCATTTTTTATGTGCTTGGCCTAATGCACGTGCATCATATTCAATAAGAACTTGAGGTTGGTTTTTGGTTAGGTTCCTCCCACATCGGAAATGAATAACATTGCAATCTATGGGGGAGATTGAGTAAGTGGGATAGGTGGCTACAACCTGTGCAACTTGACCTACCCTTCCATTAGTTGAGTTAGATATTGGTTGTGTAGGCAGGTGAGGTATAGGAGGGTTAGATGTGGGTACTTGCAATTGTGAAGGAGGAAGGAGTTGTGATGGAGGATGTACAACATCCTTTTAGGGTGCTCCATAGGTGGATTCCTCCAACCTAGTTGTGAAAGACGCTATAGTGGAAGAGGAACCCATGATTAGGTTGGAAGATTTAATGGTTGTGAGGTGTACTATGTAACAAGGTTAGTCCAATAATATTTTTTATAAAACGTAGATTGGTCTTGGACCATACCTAGGGGATTGGATTTACATTGTTTCTTTGCAGCAATGAAGTACAATTGTTCTTGATCTTCTATTTCTTCATATACAACCTTTAAATTGGGCAGACAGGTGGTTGTCTATGTTGTGGTTGTTCCTCTTATATCCCTTGGCTTAAATGTTTTTGTATTTAAATGTGCATAAGTTTATTTCTGGTTATGTGAACTAAACTGAAAGACATTGGAAAAACTTTAAAATGATCAGCAATATTTAATGCTTATCATAATTGGTTATAAAGTTTTTTATTTTCATTTTGTAAATAAAGAAAAATTTGAGAAATTAATGGTTGAGTAGAAATCATTGAAAGAGAAAAAAGTTGCAATTTAATTATGGAAAAGTTATTATTATCCATCAATAAGTCCTAGGAATCTAATCTAGGTGATTAGATTTAATTAAGAAATAATGATATCGGCCAATTAAATGTTTCCTAGAAGACATGGAGTTGTCCTCAAGAATGGGAAACGTAAGCTCATTAATGAGTAGATAACTACCTGTCACATGTTGGTGAGGTGGAGGCCACTATTAACCACCAGAAGAGTGGTAAATGGATAATATATGTGGTTTTACTTGCTTTTCTCTCATTTTTTTGAGAGCATAACAGAGGCTGAAGAGAAGCAAATGGTAGAAAATAGAGAAACAAGAATTGAAGGCCTGGTAGCCTAGGGGGACATTGGTTGTGTAGTAGTGTCATGGCTGGGAGGAACCAAATACTTAGCTATTATTTTCCAGGAAGAAAAGTTATGTATCAAGTTGGTATTACTAACCTATCTATCTGTTCATTTGACAAGGAGGACAAATTCGAAGATATAATTTGAGTGGCTTATGAAATTTGTACTATTAAGTTTTAATTACATTTTGTATGAAATGACAAAGTATAGAAATACTCTATTATGAAGAATTGAGGATTGTTACAGAATTTTAGTAATCATAGAATTACAACTACTCTATAGAATAGTATTTCTTTATCTATAATTTGTATGTTTAAATATATGAAAGTGAGAAAATGTGAATATTTACCATACATATATTTGTTTATTTTCATACAGATTGAAGAAAGTATATTTATTTTATAATCTGAATATCGATAGTTTAACACACACACATATATATTAGTGGTAGGAGAAAAGACTATTATATTTCGCTATGAAGTTTCCAACTCTAATATGGGGAAAGAAAAGGAAAATTTTAGTTGTAAGGAAATTATTTTAATGACATGAGATATTAGAATTGAACAGGGAATATAAAAACAAATATAAACTTGTTAAAGCTAGTATAAAATTATGAGCGAGATCATCTCCTACAATAGAGGATTATATATATATATATATATAGAGAGAGAGAGAGAGAGAGAGATTACATGCAAAGGAAAATCTTAGAAGAATTAGACTTAATTTCATATAGAAAGAAGAATTCAAGAATTTATAACAAAAAAAATAGAAATAAAATAATAAAATAAAATAAAAATAAAAATAAATAAAATAAATAAATAAATAAATAATAAAAATAAAAATAAATAAATAAATCATATTATTTACAGACCTTCGTACGTTAGAAAGGACAAGAAGAAAACCAAATAAATACCAATGTTTAATATATATGTGTGTGTGCGTGCCTTTTATTTTTGTATAAGTGAAGTAGAACAAAGGTACTAGAAGAAGCTTTAACAACTACCAAAAATACATAGTGGTTGTATAATATTGTAACAATTGTTTAGGATGAACATATAGAGCATATGAATGTATAATCACGCCATATTATTGGAAGAATTATAGTTAAAACATGTAACCATATCTATAAAATAATCATTATAATGACTGACCGAGTATAGTGAAGTATTTTACATATAAAAGCACACATAGAATCCTTATAGATGATACATAGAACCCATATACATATGAAATATAAAAAAAGAAATATAAACCCTTAGATGAAGGTTTCATATACAAAATTTTAAAAGAAAATTATGTTTAAATTATTAAAAAAAATATATAATTCAAAGTACAGCGTAGGCTTAAAGCCTAAAACACTAAAATTATTTCAATTCTAGAAGAATTGTATATCCTATAAAGTTCAAGGAATAAAGTAAAGAAGTCAACATTAGGAATATAAACTATATAAGTTGTCTTCACATGAAAGACATCACCCTTCTACAAGAAGAAACCAGAGGGTTGAAGTTTTCTTTGACTTGGTAAGAAAAGACCCTTGCCAACAATGCAATGTTATATGAGAACAAATCATTTTATAGAAAACCCAGAAAAATAATACCTCACATACAAAAATAGTTTGTGGAAGTTATTACACTGTTACAGATATACAATTAAACTCGAAAAGAAGTATTAAAATAAAAATCTTAAGTATGAGAGAGGTTATTACCTTGTATGGTAATTGTAACTCTTGAGTACTCTATGTACAGAGAGAAAAAGGAGTTAAAATTAAGAAATGTGTAAATATTTTCCATTCAACTATATTCTTTATGAGTTGTAAATTAATAACTCGGAACAAGTCATTACACTACTTGCTATTCTTTATTAATAAGTGGTTAAGATCTTGATATTAAACTAGCTAAGATTTTTCTTTGTGTTATGTAATGTTTATTTTCCCTTCACTATGTCTTACATATAAAATCTGTCTAAAAAAATAAGCGGGTTGACAAGTCTGGTGATCCTTGAACTATGTCACAAGATGGAAACTCAAGGGAGCAAGATGGGTGCATCCCCACATAGGAGTCACAAATACCAAAATTGGTCCCTAGAGCCTTGAGCAAGAAAATTGTCTTTAACCTTGTATTAACAATGCATCTCGAGAAGATTCCACAATTATCTTTTTAAAATCCCGGCCAAAGTCTGGCTGCTCCACAACCCAACATTTGAAAAAAGTATAAACATTTTATATTTATTTATGGGTTTGAATTGGTGAAATATAGATCAAATATGTTTATGATATATAAAACTACACAATATTTTACCAATTTATATTAAAACGTTGGAAACATTTGGAGTTTCTTTGAAGCATCGGACTCTTCTCAATAATCGGGCCCCTCTCCCTCTCAACTTTCAAGGTTTTAAATACTTTTGCAATTGTTGACTCTAAACCTTCAAAACACGTACCTCCGATTTTTAATATTGCAAGAACTTTGTTTATATTTATATGTATTTCATGCGTGTAACGTGCACAACATTTAATTGGTCAATCTACATTATGAACTATGGACAATAAAATAAAAATTCCAATTCATTATTGATCTGTTCTATTTAATAAAGTAAAATTTTTTGAATAATGTTTAAATATAAAGTCACCTCAAATATTTAATGTTCAATTATTATAGCTGCTAGGTTATATTGTAATTGATTTGAAGATTTATTGATCTATTATTATACGTGCCCGGCTATATTGTAATTGATTTAAAGATTTATTATTATATCTGTCAGGTTTTATTGTAGTTAATTTAAATTCAAATTTATTTAATTTTTAATTAATTAAATTAAATTAAATCAAATTATTATTGTTTTATATATATATATATATATTAATTTTTTATTATTTCTAAATAATTGATCCATCAATGTTCATAAAATTTACAAATTATTTATATATATATATATATATATATTAAAAATAAAAAATAAATCATAATTCAAATGATTATATTCTTGTAACTTTTTTAAGATTATACAACCTAAATCTATTGGCTTGGAGAGAATTTCAAGTTGTTTTATTTAAATGAGGTGGTTTAACTAGTAAGAATTATTATTTATCTTTTTAAGCATCAACCATGTTAAAGTTTCCATGGACGTGTCAATGGGCTTAAAGGAAATCATTTTCCACCCATATCCAAAAAAAGGTCTTTATCAACAAAATCATTGGATGCATGACCTACACCAACATATGAGATGGGTTGCTTCTCTAAGTGATATAAGGGCCACAACTCCACCTCTTTGTTCATCATGCAGTCAAGTGAAAATGATAGTATTAAACCAAATATGATTCAACACATTATATAAAACAACTTCAAAATTCTAACTTCCCATGTACATAAAATATTAAGACTCTAAATATGGGATTGAATATTATAGATAAATATTTTATGTAGGGCTTACTTAGGCCCTTGACATTATATGGCATTACCTTCATTGGGAGGAGTGGAAAAGATATCCTTGTTACCATTATCAACATTCTTTTGTAACTTGATTAAGAGTTCAAATGCATTTAAATCACTCGGTCTTTAGGGTAGGAATATAGAAATATCATGCGGCGTGAACTTTGGCCTTGTTTTTGGTAACCTTATACACTAATATACATTTCCAATGGTGCAATAATTACTTCAAATGGAGTAGGTGTCCAAAATTTATGCCCCCGAGAAATTCGCCTTCCTATTTTGTCCTCCATGATGCGAGAAGATGTCAATTTAGCCCCATTACTCATGGAAAAGGGGCTACCCACATGAGCATGATGAAAAATACTCTAGAAGAATCAAGTTGTAACTCATATTTAGGGTTGAATGGGTCAATTTTAAGCCCTAGTTGGCTATTGGCTTGTGTTATAATCAGGCCACAAGGAGAAAAAGGTGTTTGATTCTATTCTAATACATTTTGCTCCATAGTAGAGTAGAGTAGTTGAGAGTGGATAGAGAGAGGCCATAATTGAAAGTGTTTGCATTATGTAGCATACCATAGGCCACAAAGCTCACTCTTTTGTATTTGCACCATTTCCATTCAAAGAAAGAGAGAGTAGAGCAGCCTCACCTTCCAACCAGGTTTTATCTCAAAAGGGTTTCCTAGGTCATATCATGTGTTATTATGGTTTTGTGAGTGATTGTTCTATTTGTTCTCTATTTTCTGCATTTTTTTGTATTTGCACCATTTCCATTCAAAGAAAGAGAGAGTAGAGCAACCTCACCTTCCAACTAGGTTTTATCTCAAAAGGGTTTCTTAGGTCATATCATGTGTTATTATGGTTTTGTGAGTGATTGCTCTATTTGTTCTCTATTTTCTGCATTTTATGTAGTATGCATAAGCAAAAACAATATTTTAAAAGATGCAGAAAGGCTAAGGAAAATTTAACCCTCATACTTTACATTATCAGATTTCAATAAATATTTTTCAGATCTATTATAACAAATTGTCTAGTATGTTATACACAGTAGTTTATGGATCACCTTCTCTATTGTGGAGATGTGGGTTTATTCAGCACCAGTGCACCAAACATTGCTAATTTGTTGGGTTGAGTTTTTTGGGCCATAACAAACAAGTTATCCCAAAAAAATTTGTGAGCTAACTAAATCCATTTTGCACTAAAGGCATATGTGGTTTGATAACTAGCTAAGCATAAGCTTGAGAAGCCTAGTTTAATGAGATTTGAGGTAGGCTCAACTTGGATGTAAGTGGTTAGTGGTAGATCTCATGATCTTAGTTTAGGACCATGAATTAGGTGTTGACAAAATTAATGCACCATATTAGTTAAACATTCCATCTCTCGCATGGTATAGGAAAAACCCTTTTAGGTTAGTTGACATGTTAACTTAAGACAAAACCTCTTTTAAGTTTATATAAGAACAATTCACTCATTTTAGATAAAGTTGTTTATCAAGGTAGAGATGCACTTAGAAAATGACCAAAATTGCACAAGGAGACTAAGGAATTCTACCGACAATAGGTAATAAAGTCCCTTGATCCAAACAATATTTTATCTAATTGAAAATAATGACAATGGTGTTTGTTTGAAACACATGGATTGCAAGCAATCATGACAATAGATTCTTTCTCCTCTAAGAAATATAGCAAGGAAAACCCTTTATTTGGGTTGAACGCATTATAGCATTATCATCCATATATCTATTATATCTCTTTCATTGATACCTTAATCAATAACTCCAAAATACACAATCTATAATGTACGCAAGCCAAACTCTACATGTTATAAATTTATTACTAGAATTTGTATTTCAATATATTTATATTCTCGCACTAGATGTTAGGAACTTACTGGATAGAATCTATGTTTCAATCTATTCATATTTTAATCTCCAATCCACCCTCAATTTGCCCTCTTTTTTATGAAGGTATTTTTTTTGCTAAGGTAAAATTCCATCACTTCCAATTATTTATTTGGGAATTTAATGATTTAAGACATTTTAAAACGAGCCAAAACCATTATAAACAAAGTTCCTAACATTGAAATGGAATTCTAACTTCCAACAAAATTCTCGTCATATTTAAAGACCTAAAGACAATAGAAAAAATGATATAAATACCCCACTTTTTTGCAAGATAAATTGAGTTTGGGCTAAGGCCAAGGCCACTTCCAATAACAAATAATAATAAAAAAAACAATTTTCTGAACTACAAAATATTTTCACAAAAATTATATAAAATTCAATTATGTATAAATACTCCATAAAAAAAATATCCTTATAACTAATTACCACTCTCAATTCTTCCCATAAAATTTAAACCTAAATATCTGCTTTTTAACACTTTAAACTTATTAACCCTAAATTAAAAATAAACAAATTTTATATCATCTTCTTTTATTAAATTTAATTTCCAAATATAAAATTAAATATATTAAATATAACAAAATAAAGCATTAAAGCCTGGCATCAAAGACCCACCACTTTAATAATTCAATGATATTTCAAGCGAAGACAATCTTTCAACCTTTGGAGCTTATGAAAAAAGAAAATTCCAATTACGTTTAAATCTTTCACAGGAAAACTCCAAATAAGAGAGATACCAATAATGATGATGATGTAAGAATAAGAATGATTTGGCGGTAGGTGAGTTGTTCATCTCACATATTTGCATATCAAACAAAATGGTATTTACAGTAAATTTTATTTGTTTTGTAATATTTGGTTCATTAGTTTGTTTATAAATTGGAAAATTGCAATTCAGGGATATCAAAGTATGTAAAATCAATGGGTTGTATTGGATTTAGCTTGGATTTTTTTATTATAAAATATTTTAACAGAATACATTAAATTAATTTTTACTTTCTAAACCTAATAAAATATATTTAAAAACTAAATATTTTAAAATTTAATTAATAATAAAATGTATTTTTAATGAAAAAAAATAAATAATATGAATATTTTATTTTAAAAACTTTTTTGACGTCTATTTTATATTTATATTTATTAAATTATTTTTATATATTTAAATAATTGTACAGTTATTTATATAAGCATTTTATGGTAAATAACTAAGATAACATGTTTACTCCGGCTGCGGGTGATGGCACGTCAGACAGGGATGAGCCACATGCCCAGCATGTGCCGCCCCGTGCTAACGATGCATAGTAATGGTTCACTGCCGCCGAGGTTTAATGTTCAGCAGCCCGAGCTCTTGGCATTCAATGCTACGCAGGGTGAAGCGATGTGGATGCAGGAAGCAGTTATGGAGGGCTCTTATCGAGGGAATGTTGCGAGATTTCACAGGGAAGGCGGATCACTGCAGGCTCATTTGCATGGTAAGGCCTGGGTGGTGCAGGCTCAGAAGGATTCTGGACGGGTGGGCGCTCTCCTCCCTTAAAACGCAGCCACTGCAATCCGTCATTGCGACTCTGGTGAATGCCTCAGGTGGGAACAGAGCTCCAAGAGCAATTGGAGTGAATTTGAGGCGAAAAGTGAAGACACTCACTCGGGCAAAGTCCGCTCCGTGTTTGTTATTCCTGTGCGTGGTCTTTGGGCAGTTGAGTTCTGCCCTGCATCAATCCGGGTACTGCAATCCTTTGGCAGTCACAGCGGGGACTTCAAGCCCACGAGCTCGGTCCTGGAACAAGTTGAAGGAGACGTGGAGTCTATGGCACGATTGCGGGAAAGACAACCGAGCAGAAGGGGACCGGGGCGAGGTGCATCTTCACGCCCCCCTGCAGCAGATGTGCACCATCACTGCTGCTGCTGCTACTGCCACAGGAGGGCGAGAGCCACCCCAATTCAGGCCAGTCAGTTCATGGAGGTCGGCAGCTCCAGTGGAGGAGAGCCCGTGCTTCCAGCATTCGGCTCAGTCGTTTTCACCTTGGGCAGCTCGAAGGATAATGCAGGCATCAGTGCACATATCTCAGTTCTCTTTACTAAGGTTCCTGAGGAGAATGAAGATGGAAAGCTACCAGTTTCGGCTGAGCTACTTCCAGAAGGCAATCGTGAGGAAAGTCCAGTGCTGCAGCCACCAATTGAAGAAGGAACTTCTGGGAAAGAGCCCAAGCAAGCCCCTCCCCAACCTCCAGAGCAGGAACCTCTGGCCACTGCAAAGGATCCTATGGCAATGTGGGCAGGCATCCCTGAAGGCCAAGGCTGGAGCTACATCATTGAGGAAGAGCCTGAAGATTGATCCCCAGAGGCACTCTCCGGCTTTCTCTTCTCTCTCTCGGCTATGGTCTAAGTCAAAGGTCTCGGCGGGTATTTGGATTATGCTACGTTACTGTGTATGTATATTTTCAGTTCTTAATCATGTCATGTGTATGGCGGTCATGCGTCTGGGCAAGGTTTACCGTGAGTTTTTTGTTGGAAGCCCCTGCGTGGGCCGTATCGCTACTGTCTGAGCCCAATACTGTTTTATGTTCTGGTATAGCCGTGTCATTACTGTCTTATGTTTTGGTATGTTCTGGAAGTGTTTTGGTATGTTCTAGCGGTGCTGCCCCTGCGAGGGAGCATTTTGTGTCAAGCTAAGCTATCCAAGGTGCCATAGTTGGCCCTGGACGGCCTGTCTCTCTGCATGTAAAGTTTACTTGTAAATATAATATAATAGATTAGCTAGTTTTACCGAGAAAAAAAAAAACTAAGATAACATGTTTCTCTATTAGCAATATTGATAAGTTCATTGCTATAACACATAACATCATCATTTTTTTTCACAGTGAAATATATGTAAAAGTAGATATACTCATTTGTGTATATAGATTTAGGTGGCAACTTAAGGAGGGACTTCCACTCTCCACCCAACCACAAGCTAATTACACTGTAACTTTTTTTGCAGCTGACAACCCCCCGGATGGATCAAAGGTCTGAGGGAAATGCTTGCACAAGGAAAGGATTCATACCAAAGGGTTGAACACAATCTCAGGAGATGGAGTCCACTATTTCGGTGCATCATCAGCTCAACATCCAGCACTCAGAGGCCCGTTCACTCACTTAAGTCCACACAAGCTACACAGACTCAAATAAAGGATCTAATGGCTATAAAGCATAACCATACAAGTGATTAACCAAGTCACAAAGAGCAGACTATCAATTCAATGGAAATGCATCTAGAAAACAAGGGAATATGACCTAGCTTAGCTCGACTACTCCCAATCTCCCAGCATCCAATGCACCTTCTTGCTCTCTTCTCTTGCAACTACCAGAGTCTGACTTGCTCTTCAGTTCCTTCTCATTTCGTGATCCATAAGTGGAACCCCTATAATGGGCATTACCTATCCCTTTTGTACTAGCCAGTTCAATCATGTCCCTTCACCTAACAAGAGGTGGTGTTGTTTGTTATACCACCTCCTCCCTCTTTAGGTGATGGTGTTGTTCAACTCCTTCACTTTTGTAACATTCATTAATGAGCTCTCCCCACTTTGATTCAAGCCAATCACATCACATCACACATGTCATACAACTGACCCACCAACTGTAAAAGCAATCTCGACATTTATTCCATTGGTATGGGTCATGGTTATTCAAGTAAGATAAGTGGGAAAGCAAGCTTCAGGAATTAGAGTAGCTTTAGGTAATGATAGGTCAACAAGCAAGTTTACCCTCGGGTCAAGGATACGTAAGGTTGTCTAACCTTTAGTTGTGTTAATTAATAAATAATAATTAGTATATGTTTAACCAAACGTCTAGCCAAACGTGGTCCTTCCATGCTAGTGTTACAATTACAGTCATCATTATAATAAGTAGCAGTAAAACATAGGGATGATATAAGGGGTTGCCTCCTTTTTTTATTTAATAGGTTCTTTAGCAGCAATATTGTATGTTGCCAGGGCGAGGCATTCTAATCCTTCAAAGGATCGCCCTTCATCCGAGTTTATCCTCATTGCATCGATCATGATTTGCAAATATTGATTCTTCATTATGAGTAATTTGTTTTGTCTAATAAGTGAGGTATACATAGGTAAAGAGGATCGTCACCTTACCTTTTTATGCTCTATAGAAATGGAAACAATTGCTTCTTCAACATTGGTCTCTATAGGTGTTGTAGCAGGTGCGCCCAAGGGAGCAACAAGGAGTTATTTCTAATGGTAAACAATAGAAATGTCACAGGCGTTCCTACATAAGTGACAACAACAACATCTTCAGAAGTAGCAACAGTTGTGTCTGTAGGAATGAAAACCACTGTGCCATCAAGCATAGCAACAAATGTATATGTGGCCTCATCAAATAAATATTCACCCATCAAAGTGGTGAACCCTTCCAAAAAATCACTCTTTGTTGGTTCATGTGGAGAAGCAAGTTCATCAGTGCTTCAAACCTTAGGTCCCCTACCTGTATTGGTTGTGTGTGTCAGCAGGGGCAGTGTCTTCCTCATGTTCAGGGATTTCCTTTTCCCTTATTGATTCTTGTGGAGCAGCAAGTATTTGGGCTATAGTAGAAGTTTACCACGTCCTCTTCATTCTAGGAATGTAGAGAGGTCTCTTCTGATACTCGCTCATTCTCTTGGTGGTCAAATTGCTACTAATTATCTCAACTTCAGGGTTGTTTTCCTTTTTTGGTGTTGTAATTCTTGGCCCTTCTTCCTTAATAGGCATTATGGGGTACTCTGTAGCCAATAGAGCCACGACAATGTATTATTCTTCCTCTGCAGTTACAACGAGTGGAGTTGCAGCAACATCGGGCTCGTTTGATGCAGTTGCAACCACTGGAGATGCAGTGATTTCTTCCCATGTTTTTCCTGCTCTCTTCAGATCCCTATCCACTAGCGACCCAATAAGTTCATGGTGGGAGAAAACATCTCTTGGCTTGTTTTCTTTTTGTACATGGGTCATGTTGTACTGCAACGTCTTAGACAAGAAGTATGACAAATTGATAGTGTGACCATGTCTGAGATGGTCGAGGAGGAATATGTGTTGTCGGTACACAGTCCCATAACATCCCTTGCAAGTGATGTAGTTTTGAATAAGTGAGACTACATCTCCCCAAGGGTTCAACGAATACTGGCGATCAAATTGTGTCCCCTTCTTTACCAAATTCGCTCTCGAGTCTGGGAATTGTTGTAGGATTTCATGCTTGGAGATCTGTTTTTAGTACCATCGTTCCCCTTCTCGAGGAAACACCATTACTTCATCTAGAATCTCCTTTGTCACTTCTACAACTACTCCATCCACTATGGATTTGTTGTCCCTAAAATTCAAGGCGAACTATAGTGTTATCTCAGCATCATAACCTTTTAATCTATGCATGTACTCCATCCATCATGTCTGTCGAAAAATAGCTTGAACATTGTCATAGGCTCCCAGGATCACTACCTCAATGAGTTTGTGATGAATAAGCAAGCCTCCCATGGTACATATAGTGTTATTTCTCTCGAATGTCATTGTTTACAAGAGGAAAATGGAAATCTGGAAATTTTTGGGAGGTAGTTTCCAATTTTGATGCAAAGTTGATGAGTTCAACATTTTTTGGTAGACAAGTTATAATTCAAAAATATGATGTAAGGGAGTGGCAGTAGTAGAAAATTATAATGAAGCACTCTTGCCAATTTAAAACTCGTTCATTATGCGAAATGGTGGAAAGTGTACCTATAATATCTTATAATATTCATTAGAAGACTATAATGAATCATTTGATAGGGATCATCTGCTTCTACACCATCTCCAAGTCACTATTGAGCCATCCACTTTTGATTTTTGTAAGAAGGATTCCTTGGATATGAGTCGATGCTATAAGCAAAGCTTGTGTCCATTTTCCATCAAGGGAGTTTTGTCCTTATTTATGGTGCATATTTTAATGGATCCATTGTAATATATTATATCAATCTCATAAGCTCTAAGCCATATGGTGCGAAACTTCCCTCTAAAGTCCTTAAATATGGAATCAAATAACAACACCTAGTCTCCAACCTTGAATTTCTTCTTCTTGAATAATTTTTCATGCTACTATGCCCTCCACTTTTATATCATTGTTGCTCATTGCAAAGCATCTTGATCAAGTTCATCTAGTTCATTGATCTGGAGGAGCCTCTACTTTTGAGCTTTTATCTTGTCCATACCAAGTTGGATGGTTGTTTTAAGTGTCTGGACCTTGGTCTCGATTGACAACAATACTCTTTTCCCATATACTAACTTATAAGGAGTATAACCATCGGTGGTTCTCCATGTGGTCCAATAGGACCATAAAGCTTCAAGAAGTTTGTCAACGCAATCGTTTAGATGTAACTGAATAGTTTCGATGATGATGTTTTCAAAAATCTTATTTTTCCTTCCACTTAACCACTGGCTTGCAGATGATATAGCCTGGTAACCTTGTGCTTGATCATGTACTTATCATTTAAGTATTTGATCAACTTTGATGTGAACTGGGTTCCTCCATCTATGACTATCTCTTATGGTATCACAAATCTTGTGAAGAAGAAATTATGTTAATGTTTTCTTAGTTGTAGCTAGAAGTTCCTTGGCCTCCATCTAATTCATGACATAATTTGTGCATACCATAGTGTAGGAGTTGTAATGTGATAACGGGTTGATCAGTCCAATGAAATCAATGGCCCACCTATTGAAAGGTTTCAACACTATTTTTGGTTGTAATGACATCCCATCATATTGCATAGATCTTCCCATGTGTTAACAGTTGTCGCACTTATTTACATACTCATTGGCATCTTTAAATATGGTGGTCCAATAGCACCCTTGATGAAGTACCTTGTATGCTCATTCTTATCGCCAAATTGGCCCCCACATGGTCCCTCGTGTTAGTCCTTGAGGATTTCATATATTTCATCTTTTCTTACACATATTCAAATGATGAGGTCAAGGCCTGCGTAGAAGAGACATCCATCAATCCATGAGAACCTCTAGCTTTGTCTCACAATATTTTGACATTATTTAAGTGAGAGATAATGTGTAAGTCTAACTACAACCAAGTATTTGTTGATATTCGTAAATCGCAAAGAGTTAGTAGAAACTACAAATAGGTGCTCGTCGGGAAAATAATATTCTATAGGGGGCTCATTTTTGTTAAATGTGAGTCTAGAGAGGAGATCAACCACAAAATTATCTTTTCCTCGGTTATCTAGGATGGTGATATTATATTCTTCTAAGAACAACAACCATCTAGTAACTATATCATTCGTAATTGGTTTATTCATTAAATATTTGGTTGAAACATGGTTAGTGTGTAATATTACCAAATAACTTGTAATGTAATGTTGAAATTTGTTGATTGCGTAGATGACAACGAGGAACTCCTTCTTGATTACTGTGTAATTAAGATCTGGAGACGAAATAATTTTACTGACATAGTAGATTGCAAGTGAGTTTCCTTCTTCAAGTTGTCCTACCATAGCTCATATAGCGATGTCCAATGCATCTATGGAAATGTCGAATGGGAGGGATCAATTAGGCCCTCCTAAAATTGGCGCCTTTAACACTTTAGACTTTGATCCTTCAAAAGAATGCTATCACTTTTTTGTCCACACAAACTCATAACTTTTAGTTAGCAGAGAAAATAATGGATGAGTAATTTACAAAAAAAAATCAATGAATCGTCGATAGTAACCAACATGTCCCAGGAAGTTGCGTACTTATTTTTGTGAGTGTGTAGGTAAATCTAATATCACCTTAAATTTTGTAGGATCGACCTAAATACCTTCTACTGAAATGTGGTTTCCTAACACAATACCATCAGTTAACTTTACTTAACACTTGAGATTGCTAAGGGCCACATTAGCTTCCTCACACCTTATTAATGTATTTTTTCCAAATTAGTTAATGCTTTATAAAAACCATCACCATAAGATGTGAAATCATCCATATATATGTCCACGCATTCATGTATTAGATCGAAGAATATACCAATCACAACTCATTGAAAGGTGGAAAGGGCATTAAATAATCCAAATGGTAGAACTTGATATGCAAATGTCCCCCATGTAAAAGTAAATGTAGTCCTATCTTGGTGTTCAGGTACGATTTGATTATGGTTGTAGCTTCTAAATCCATCCAGGAAAGAAAAATACTTCTTTCCTGCTAAAGTATCTCGGACCTGTTTAATGAAAAGAAGCAGAAAATGGTCTTTATGAGTTTATTTGCTAAATTTTTTATAGTTTGCACAAACTCTCCATTTCCATTTTTCTTGGGTGCTATAACAAGGGGATAAACCAACTGAATATCATAAATTTAATAAATAAAATCTACTACGAGTGGTTTTGTAGTGGAATCTTGATTCTCCTCAGTGGAAGTGCTTGTTCAAGTAAGAGAAGCTTGTATCTCGAGGTGCAGAATATGATCAAAGGTATGTGTATGATTTGAGGAAGAAGAGGAGGCTATGACATCATTGAGATCGTCATCCTTTGTCTTCTCATGTAAGGCTAATTATTGATCTATAGAGAGAACTTAATGGACTTCTCCCTTTTCATCGTTATCATCTTCTTTAGTCCAGAAAGTTATTTCTGTCTATACCAAGCTTATCGAGAGCATAAAGGGTTAACTGTTTTGTAGAGGTCCCATGTGAGATAGTCATGTTTCCTAACCTACAACTAATGTACGTATCAACAGTGACCAACCCAGATCTACAGAATATCAGAGGATGCCCTCCCAAGGAGGTTTTAGGTTGCAAAAGCATGAAGTCTATGGGGTATTCCCATGAATCCACCGACACTATGACATCTTCTAATATCCCTTCTAGTATAATAGTAGTTTTGTTAGAAAGTTGTAATATGGTGGGGAAATGCCTAAAACCATAGTGTACTAAGGCCTCTATAGTTTCTCATGTCATGACATTAATTGCAACACCCAAATATATCAATGTGTTAGGAATAATGATGTTGTTAATTTTCACATTAACCACTAGGTTTTCACGATTAGAATACCTGGTTTCCACGAGGGTCCCACCCATCATTAATTCTAATAGTTTTCCCATAATATGGATAGTTGGGGGTCTTTCTTCTTTCTCTCAGGTTTCCTCAAACATAGTTCCTTAATCGTTTTAGAATAAATAGGCACATCCTTGATAGCTTGAAGCAATGGTATATTTTCACACACATATCTAAGTTCTCCCAAGAGATCAAATTTAGGTTGAACATTGGGCTTCTCTAAGATTAATATTTCAAGGTAAGCTAAAGTTTGGGGTTTCGTAGGTGGAGGTTTTGTAGTTAATTCTTGTCCTGATTCTTCATAACGCACCTCTTTATTTAGATATTTTGATGGTTGCTATCTCAGCAAACCACAGTATTGGGGTAGAAGGGAATAGCAAATCGTTGATATCTCAGCAAACCACAATGTTGGTACAAGGGAACAGCAAATCGTTACTATCTCAGCAAACCACAGTGTTGATACAAGGGGACGACAAATTGTTTTTCCCTAGTTTCAATGTCTGGAAACATAGGTGTTTCCTGGAAACACATAAAATAATTTTTCCAGATCCAACTTCTTCAAACACAGGTGTTGGTGCAAGGAAGGAGCAAGTCATTTTTCCCAGCCACGCAGATTGTAAAAACATAGTTTAAATATCCCTTCGTAACTCCCCAACCAAGGATATTTTTGGAAAATTGCTCGCGAGTTACCAAATAGACCCTTCTCTACACAAAACCCAGATGCCAGAATTTCGAATTTCGTCTTCCTTTGATCAGAAATTGATCCACAAATTTGATGACGGTTTTCCCTTACGAATTTTGTTTCTTCTATTGGCTTGATACAGACTGCTCTGTATTCTCGAATCGGTAATGTAAATGACTCTTTCCAATACACAATCTTGGATGCAAAAGCATTGGATTAGAAGATTAATTGAAATGTGATTCTCCAGATTCTCATTTAAATGTAAATAACAGAGAAAACATAATGCATGAATTCCTCATTCAACACAACAATTTAAAGACCAAATCAATTTCAATCTCCAGGTATTAATATTATGGTTCACAAACCTCACAAGCACATATGCAAATAAATGTCTCACACGCACTTACAAATTCAATTTGTTGATACAAAAAAACCACTGATCTAAGAAATGTTGTTCAGTTAACTTCAATCTCACACAAAGAAAAAAAAATCAACGTACCTCTCTCCCACACTAAAAGCTTCTAGCCAAAATGTTCCTCCTCTCTCAAAAACTAAAAGCAATTGTCCAAGAAATGAGTTCATGGATGTGAACCAATTTCCCTTAGCCCTAACTACCTACTAGTTATAAAATAATTTCTTTTAACTAGATATTCCTAACTAATATTAACTAAATATCAAAAACTTTTCATAAATAAACTTTAAAATGTTCTAGCCTTAGCATGTGACCAATCCATCACATTGTTAAGCTCTTGGTCTGACTTTAATAACTTATCATTTTTTGTGTGCTCGGCCTAATGCACCTGCATCATATTTAATAAGAACTCGAGGTTGGTTTTTGGTTAGGTTCCTCCCAGATCGCAAATGAATAGAATTGCAATCTATGGGGGAGATTGAGTAAGTGGGATAGGTGGCTACAACCTGTGCAACTTGAACTACCCTTCCATTAGTTGAGTTAGATATTGGTTGTGTAGGCAGGTGAGGTATAGGAGGGTTAGATGTGGGTACTTGCAATTGTGAAGGAGGAAGGAGTTGTGATGGAGGATGTACAACATCTTGTTGGGGTGCTCCATAGGTGGGATTCCTCCAACCTAGTTGTGAAAGACGTTATAGTGGAAGAGGAGCCCATGATTAGGTTGGCAGATTTAATGGTTGTGAGGTGTACTATGTAACAAGGTTAGTCCAATAATATTTTTTATAAAATGTAGATTGGCCTTGGACCATACCTAGGGGATTGGATTTACATTGTTTATTTGCAGCAATGAAGTACAATTGTTCTTGGTCTTCTACTTCTTCATATACAACCTTTAAATTGGGCAGACATGTGGTTGTCTATGTTGTGGTTGTTCCTCTTATATCCCTTGGCTTAAATGTTTTTGTATTTAAATGTGCATAAGTTTATTTCTGGTTATGTGAACTAAACTGAAAGACATTGGAAAAACTTTAAATTAATCAACAATATTTAATGCTTATCATAATTGGTTATAAAGTTGTTTATTTTCATTTTGTAAATAAAGAAAAATCTGAGAAATTAATCGCTGAGTACAAATGGCTGAAAGAGATCAAAGCTGCAATTTAATTATGGAAAAGTTATTATTATCCATCAATACGTCTTAGGAATCTAATCTGGGTGATTAGATTTAATTAAGGAATTATGATATCGGCCAATTAAATGTTTCCTAGAAGACATGGAGTTGTCCTCAAGAATGAGAAACATGAGCTCATTAATGAGTAGATAACTACCTACCACCTGTTGGTGAGGTGGAGGCCGTTATTAACCACTAAAAGAGTGGTAGATGGATAATATATATGGTTTTACTTAATTTTGTCTCATTATTTTGAGAGCATAACAGAGGCTGAAAAGAAGCAAGTGGTAAAAAATAGAGAAACAAGAATTGAAGGCCAGGTAGCTTAGTGGGACATTGGTTGTGTAGGAGTGTCATCGCTGAGAGGAGCCAAATATTTAGCTATTAATTTCTAGGAAGAAAAGTTACGTATCAAGTTGGTATTACTAACCTATCTATCTGCTCACTTGACAAGGAAAACAAATCCAAAAATATAATTTGAGTGGTTTATAAAATTTGTACTATTAAATTTTAATTACATTCTGTATGAAATGACAAAGTATAAAAACACTCTATTATGAAGAATTGGTAATTATTGTAAAATTTTAATAGTCATAAAATTACAACTACTCTATAGAATATTATTTCTTTATCTATAATTTGTATGTTTAAATATATAAAAGTGAACCAATGTGAATGTTTACTATACATATATTTGTTTATTTTCATACAGATTGAAGTATATTTATTTTATAATTTGAGTTACAAATACCAAAATTGGTCCTCGCTCGTGCCTTGAGCTAGAAAATTATCTTTTTAAAATCCCTGGCAAAGACTTGTTGCTCCGCATCCCAACCTTTGAAAAAAGTATACATTGGGTTTCAAGGTTTTAAATACTTTTCCGATTGTTGACTACAGCCATGCCTCTCTCCGAACCTTCAAAAGACGTTCCACCGATTTTTAATATGTATTTCATGTGTGTAAGAAGATTTTATTATATCATAGTTAGAGATTTAAGTGTTATTTTTGGGAAAATTTTGAATATCTCTGTGGTGAGAAAAATTTATTTTTATTTTTAGTTTTATTTTTATTTTTATTTTTTTCTTTTTAAATTGGGAAGTTGAAACTAATTATCTATTAATTTTAATATTGATCATAAAAAAAAAATTAATAAAAAAAAATATATTTATTTACTAATTTTAATTTTAAGTATTAATAAAAATAAAAAGTTAAAAAAATACGTGGGTGTAGCTAAATTAGTGGTCATCATGATATAAAATATTGTGTAAACTAAGAGTTTCAAGGTTCAAATCTCTTGGAGTAGTCTGATCTTTGGAGAGGAGGACAGGTTGTAACCCCCAAAAATATAATGGTAGGGGTCGAAATCGACCCCAAAGAAAAATTCCAAATATCTTTGAAAAAAATGAAAAATAACGAAAAAGTATTTTTCTTTTTTCAAATATTGAGAGTTGAAACCACCCATATCACCAATTTCAATCTTGTCCATTATTGAAAATGAAGAGAGAATAATATTCTTTTTCATAAATGAAAAGTCATAATAATAGATGTTCACCAGGATTTTTCTAACTTTAATGCTAGCACTTTGAATTGATTTTATAAGGAATAAAAATTTAGTTGAGTTTTTTAGGCCGTAAAAAATAAGTTATTCCAAAAAAATTGTGACCTAACTAAATCCATTTTTCACTAAAGTCATATGTGGTTTGATAATTAGCTAAGCCTAAGATTGAGGAGCCTGACTTAATGAGATTTGCAGTAGGTTCGACTTGGATGTAAGTGGTTAGTGGTATATCTCATGATCATGGTTTAGGACCATGAATTAGGTGTTGAGAAAATTAATTCACCATACTAGTTAAACATTACATCTCTCACATGGTTTAGGAAAAACCATTTTAGGTCAGTTGACATGTTAACTCAAGACAAAACCTCTTCTAAGTTTATGTAAGAACAATTCACTTATATTAGATAAAGTTGTTTGTCAAGGTAGAGATGCACTTAGAAAATGACCAAAACTGCATAAGGTGACTAAGAAATTCTACCACAGCAGGTAATAAAGTCCCTTGATCCCCCGGATAGATCCAAGGTCCGAGGGAAATGCTTGCACAAGGAAAGGATTCATACCAAAGGGTTGAACACAATCTCAAGAGATGGAGTCCACTATTTTAGTGCTTCACTAGCTCAACAGCCAGCACTCAGTCGCCCATTCACTCACTTAAGTCCAGACAAGCTACATAGACTTAGATAAAGAATCCGCTATAAAGCATAGCCACACAGGTAATTAACCAAGTCACAAAGAGTAGGCTATCAATTCAATGGCAACGCATCTAGAAAACAAGGGAATATGACCCAGCCCAACCCGACCACTCCCAATCTCCCAGCATCCAATGCACCTTCTTGCTCTCTTCTCTTGCAACTACCAAAGTCAACTTGCTCTTCAGTTCCTTCTCATCATGTGATCCACAAGTGGAACCCTCGTAATGCGCATTATATATCCCTTTTGTACTAGCCAATTTAATCACGTCCCTTCACCTATCAAGAGGTGGTTCTGTTTGTTACACCACCTCCTCCCTCTTTAGGTGATGGCGTCATTTAACTCCTTCACTTTTGAATTGTTCATTAATGAGCTCTCGCCGCTTCGGTTCATGTCGATCACATAGCATCACACATGTCAGACAATTGACCCACCAAGTGTACAAGCAATCTCGACATTTATTCCATTGGTATGGGTTGTGGTTACGCAAGTAAGACAAGTGGGAAAGAAAGCTTTACGAATTAGAGCGGTTTTAGGTAAAGATAGGTGAGCAAGCAAGTTTAACCTCGGGCCAAGGATACATAAGGTTATCTAACCTTTAGTTGTGTTAATTAATAAATAATAATTAGTATATGTTTAATCAAAGGTCTAGCCATTTGTGGTCCTTCCACGCTGGTGTTACAATTACAGTCATCATTATAATAAGCAGGGTAAAACACAGGGATGATACAAGGGGTTGCCTCCTTTTTTTATTTAATAGATTCCTTATCAGCAATATTGTTTCCTGCCAAAGCGAGGCATTCTAATCCTTCAAAGGATCGCCCTTCATCCAAGTTTTTCCTCATCACATCAATCATGATTTGCAAATCCTGATTCTTCATAATGAGTAATTTGTTTTGTCTAATAAGTGAGGTATACATAGATAAAGAGGGTCATCGCCTTACCTTTTTATGCTCTATAGAGATCGAAAAAATTGCTTCTTCAACATTGGTCTCTATAGGTGTGGTAGCAAGTGTTCCCAAGGGAGCAGCAAGGATTTATTTTTAATGGTAAACAACAAAAATGTCACAGGCTGATCCGGATTTAAACAGGAACGCAACAAATTACAGAGATAACCATATACACAAAGATGCAGCGGAAATAATACTTCATTTCATTAATGGAAAATACTGAAATATGCTTACAAACAGAAATGGAAATAAACTAGCTAGGGCGATGGTAGCTTATCTCTGAGAAGAGATGTGATGGCTACATGCCTCTGAACTGTGTTACAATGAGGCTCGAAGGCCTATTTATTGTTGAGAAACAATGGAAAAACCCTTAACATTCCAAAACCTAACCCTAGGAGATGAAACGCCAAACTGTGGGCCCCGTTTGGGGGTAAGTTGGTGCATCAACTTCCCGGGGTCGTAACTTTGGCATATGATCTCTGTTTGACGCGTACAATAGCTCATTAGAAAGATCTATCCGAGCACTATCATTGTTGGAACGGGATGGACTGGTGTTGCCCTTGGATTCCCCAAAAAACGTCGTTTAGGGCCTCAAAACAGCTCCGGAAGTTCAGGACCCGAAAAACTGCTAAAAATAGTAAGTTGTGCTACAATTAAGGAAACTGAAAATGCTGAGAAAGACAATGGTGGGGGTCCAGGTGGACTTGGCAGGTGGCCACCAATATCCACCTGGATCATTCCTCCCCCCTTAGGAAGCAATGGTCCCCATTGCGTTGAGCTCCTCCATGAGATGAGGAAACTTCTGCTGAACTTGTTCCCTGGTGAGCCACTTGCCCTGCTGAAGGAGTTGGCCCGCTTTGACAACTCGATACAGTTGGATATTCTGTTGGCGAGTGTTCTTGATCTGTGTGTCCATGATCCGATCAGTTGCAGCTTGTTCCATGCAATCTGGATTTAATTCTGTGGGTTTGAGCTGTTCTGCAATGTCGGATGTGTCTAGCAATGGTGGAAAGTATGGCCGAAGGCGGTCCACATTGAATACTGGGTGCAGGCCAAGGAATGGGGGAATGCTAAGCTCAAATGCATTGTCTCCCATAGCCTTAGTAATGGTGTAAGGACCATATCAGAGTGGTCTCAATTTCCGATAGGCTCCAGTAAGACGTTCCTTTTGCAAATGCAACCAGACTTTGTCGCCCACCTGAAACTTGTGTGGCACCCGATGTTGATCATGTCGTTGCTTGTACTTGGCATTTGATTTCTCAAGAATGTCATGGACCTGCTGGCGAATATGTTGGATGCGCTCAATGAAGCTGGTGGCCTTATCTATTTCGGACTGGACATGAGCTGAATTCATGTGAGTAGCTGCAAGTGGCATGGCCACATCAATGGGGCATAGTGGCTGGAATCCCAAACCCACCTGAAAAGGGCTGTGGCCAGTGGAGCTGTGAAGAGCTCGGTTGTAGCTGTGCTGAATGTAGGGGAGGCTCTCGTCCCATGTGCGTGGATGCTTTGAGTTATACATGCGCAGAATGTGCACAATCATCCTATTGACAACCTCTGTCTGGCCATCAGTTTGAGGATGGAAGGCTGTGGACTTCGTGAGTTTGGTGTCCAGCATTGACCAGAGACTGGACCAAAAGGTGCTGAGAAACCGACTGTCCCGATCTGAGATGATAGACTGTGGGATCCCAAAGTGCACCCACACTCGTTCAAAGAAGAGTTTAGCAGTGGCTTCTGCTGTGATATTCTTCTTGCAGGCCATCATAATGGCCATCTTTGAGAACCTGTCGACGACCACAAAAACACAGTCATTTCCATGCTTAGTGGAAGGAAGGCCTAACATGTAATCCATGGAGATGGATTCCCAAGGTCGACTAGGGGTAGGCAACGGGGTATAGAGGCCTTGCTTCTTAATGGTCGGTTTGGCAATGGCACAGGCAGTACATGATCGGATGTACTTCCCAACATCCTGTCGAAGATTCGGCCAATAGAAATAGTTTTGCAGTACTGCCACTGTTTTCTCGACCCCGAAATGCCCAGCAGCCCGACTGTAGTGTGCTTCCCAAATCATCTTGGCACGCTCGCTCGAAGGAACACAAAGGTGACCGAGGTGGCATAATAGGGCATCCTGGAGGTGAAAATCTGCAACCTGCCGACCCTCCAAGAGTGTCTGGTATGTGTGGCCGAATTCTGGGTCGCTTTTGTAGAGAAGTGGCCAATCAAAAGTCTCGTGCCCGCAAGAGTTGAGCACGGTGGTTAGCGCCATGATCGGTGGTCGACTGAGGCAATCTGCAACATTATTGGTGCTTCCCTTTTTATACTTGATATTCAAGTGAAACTGTTGCAGGTATGTAGACCACTTCTGATGGCGATCATTCTGCAATTTCCCTTGGGTCTGTATGAACTGCAGAGGTCGGTGGTCTGTGTGGATGACCGTTTCCTTCCCCAAAATGTAATGCTTCCATTGTCGGCAGGCCTGTACAATGGAATACATCTCTTTATCATAAGTGGGGTACTTCCGGACTGTGTCTGAAAGTGTTTCACTGTGATATGCCACTGGATGTCCATGTTGAGTAAGGACTGCCCCAATAGCATAGTCAGAGGCATCTGTCTCGACCTCAAATGGTTGTTGTAAATCTGGTAACGCAAGCACTGGTGTCGTGCAGAGGCGATCCTTCAACTCCCTGAATGCCTTCTGTTGAGATTCAGACCAAAAGAATCTTGCTTTCGCCCCGCCCTTGGTGACTTGACTCAAGGGCCAAGAAATATGAGAAAATCCCAACACAAACCTGCGGTAGAAGTTGGCAAGACCTAGAAAGTTGCGGAGCTCTGTTAGAGTGGTTGGAGAGGGCCAATCCCGAATGACTTGGACCTTGGCTGGATCGACATGCACCCCCTGTTCATCAATGATGTATCCCAGATACTGAACCTCGGTCATGCCAAAAGTGCATTTCTCCAAATTGGCACATAGCTTGTGTTGCCGCAGTGTTTGGAGAACCTGTCGGATGTGGTGGAGGTGCTCTTCCCAACTCTGGCTGAAGATCAGAATGTCATCCAAGTATACTACTACAAAGGAGTTGGTGAATGGGTGCAAGATGTCATCCATTAGCCTCATAAAGGTTGCAGGAGCATTCGTCAATCCGAAAGGCATGACCAACCATTCGAAGAGGCCCTCCTTGGATTTGAAGGCAGTCTTCCACACATCTGAGGGTTCAATTGGTACATGGTGATATCCTGACTTCATATCGATCTTGCTGAAATATTTCGCCCCCTTTAGTTGGTCTAGGAGGTCATCAATCCGCGGGATCGGGTACCTATTACGAACAGTGATCTTGTTCAGCGCCCGATAGTCAATACAGAGTCTCCACGTCCCATCCTTCTTCTGTACCAACACTATCGGGCTCCCACAGGGCGAAGAACTCGGACGGATGTGACCTTTCTGCAGGAGCTCCTGAATCTGCCTCTTGATTTCATTGTTCTCCAGAACGGAGCGCCGATAAATTGGTCCATTGGGTAGCGGCGCACCTGGGGTCAGATCAATGGAGTGCTTGACTTGACAGTGCAGAGGAACCCCTGCCGGGGAGGTGAAGATGTCTTCGTACTCCTCCACAATCTTGTCCATCTATAGCTGTCGTGCAGAGGGACCCCGTTTGGAGGTCGCGGCCACTGTCTTCTTCTTCCCTTGAGGGCGTATCATCAGGAAAACAAATTTCCTGGTTTTGGAAATGATCTTACTGCATTGTTTTGCAGTAATCAAAGAGATGGCGGCAGGTGGTGCTACCTCTGGTATCCTGAACAACTTATTTCCCAATGTAATAATAACAGCACGGGGCCTTGATTCATACACAGCATGTCGCTTCCACAAGTATGGTTGTCCTAGTAATACATCACAAACTTCAAGGGGAGCAATGTCACACAATACCTCATCCGTGAAGGGCTTGATGTTGTATGGAAGGCGACACTATTGGCTCACGCGAAGATCTCGCCCTTGGTGAAGCCACCCAATGGTGTATGGTTGTGGATGTGCTGTGGTCGGTAAGCCCAACCGCTTCACGACCTCTGCCGAAATGAGGTTCTTTTGACTCCTGCTATCAACAATGAACTGTATCGGGGAGCCCTTTACCCACATCTGGGAGTGGAAGAGACGCTCCTCCTCCTCTGGATCTTCGGGTTCATTTTTCTGGATCTTTGCAGTAGCAACAGTGGCGCTGGGATCCGCATCAATGATCTGCTTCCCTTTTTCATACCCCTTATCGGGTTCTGACTCAGAGTCGGAACATGCATCTGATTCTGAAACCTTTAGCTCAGCCACCAGTGACTGCTTGGCCCGACACTCACTTGTGTTGTGAGTGGAGCTCTTATGGAACTCGCACCATTTTCCAGTGTCCTTTCTCGGCTTCGCGGCATTGCTCTTTGCTTGCAGCTTCGGCTGGTTGTCTTGGGCTGTCCTGCCTTGGCTTTGTCCTTTGTTCTGTGGTTTAGGGGCACCTTTCCCCTGCTTTGGATTCGCAGATCCAAAGTCTCGCTTCTTTTGTTTAAACTTCTGCTCGACCTTGAGGGCATACCGGTATGCTGCGCCAAGCGAGGGGATGTTTAGGAACTGCATTTCTTCCTGGATGTACTTGTGCAGGCAGCCACGGTATTTGAGTATCAAATGTTGCTCCGAATCCTTGATACCCAACTTTGTGCGAAGGGTATGGAAAAGATTGGTGAACTCCGGCACGTCTTGGTCCCTTCCCTGCCGCAGCATGGTCCACTTTATGTATTCATCCTCATAGCTTCCGACAGGGTAGTACTGCTCCTTGATGGCATCCCGGAACGAATCCCAGGTGGGTGCGGCTGAAAATAGTGAGCCAGTACTTTCATCCTTCTGCTCGCAGTAGGTTTCCCACCAGTCCTTGACGTGGGGGGCTGCTTTGAGAAGAGCAAAAACAATCTTTTCCCGACTCGAAAATTCATGAACAGAAAAATAACCCTCTAGCAGATTTAACCATTTATCTACGGCATCGGCGTCTATCTGACCCTCGAATATTGGGATTTCAAAATTAACTTGTACCTTAAAGGGTGTGGCGTTTCCAGAGGAGCTGCTGGAAGCCGATGCGCCGCTTCTGGGTAGCCGCTGAAGGATCTGCGCAAAGCTGTCCATCATCGCGTTCCGTTGTCGCTCGAGCGCTTCTTCGAGCAAGATTTTGATGGGATCTCCTCCCCCCTCGTCTTTCTTCTCATCCGCCATGGGAGGCCGTCGGGATTTGCGAGGCTGGTCTTGCAAAGGTTCAACCAGTTCAAGCCCTAACTCCTTATATCCCGACCTTGTTGGGGACATGCAAAGAAAAACAGAGAAAAAGCAGACCGCTCTGATACCACTGATCCGGATTTAAACAGGAACGCAACAAATTACAGAGATAACCATATACACAAAGATGCAGCGGAAATAATACTTCATTTCATTAATGGAAAATACTGAAATATGCTTACAAACAGAAATGGAAATAAACTAGCTAGGGCGATGGTAGCTTATCTCTGAGAAGAGATGTGATGGCTACATGCCTCTGAACTGTGTTAAAATGAGGCTCGAAGGCCTATTTATTGTTGAGAAACAATGGAAAAACCCTTAACATTCCAAAACCTAACCCTAGGAGATGAAACGCCAAACTGTGGGCCTCGTTTGGGGGTAAGTTGGTGCATCAACTTCCCGGGGTCGTAACTTTGGCATATGATCTCCGTTTGACGCGTACAATAGCTCATTAGAAAGATCTATCCGAGCACTATCATTGTTGGAAAGGGCAACACCAGTCCATTCCATGGACTCATGTTGCCCCTGGATTCCCCAAAAAACGTCGTTTAGGGCCTCAAAACGGCTCCGGAAGTTCAGGACCCGAAAAACTGCTAAAAATAGTAAGTTGCGCTACAATTAAGGAAACTGAAAATGCTGAGAAAGACAATGGTGGGGGTCCAGGTGGACTTGGCAGGTGGCCACCAATATCCACCTGGATCACAGGCATGCCTGCATAAGTGACAACAATGACACCTTCGGGAGTAGCAACAATTGTGTCTGTAGGAATGACAACAATTGTTCCCTCGAGAGTAGAAACAACTGTATATGTGGCCTCATCATCTAAATATTCACCCATCAAAGTGGTGAACCCTTCCTAAAAACACTCCTTGTTGGTTCTTGTGGAGAAGCAAGTTCACCAGCCCCAAGTTCTTCAAACCCTAGGTCCCCTACCCATATTGGTTTTGTGTATAAGCAGGGGCGGTGTGTTCCTAGTGTTCTGGGATTTCCTTTTCCCCTATTGATTCTTGTGGAGCAGCAAGGATTTGGGATATAATATACGTTCACCACGTCCTCTTCATTCTAGGAATGTAGGGAGGTCTCTTTTGATACCCTCTCATTCTCTTGGTGGTCAATTTGCTACTAATTATCTCAACTTCGGGGTTGCTTTCCTTCTGTGTTGTTGTAATGCTTAGCCCTTCTTCCTCAACAGGCACTGTGGGGTAATTTGTGGCCAACCGAGCCACGACAGGGTATTGTTCTTCATCTATAGTTGCAATGGATGGAGTTGCAGCAACGTCAGGCTCGTTCGGTGTAGTTGCAACCACTGAAGCTGCAGTAATTTCTTCCCATGTTTTTCCTTCTCTCTTCAGATCCCTCTCCACCAGTAGTTCGATAAGGTCATGGTGAGTGACAATATCTCTTGGTATGTTTTCTTTTTGTACATGGGTCGCATTGTACTACAAGGTCTTAGACAATAAGTATGAAAAATTGACAGTGCGAGCATGTCTAAGATTGTTGAGGAGGAATATGTGTTGCAAGTACAGAGTCCCATAACATCCCTTACAAGTGATGTAGTTTTGAATAAGTGAGACTACATCTCTCGAAGGGTTAAAAAGATACTGTCAATCAAATTGTGTCCCCTTATTTCAAGAATTTACAACAAAAAAACTTCATATTATTTGCAAACCTTTGTATGTTAAAAAGGACAAGAAGAAAAACAAACAAATACCATATATATATATATATATATATATATATATATATATATATATGCCTTTTATTTTTGTATAAGTGAAGTAGAACAAAGGTACTAGAAGAAGCTTTAACAACTACCAAAAATACATATTGGCTATATAATATTGTAACAATTGTTCAGGATGAACATATAGAGCATACAAACGTATAGTCACACCATATTATTGGAAGAATTATAGTTAAAAATATGTAACCATATCTATAAAATAATCATTATAATGGCTAACAAAGTACAATGAGGCATTTTACACATAAAAGCGCACATAGAATCCTTATAGATGATACATAGAATCCTTACACATATGAAATATAACGGAAGGTTTCATATACAGAATTTTAAAAGAAAATTATGTTTAAATTTTATAATATATATATATATATATATATATATATAACTCAAAGTACAGTGTGGGCTTAAAGCCTAAAACACTAAAACTATTTCAAGAAGAATTGTATATCCTATAAAGTTCAGGGAATAAACTAAAGAAGACAACATTAGAAATATAAACTTTGTAAGTTGTCTTCACACGAAAGACCTCGCCCTTGTATAAGACGAAACCACAAGGTTGACGTTTTCTCCGACCTGGTAAGAAAAGGCCCTTGCCAACAATGTTATATGAGAACAAAGCATCTTATAGACAACCTAGAAAAATAATATCTGGCATACATAAATAGTTTATGGAAGTTAGTACACAATATCTGATATACAATTAAGCTCGAAAAGAAGAATTAAAATAAAAATCTTAAGTATAAGAAAGGCTATTACCTTGTATGGAAGTCATAATTCTTGGGTACTTTATGTACAGAGAGGAAAGGAGTTAAAATTAAGAAATATGTGAATATAAATACAAATATATGACTTTAATAATCAAAGTAACCATTCTGAGAATGGATAGAGAAAATTATAAGTTATATAGATAAACCAAAAGGGGACTAATATGGGTTATTTTCATAAAACAAAAACCCATATTGGAACTAATGAAATTCCTAACAGAAAAATTAGAAACATTCATCTTGAATATAAATTGGTGACAAAAAATAAAAAGAAGTGACAGTTGTGGTGACACTAGTGCCAAATATAGAAATAAATACTCTAAACATAATGAAGTACAGATAGAAGTGAGTAATCTCGTTTTTACAATATTCACTTAAACAAATTTGAATTCAATTGACTAACCTAAAGCGAGGACTTAAAGAGATAAAATATCTATATATGAAATCTAAAAGACAAATATCTCTCAAATAGCCATGAAAATTAAATAAAGAACTCGAAAGAGAAAGTCCTTTTGAGTAAAAAAAGAAAACTTTTGTTGGGTAATCACAAAAACCCTAAGAGCTTTGGAAAGGTATAAACCTTCCCATAACCCTAGAAAATTTAGGAATAGTTTAGACAGTCAAATTTATAAAATGATGAATGGAGAAATTCGAGAATCCAAGTATTAACAAGAAAAAATTAACAAAACATTATATGATAGTTTAAAGAGAAAATTATTAGAAAAAGTTTGTGTTAAAGAGTATTAGCGATAAATTGTAATAGAGAAGGCTTCAAGCTTCACAGAAAGAGAAAACCTATATAGAATCTACAACCAAATGAATACAAGAAAAATGTTAAACATAGTTTAAATAGGGAATTGCAACCATGAATTCAAGAACTCAAATGTCGTAAGAGAAAATTTAAATAGACATATCTCTGTAAACAAAATTAGACATGTAGGTGACAAAATTTTGTTCCACTCGATAGAACATGAAGTCAATTGCTCTTAAATAATAGATGGTGATAAATAATGCCACTAGAAGGAAAATACATACACCTAGCAAGTAAAATCGTTGAAACACTAGCCACAGAGTGACATGACTAGCAAATGACTTCAGAGGAATGAATGTGGTGTAATGGAAACTCAGCAAAGTCATTAACCTCGCCATAAAACCCTAATTAAACCTCTGTCTTCAATTAGATAACAATCAATTCCAACCATTGATGTGTTAGGTCAACGAGCCATACATGGCAATAAGTTTAACTCCGTGCATAGATACAGAACCATCCAGAATTAACAGTTTTAATGCATTGTAATCCCGATGAAAAATGTTATCGAAGGACAGATAGAAGTGAGTAATCTCGTTTTTACAATATTCACTTAAACAAATTTGAATTCAATTGACTAACCTAAAGCGAGGACTTAAAGAGATAAAATATCTATATATGAAATCTAAAAGACAAATATCTCTCAAATAGCCATGAAAATTAAATAAAGAACTCGAAAGAGAAAGTCCTTCTGAGTAAAAAAAGAAAACTTTTGTTGGGTAATCACAAAAACCCTAAGAGCTTTGGAAAGGTATAAACCTTCCCATAACCCTAGAAAATTTAGGAATAGTTTAGACAGTCAAATTTATAAAATGATGAATGGAGAAATTCGAGAATCCAAGTATTAACAAGAAAAAATTAACAAAACATTATATGATAGTTTAAAGAGAAAATTATTAGAAAAAGTTTGTGTTAAAGAGTATTAGCAATAAATTGTAATAGAGAAGGCTTCAAGCTTCACAGAAAGAGAAAACCTATATAGAATCTACAACCAAATGAATACAAGAAAAATGTTAAACATAGTTTAAATAGGGAATTGCAACCATGAATTCAAGAACTCAAATGTCGTAAGAGAAAATTTAAATAGACATATCTCTGTAAACAAAATTAGACATGTAGGTGACAAAATTTTGTTCCACTCGATAGAACATGAAGTCAATTGTTCTTAAATAATAGATGGTGATAAATAATGCCACTAGAAGGAAAATACATACACCTAGCAAGTAAAATCGTTGAAACACTGGCCGCAGAGTGACATGACTAGCAAATGACTTCAGAGGAATGAATGTGGTGTAATGGAAACTCAGCAAAGTCATTAACCTCGCCATAAAACCCTAATTAAACCTCTGTCTTCAATTAGATAACAATCAATTCCAACCATTGATGTGTTAGGTCAACGAGCCATACATGGCAATAAGTTTAACTCCGTGCATAGATACAGAACCATCCAGAATTAACAGTTTTAATGCATTGTAATCCCGATGAAAAATGTTATCGAAGGTGTAATCAAAACAAGGAGCCACTGCCGTGGCGGTAGTCCCTGCCGGGTTTGCAAGGACAACACAAATGGATTGTATACTGTCCGATTTGAAATGGAACTGAAATAGTTCACCTAGAGCTGTCAAATCGATGGTGATGTGCGGAATTTGATATGTAATTGGGTTTTATTCGAAACCTATGGATTTTGTTTTAGTTAGACCTACTGATTAGCTGAAATAGATTTCAATATTTATTGACATATTTTGAATATTATGAAAGGGTTATTTTAACCCAAGCTCAATGTATATAATTGGATTTTATGGTGAGAAAATTTTGATGTCTTATCCTTCAGTACATATGTCTTAGTCACACATATGTGTATTTTTAATATTTTTCCCAAACGTATAAATATATATTTAAAATAAAATAAAATTATATAATAAAAGCATATAAAATTATATAATAAAAGCTTTATATATCAAGCTTAGTGCATTGGGAGATCTCTTCCATGGTTTTATTGGAATGCTAGGGAAAAGTTTCCTACTTTTTAGGCAATGAAAAATAATGGTTTTGTTTTTGTTTTTGTTTTTTTTCAATAAAAGTTTATATATATTTATGTGAACAAAATATTTTGTTTAATTTTCTTTTATCTTTATTAAGATTAAATAATATAATGGTTAAAATGGATATATAATTTTATTTTATCTTTATTAACATTAAATAATATAATAGTTAAAATAGATGCATGCTACTACACATAAAAATAAATATTTTTTAAGACTTAATTCAGATTTAAAAACTAGAAAAGATGTTCACCACCTAAACTATAAGACATTTTTCATTATTCATAATGCAGTGCAGTGTTTTGAAGAAAAGAGTAGTGTTTTTATTGATTTTGCAATTATGTAATTGATCTGGATATTTTTAACTTGGGAATTCTTAAATCTTTTACAATATTTTTAAGTTAGAAATTCTTAAAAATAAATATTTTTTAAGACTTAATTCAGATTTAAAAACTAGCAAAGATGTTCACCACCTAAACTATAAGACATTTTTCATTATTCATAATGCAGTGCAGTGTTTTGAAGAAAAGAGTAGTGTTTTTATTGATTTTGCAATTATGTAATTGATCTGGATATTTTTAACTTGGGAATTCCTAAATCTTTTACAATATTTTTAAGTTAGAAATTCTTAAATCTTTTTACATTTTTATTTGTACAAGTTTTTGATATTAAATATTAATTCTTTACATCATCCATTTTTTAGGAAACAAGATATTACAATTTATTATGTTCAAACTTCAATAAAACCAATAACATCATAAAATATAAGAGATTTTACACTAAAAAATTATATATACTTAATCTTTCAATGACTTTCAATATATTTGATTATATTATATGTAACACAAAAAAATGTATAATTATGCATTTCATTTTTACTAAATAAATGGAGTTATAAAGTGTTATTATATATATATATATATAATATTTGATTTAAATTACTTTAATTTTTAATGTAAAGAAAATTTCAAAATATTTATATAATTATATATATAATTTAAAAGAAAAAAAAAAACTATAATAATTAACCAACTGTAATTAGAATTCAATACTCTCCAATTTCCCTAATAAAACAAAAACAAAAATAACAATAATAAAAATATTTAAAAATTCACGAAATCATAAAAATAATATTTTATATTGAAAAAATATATATTTTTATAAGTAATCCCAAATCCCAAGGACATTGGTCCTCTACTTATTAGTATATTTCTACCATTCATGAACAATGTGTTCACGGCATGAGGATGAATTGATATAATCACGTCACTTGTTTTCAGTATTTACTAAGATACTTTGAATATTATGAGAGGGTTATTTTAATATAAAATCAATGTATATAAATGAATTTTATAAAAATGTTCCAAGTCAGCATTGATTTTTGAATTCTGGAACTTATTGGAATGGTCTATTAAATGGAGCCACTATCTTGGATTATAACCCAACATATCACACCACGGATATCTTGTTATTTAACGGAAAAAGTATGGATTGACACATGGGCCTCCATGCAAAGCACCATTGAAACAGGTGGACAGCGATGCAAACCACTGTTGGCAGAAAAACATAAATAACCAAATCATTTTTGTGCCATAGCTACTGCATCATCAGCCATAACAACTGCCTAATCAACCAACTGCTCTATTGATGCCCCTTTAGATATAGTAATCGGGCAGGTATAAATAGAAGTACGAAAAAAGGAAATGGAAAAAAAGACATTTGTTACAGGTTGGACAAAAGGAAATGGCAGGTATAAATAGAAGTTTGAAAAAAAGGAAATGGAAAAAAAATGTACATAAAAGCAACAAAGGTTAGAAAAAAGGAAATGTATAAAAAGGAAGAAACAAAGGTGCAGAAGACACCTGAAGTACCTGGATCATATGAAGGAAGTTTTAGACCTGAAGGAGAGGTTAGGCTTAAACTGAAACAGGTTTTTCAAGAGTGTTATTTTTTGAGTTGCGATTGTAAATTGAAACTGGTTTTTCAAGAGTGTTAATTTTTTAGTTACAATTGTTGTTTTATGGGGCCAAATTAAATTTATTTTCATTTAAATCAGAGTGAATTCAACCTTGTGAATATGATTGATTGAGTTGAGTTTCGGCTAACACGTTTTATTAAGGATATTGAAGTTAAAATTCTTTTCATTTAAATCACAGTGCATGCAGCGTTGTGAATATGCTTGAGTCGAGTTTTGTATAATACTTTTTATTAAAGATTTTGAAGTTGTGGCTTTTGAGTTTACATGTATATCAATTGTTTTAAGCCTAATCCTGGAATTATAAGAAGAATCTTATAATTAAGCAAAGAATTAAATGAAAAATGTTTGTATTTCAACAAATTATTTAATAAAATTCTGAAGCCAAACATAAGTAAATTTGAATTGAATGAAAAATGTTTGTATTTCAACAAATTATTTAATAAAATTCTGAAGCCAAACATGAGTTAATTTTAGAGAAACATAGACATAATTTAATACTCCAATATTCTTGGAAATTTGAATCCTCCCATATTCTTGAAAATTCCAAAATTCAAAAGAAAACGTGAATAAATTTTAGACCAAACATAGACAGTAAAGCAAAGAATCCTCCCATATTCTTGAAAATTCCAAAATTCAAAAGAAAACGTGAACAAATTTTAGACCAAACATAGACAGTAAAGCAAAGAATCCTCCCATATTCTTGAAAATTCCAAAATTCCAAAATTCAAAAGAAAACGTGAATGAATTTTAGACCAAACATAGACAGTAAAGCAAATATCAATCAATTTTAGACAGTAAAGCAAATATGAATAAATTTTAGACTAAACTTAGACAAAACTTTGAAAATTAAACACTAAAAATTCAAGAGAAAACATAAGTAAATTTTAAATCAAACATAAACAGACTTCAGTATTAATTTATAATGCATCAATATTCATGAAAATTCAAAAGAAAATATTGGAAGTTCAAGAACAGACAAACAGACAAACCAACTCTTATTGCGCCCTTTCTGGAGAGTGTTCTATTATGAGTTTGTTCTATTCAACCTTGGATACTGGTTCAACTTGGTAAATGGGTTATGGAATGCTTTGACCTCTGCTACTTTACTTCTCGATGTTTCCCCTCGAGAAAATGAAACTATTGGTAGTGCTGCTAAAACTGTTACTCTATCTACATCCTCACTTCTCCTCGAGTAAATGCAATTGCTGGTAGTGCTGCTAAAACTATTACTCTATCTGCATCTGCACTGGAAAGAGCGTACAAACCACACCGAAGAACAAGGTTATTTGATGTTCAAAACCAGCCGAAATTACAGAAATTGTCTTCTGTAAGCTACTATGACTAATTAATTGGGGTTATCTGCATCACAAAGAAAAAAGTGCACTTGAAGATCGAGTACTAGACCCAACTCTGTTCATCCCCATCCAAAAGCGGAGGAGCGAAGAATTGTTGTGGGAAGACCCAACCCCAAAAGCGAAGAGAGGAGCCACAAATTGTTGTTTTAGCAGTTGTGGGAAGCTTCATAGATGACAAATGGCTAACATGCCAACAGCCAGTTGTGGTTAACATAGCCTCTTATTCAAATTTTATTATTATTATTAATATAACTTCGTTATTTCACCTTACATTCGTAACTCATACACTTGTAAATTTTATCTAACGCCCAATAATATTTATTTTCAATTAATATAATAATATAAAAATTATTTTATGCAATTGCATTTTTTACGGTGTCCTTAGTCATACAGCCAGATCAAATAATTGAGATACGAAAGATTTTAAAGTAAACAGTTATGTAAACTGAAAATATCAAATAGATCAAATAATTAAGATAGGGAAAGATTTTAAAGTTCATAGTTCATTTGCATCGGGGCACGTGAAGCGTGCAATAAGACCTTCAATTCACAACTTTGGTTATAAATTTCTTACACCAATATTTGCAGAAATAAACTTTGGTTAAACTTTGATAGTGGATAAATTTTTTTGGTCAAAAGACCGGTTAATGTATGGTCAACGATGGATCGATCGCTATTAGTCCCAGGCAGGGACTAATAATACCACATGCGTAGATAACTATAGGAGTGGCGCGATTCATATGGCCAAGACTTTGTTAAGGCATTACAATGAATTGTAATAGTTTGTAAATGCAATTATTACTAAGGTTAATATCATTCACATTTAACGATTCGAGGTAGACTAAGGTCAACATTTTACACAAAAATAGATAATCTGATAAAAACTATTTGTTGTTCCAAGGCGCTCTACAACCCAGTATAGGAGGGAGATGTTGTCACCTAGTATAGGAGGGAGGTGTTGTCACCTAATATAGAAGGGAGATATTATCACGTAATGTTACATTAAAAAAAAAAAAAATAGTCAGTTAATTAATGAAAAAATAAAGAATAATATTGAATGAATACTATAAAATTAAAATTAAAAAATATATGTTAGTTAACTAATGAAAAAATAAATAATAGTATTGAATACCATAAAATTCAATGTATCAGTGTATTAGCGGAGTATCAGTGTCTAAAAATTCAATTAAGGTTCAAAAGGTATGTTTGTTATTAAAAAAATATTAATATATAATGTGTAACCTATAGCAATAAAATAATTTTATGTGTCTAAATTTACCTCCCTTCAATTTGGAACAACAAACTCGCTCAACTTTAAAACTTACTAACATCTGATTCCTTATTCGGCTTTGCTTTGATCCCTAACAAACAATATTACATTAGGCTTTGTCTATATTGTAAAATATTATATAATATTATTTTCCAAAAAGTGAAACTAATTAAACATAATTCTTATTACATGTAAAATGTTGCATGAAGTTATAATACAAAAATAAAATATTGCTTGAAAAAATTAAGGTTGTGTAGGTGTGCACTAAATTTTATCAAAGTAAAAATAATTAGTATTTCATATATACAAATTAAGTAAATTTATATCATAGTTAAAAATGTTAGTGTGTGAGTTAAATTTTCTCAAAATAAAAAACAATAAATATTTTGGTATATAAACCTGCAGAGATCCATCTTAACTCCAGATCTACCAAGTCCCTAGAGGGATCAAATCTTTCAACACAAAAACCTTTTTTTTTAGTGCAAAACTATAAAAGATTTGCACCTCAAGAGATTTGTTCCCTCTACACACTTGGTAGATCTGGCTTTAAGATGAATCTATGTTGGAAATAAGAACAAACATGTTCTATAAAAAAAATGTAATGAACAAATTTTAATAATTATTTTTATATTATCATTATTTAAAAAAAAAAAAAAATTATCACATAATTATAATTTAAATGGTAATATTTTATTATGTTAAATTTACTTTTATTAAATATATAGAGAAAAAAATGAAATATATATTTCAATGTTTGAATCCATATATATTATTTAATAAATTATTTAGTTTACATCTCAATTTTTTATCATTATCAAAGTATAATAGATATAAAATTGATATGGTAGTTTACTTATTTGGATTTAATTATCATGGGAAGTTAGTTTAGTCGATATTAATAGTCATGCCTATTTTGGAGGAACTGTGGTTGCTTACCAAGATGTTAAAGAATCCTTGTCAAATATCCTTGATATAAAGGAGAAGAGGAATTGTAGCTGCTTACCAAGATCATAATGACTCCTTGCTAAATATCCTCTACATAAAGGAGAAGAGTTATGACTATAGCAGTGAGTGTGGGGTCAACGTAACTTGCATCTTCAAAACAACCTTCTAGATTATTCGTGTATATACCAAAAAGAGTAGGGGATAAGGGACACCCTTGCTTGACTCCAATCTTGCAATTAATCTCTTCAGTCCAACCCTCGGTGGTCCCAATCTTGGCAACAACATTTTCATATAGCCTTGTTTCAACTACGCTTAGCTCTAGAGGAACGATAATCTCTTTTATTCTCTCCCAAAGCTTTGTTCTCAAAATTATGTCAAAAGCTTTTATAGAGTCAACAAAACAACATAAGAGATCAATTTTATGATCGTTCTATTCTTTTTTAGTTATCCTAAGAGTAACATGATGGTACATCCTTATGATATCTCTTAAACCGGACTTGGTCTTTAACTCTTTTACCATGGCTTTCAAGCCAAAGGCTAATATTTTTTCTATAGCTTAGCTAAAATGTGGCTAATCATAATGGTTCTATAATTAGAGGGAATGGATTTATCCTAAATTTTAAAGATTGACACCATAAGGCTTTGCATCCAAGGCTTGGGGAAGACTTGCTTCACTACCAACTTGAAGAGTTTGTAACAATGAGGGATGAGGATAGGCTCTTTCATTTAAAAATTTGAGCTTTGTAGCCTTTAATATCCTTATCTTTGCCATTAGTGAGATGCTTAAACCCGTGCTCAATGACTTCCAAAGAAAAGATATCATCCTCTATAAGGGCATTCGAAATGGTGTCTATGGCAGTGGGGGAACTATAAAGGTTTTAAGGTTAATATTTCAGTTCTTTAAGGAAATCAATTTTTTTGCTTTTATTTTGCATATCAGAATTTTCCTCCAAAACTTTTTAAGATCAAATTTAAAGAGTGAAATAATTTCTCTTATTTTCTATATATTGCCTTTTCTTTTTTTAATAAAATCTTTGTAGACATTTATCTTATAGAACTTTAATATTTCATTAAAAATATTCCTAATTTCTTTTTTAGAAATTTTATAATTATTATCATATTGAGAATCGATCATTTTAATGTTCTTTTTATATGATAACTACTTTTTATATGATAACTAAATAAAAATGAAAAAAATTATAATAGAAATTATTAATATTCTTATAAATTACAAATTTTAAATCCTAATATAAACCATTTAAAAAAAATACCCATTTTAATATATTTTTTTAAAACATGTACTTTTAACTTTGTAATTCTTTTGCATATAACTATTGTTCATCAATCAAGCACCAATATTCTATTAAAAATAAATTATTAAATCTTTACAACGTCAAAAACACATTTCTATAATATTTAATGAAACATAAATCAATACATAATTCAAATTGCAATTCACTTGTTTGAAAAAAAAAATTAATATAAATCATTGCCATCATGGAAAATGAAAATTCATATACCATCATTAATAAGGAGAATTACACATTGCCAGGCACTCCATGGTTTTTCTTCTCCTTGGATGATTGGTTGGCCTTATTTTGTTGGTTAATTATTTTTAAATTATTAAAATAATATATTTATTAAAAATTTAAAAATATTTTTAAAAAATCAAATATATTATTATAAAAAATAAATTAAAATTAAAAATAACACTTTTATATTTAACTAAATTTAATTAAATTTTAAAAATATTTTTAAAATAATTCAAATATATTATTATAAAAAATGAATTTTGATTTTAAAAATAACACGTTTACATATTTTAAAAATTAATTGTTAAAGTATACATTCTTAAATATTGATTGAAAATTCTGTTGAAAGCTTCGTATTATGTTATAATTGTGTTTCTTGCATTTTATAGACCATGATTTTTAACATGATAGAGGCATTAGTGAAGTACATTGCATATTTAAAATATTTATAAAAAAAAATACTCCAAAATTGTATATATAAAATTTACGAAGTTAAATTTTTACGTATTATTTTTTATAATTATTATTGTGTTAAGTTGTTTTTCAGTTCAGAGTGAAGAAATGTTGTCATATTATGTAAACATTAATGGTTTTTAGGTTTATTTTTTTGACCATTCACGATTTTTTTTATAGTATTCTTAATCTATGGTTTTTCTTATTATATTTTTTTTCTATGTAATATATTTAAAAGGTTGCCTAATGTTTTTTAAAATCACAATTTTCTGATTTTGCTCCATTTACAGTCTATTGAAAGAGATGTTGTCATATCATGTAAACATTAGTGGTTTTCTGGCTCTACTTTTTGACAACCCATAATTTTTCCATAGTATTCATAACCCATGGTCTTTCTCATGGTATTTTTCTCTATATAACATATTTAAAAAGTTGCGTAGTGTTTTTTAAAATCACAATTTTCTTATTTTATCACAGTTTTATATGATATTTGCAGTTTTTCCTCTGAACATCTCCCTCCTCTACTTGGTTTAAGTTAGTACACAACATCTTCCTCCTCTACTAAAATGCCTCTTAACATAATAATTTTAAATTATAAAATATTATCTATATGTTATATATATTTATGGGGTTGAAGTGGTCTCACACCCACCATAGTTCTCTCGTTGTATTGTAGATCAAATATATTTATTATATAGACGGCTGTATAAATTTATATATTTTAACAAATTATAAGTATTGAGGAAGATCTATTCACTGTTTCTGATAAGCATTGGACTCCTCTCAATAATAGTGTCTCTCTCTCAACTTTCAAGGTTTAAGTGCTTTTTTCAATCTTCAAAACGCGCAACTTCGATTTTTAAATATTTAACTTGGGTTAAAAAAATTGTTCAAATTGATTGTTTTTGGTTTTTTTTTTTTTTTTTAATTAAAAAATTAAATAGATTTTATAAAATTTTGAAAAATAAATAAATATTAAATTTAATATTTTGAAAATTAAAAATATATTTTTAAATTTAAATTTCAAATTTCAAATTTTATAAGATTATAAATAATATTTCTCAAAAAAATTATATACTAAGTGTTATTATATTACATATTAATATCAATGTTTATGACCAAATTTCAATCAAATCTCATGAATTGTGAATATTTAATTTGACATGTTATTATTAAAATATTTTATAATTAAAATGTTTTTAACAATTTTTATTAAGTTGACATGTTATCATTAACTATTTTATAATTAAAATGATTTTTTTTTTCAAGTTCTATTTTTTACAAGTGAATAGGAATGTCTAACTCTTATTTTAAAATAAAGTTTATATATAATATTAAAATAAATTAATAATAAAATAATATTTCAATATTTATTAAAAGTAAATTTTTTAATATCCATTAATTAAATTAGACAATTTTTACCAAACACGTGATTTATCAATTTTCACCAAATTAATGAAACGCACAACTAAATTAATATAATAGTTGATATGCAAATTAATAAAATAGTTGATATGCTTAAATGAGCATCATTTTCCACTTATAATAATACAAATTAACATATTAAACATAGAAAATAATTTATATAGAGTAAAATTTTAAAAATATAATTTTCCAAAAAAAATAAAAAACTATTAAATTAAAAAATTAATAAACCACTCCTTAAACACATCAAACTATTAAATTAAAATTTAATAAATCACTCTTTAAACACATCATTTAGTGACACAACAATATAATTTATTTTTCCATTCATTGTTATTATATCTTTATCTTATTTCAAGACCATTTACATATATTTATTTTTTAATTTTAATCTTTTATAATAATATTTTTTTTATAGTACAAAACTTTCATAGTTTTAAAATAAATATTTAATAATGATATTTAAACAATTTAAACCATCATAACATTTCATTAATTGGTTTTTTGGAAACATATTATTTTATGTTTACATGCATATCAATTTTAATTTCAAATTGAAATTTTCAATTAGAAAAGTGTGAATATTTAATTGTTATAATGCATATTTAGATTTCTATATTTTTATTTCTTTTAATTCAAGATTAATTTACAATTAGCTATGAATTACTTTTTGCATAAAAAACAAGTACTAAGCAACAACTTTGCATATTACACTTGTCATATTTGCTATTTAAAATAAATTTTTTAATTACATATATGGTTTAATATTTAATTATATAAAATTTACAATTTTGACTTATAATTCTAACAAATCTCTACCAAATTTTAAACGAAAAATATACCAAAAACCCTCTAAAAATTATATAAATATATATATATATATATAATTTTTAATATATAATAAACGCTATACAAACATTTAATTAGTCAATCTAAACCAATTTAAAGCCTAAAAAACTGACCCATTATGAACTATGGACAATGAAATAAAAATTCCAATTCATTATTAATGTGTTTTGGATAAAGCATATAACACACGGTGGTTCAACAGATACAAAAGACTACAAACAGTCGATCATTATTTATTTTTTAAATGTAATTTTTTTTTGGGGGAAAAATGTTTTTTATAAAGTATATTTTAGTAATTTATATTTAAATATACACCGACGGACATGTTTAATAAAATGTTTTTTATTTAAAACAAAAAATATAAATGTTTAAATATAGAGTCTATTTCAAATAATCAATGGTCTATTATTTATATTTCAAAAAAAGTGTAGATTTATTTTATATTTAAAGAAAATAGTGTAATATTTTTTTGTTTTTACAGTCATATCAACCGGAAAATTTTATTATATTATAGTTAAAGATTTATAAGATAATTATTATGGAAAAATTTCAATATTTGTGTGGTGATTATTTATAATATGAAAAAGAAAAGAAAAAAATTGAAATTATCTATTTATCAATTTTAATATTGATCATTAAAAATAATAAAAAGGAAAAAAGAAATTATTTATCTATCAATTTTAATTTTAAGTAGTATTGATAAGAATATACAGTTAATATGAAGCAATGTGTCAACTAAGAAATCCAAGATTCAAATTCTCAAGAGTAGTTAAGTTTACTAGACTTAAGCCCCAAAAGTATAGTAGTAGGGGACAAAATCAACTTAGTTGTCAATTCTACTAGTTTACAAAAAAAATCAATTTCAAATATCAAAAAAATCTTCTTCTTCTTTTCCATATTGAAAGTTGAAACCACCCATAATAGTAGTAGGGGACGAAATTGACCTAGTTGTCAATTCTTCTATTTTAAAAAAAAAAAATCAATTCCAAATATCAAAAAAATCTTCTTTATTTTCCGTATTGAAAGTTGAAACCACCCATATCATACAAATTAGTGTTGTCCATCATTGAGAATAAAGAGTAACATTCTTTTTCATAAATGCAAATTCATAATAGTAGATGCTCACTATTTAGTTTTCTAACTTTAGTGATAGCACTTTGAACCAATTTTATGAGGAATAAAATTTAGTGGGCAAATTTTAGGCCATGAATGAAGAATTTAAAAAGAACATGAAGTGATATAGTTGTGATATCATTAGATTGAAAGAATTATACAGATATTAGTAGTAAAACAATAGTTTGTATAAAAAGACATGCAAAAAAGAATTGGATTCTAAAAAGTTGTTGAGTGGTTCAATTGTTGAATTTAGATAGTCCTTTTTATAACCATCTAGATACATTAAATATCTAACATATAATATTTAGACAACTTTACCAATAAATTCATATTAATGAGTTACCCCTCCTTTAATAATAATATTATTATAGCACTATAATATTATTACATTAAATCCTTACTATCACTAATTTTTAGTTACCCTAACCATTAATAATTAGAATAATAATATAACTAGAATATAATAATAACTAATATTATTTTAGTTAATATTACTAATAATATATGTTAAATATTAATATAAATATTCCCTTTTCTTGACTATTGCAAATGATCTAGTATATATAATATAACAATAATTAATATTATGTTAGTTATTACTAAATCCTTACTATTTACTAATATCCCTAGATCTAGTAATACTTATTCCCATTAAATAACCTCACTATTAAATTTATACTAATTAGTTACACATGCCATTAATAATAAGATTAATAATATAACATTATTATAAGAATAATATAATATTAATTATTATTAGTTTAGTTAATATCTAATCTTTTCGATTATTAAATATTATTATACGTTTCAATCAATTTTATTATAAATATTCCCTAGTAGGGTTGTTAACTCTTATCTGGGTATTAAAATATTATTTGTTATACAACTTTGAATAGTCAAATCTAGTTGTTTCTTGGTCAATTTTTAGCCGTTTATAGTCGTTTGTGAGTCAAAACTAGCCGTTGGAAGATCTGCTCTCCCTATTTAATCTGTAGCCATGATCTGATTCTTCAACTTGTCCTGACAATGAACCACACTCGTTGGTTAGAAAGGTGTTGACAAATGCACTATCATGTGATTTACGCAGAAATACTTTTTCTCATAAAGTTGTTAAGTGTTATTTATTTTATTCTATTGTAAAGTCTTAACTAAAACTCACATTCATAGAGATTACCTTAATGGTGTAAATGACAATTAAATTACACTTCAACTAAATACTTCTACCAAACTTCTAATATGCATTTGAATAATTATTTTGTTGTAACCAATTGCATATAACAAAAGAATGACTTAAGGGATCAACACTTTTATTTGCAAGAAATAACAAATCAACTAAATACCTCTACCAAACTTCCAATTAAAATTGAATAATTATTTTGTTGTAACCAATTGCATATAACAAAAGGACAAGACTCAAGAAATATAACTTACCTTAACTTTATTGTTGTAAACAAACTAATCAACTAGTAACAAGATATTTACATAAACCAACTCAGTGTTCAGTTGTAAAACCATGTGTAAACATTAAAAAAAAGTTCTGAAAAAAATAGTTGCTTATAATAGTAGTGTAAGAAAGTAGCACAAACGGCCATATAATTAATATGATTTATCCCTAATTATCTCTATCATAATAATTGTTAGTTTATCCAAGGTACATAGAGGTGTCAAACCATATTGATGCAAGTTTTCATAACCACTGTGAAGTGTTATGTATGACATTATGTTTGAAACATCATTCCATAATGGGAGAAAAACTCCACATTTATCTCCCATTGCATATTAAGATTCTAATTAGAATTCTTTTGGACATAATCATGTTATAAACTTCCTTGGAGATAAAAGATTAAAAAAAATCTTTTCTAGGTAAATCCCTTGTTCTGATCCAGTGGATTCATCTTGTTAGTTTAACACACTAAACATGACAAGCTTCATTAACTTGCATAAGGTTTTGTGTCTTGGTATATTTTATTTAAATATTTTCATCAAAAGGAATATTTGAAGCGCTTGATTAACATTTTCAAGATCGTCCTTAATAACTTTATGGCATTTTTACTTGACTGAGGTGATCTTCCAACCATAACCCCTTAGGAAATTAGTGGCGCAAACAATTGCATATTCCCACAACATAATCAACCCATCCTAGGTGTGGAAAAAAAAATTGATCTTATATGATGTAATTTAGGCAGCTCTCATTTTTTTAGATGGGAAACATATAGAAGAAAATGGGTCTTAGGCTTTTGGATTTTGTTAGCTCCCTAGCAGGAAAAAATATTAACAAGTGTTGGTTTGAGAGTCTGGTCTCCCATAGTACTTAAACATACTTAGCTCCATTGTAATAAGAATGGAAAGGATAATTTTTTTCAAAAAGCATGATTTGGTCAATATCTTAAGGGCCTTTTTGTTTACCTTTTAAAACTTGGACCATGTAAACCATAAGCCAATCAATTATATTCTTTTAATTTTGTCAAGATTATACAACCTAAATCTACTGGCCTTGAGAGAATTCCAGGTTGTTTTATTTCCATGAAGTGTTTTCACTGGTAATAAACTTTCTTTATCTTCCTAAGCATCCATCATGTTAAAGTTTCCATAGACATTCCAATGGGCTTAAAGGAAATCATTTTCCACCCATCTTCAAAAAAAGGCCTATATCCTCAAAATTATTGGATGCATGACCTACACCAACATATCAGAAGGGTTTCTTCTATAATCAATGCTAAAATAGGAAATCTAAGTGACATAATGGTCACAACTCTACCTTTGTTCTCATCATGAAATGATGTGAAAATGATCACATTCAACCAAATATAATTCAACACATTATATAAAACAACTCTTAGATTCTAACTTCACATGTACAAAACATATTAAGGCTCTAAATCTGAGATTGCGTATTACAGATAAATATTTTTATGTAGTGGTTACTGAGGCCCTTGACATTATAAGATATTGCTTTCATTAGAAAGAGTGGCAGATATATCCATGTTACCATCATCAACATTCTTGTGCAACTTGAACAAGAGTTCAAATGCATTTAAGTCACTAAGTCTTTAGGGTAGGAACATATAAATTTCACAAGGTGTGAACTTTGGACTTCTTTTGATACTCTTTGGGGTCCAAGGTTGTTTAAAAAAAAAAAAAAAAAGGAGATAAATAATGAGCCATTTTATCAATCCTATAATGTGAGGCATTTTGGGGTGGTATACCACCTCCTCTTGATCCACATTGGATCATTATATTATTTGTAATCCATATTGATTCTTTCAGTGGAAAAATTAGAAGAATAAGCTCATAGGACGATTTTTATCATTTGGTCCTAGTTTGGAAAATTACGGTTTAAAAACCTTTTGGAGGAAGTTTGAGGCTTACTAAATTAATTTGGAGTCCAAAAACTCATGTCTATGTGAGATCCCTTGGAATTTTTGTACACTAAGATACCTTTCCAACGGTGTGAGAATGACCTCAAACGGGGTCTGTATCCAAAAGTTATGCCCCCAGAAGTTGACCTTCCTATTTTTTCCACCATAATGTGAGAGGACGTAAGCCTTCCCCATTACTCATGGAAAATGGGCTAGACACATGACCAAGATAAGGAATACTCTAGAAGATTTTATTTGTAACTCATATTGAGGATTGAATGAGTTAAGTTTAAGCCCTAGTTGGCTATTAGGTTGTATTATAATCAGACCACTAAGAGGAAAAGGAGTTTGATTCTATTTTAGTGCATTTTGTTACATAGTAGAGTAGAGTAGTTGAGAGTGGATAGAGAGAGGAAATAATGGAGAAGGTTTGCATTCTATAGCATACTACACACCACAAGTCTGTTAAGTGGAATTATCCTTCTTGCGGACAAGAGAGATCTCCCTAGACTTCAAAGAAACCTAGTAACAAACAACTAGGAGTTGCCACCTTTCTCTAGATTATTATTGATTGGAACAAATACTATGATAGAGGCCACTTACCATTTAAACGAAATGATTGATGAAGTCCCCTTCAAATATTTTGACCATCCATTCCTCGATGCTTTAGAGATCCTCCCATCGCTCCCCACAACTTCTCCATGATGTCCTGAAGGAGATCTACGTTGAAAAAAAAAATGAGATCAAAGCATCCATTATATAACATAAGAGATAAATGGACTAATTAACTAATCATGTATCATAAAATTATCAATATTAAATCACAATCTATGTAGGTTATCAAGGAATCCTACAAATTATATCAACTAAGATGTATTGAGAAAGAACAATTACCTTTATATTAATAAAATCGAGAATAGCCTTACAACCATGTAGTCTTGATGTTGCGAGTCTCTTCCCACAATATCCAACCCTCTCCTTGAATTAATAGCCTTCCAACCTTATTCCTACAACATAATCCTACTTCCAACAGTCCTCATCAATCCTTAGGCCTGGGTTAGCTTTATAGGCCAAGAGTCGAAAGTTTGGGATCCATTTTCCAAGGGATGAGATCCACTAATGGTGGGATAGGAATTTCATAAAGAGAGGTTTTTGCTCCATGATGGGAGGAATCATGACTAAATAGGCAACCATTCGAAGCTTGTTGGTTTGGACAGATACTACCAACAATGCTTCTAGACTTCAATTCTTATTTTTACATGTGTTAAGTCATGTTCACAGGTCATAGTGTAAGACAGTGCGTACTTATGCGCAATTCCTAATGGACTCCTTTGCGTATGTGCATAAATTGACTAGGGAACTACGCAGGAAGCCAAAAATAGGTTTTTGTACCATGGGATCCATGAATTCCACCTTCTTTGGGATAATTTGGATTCTAACTTTGCAAGGAAATGCTTTGGGACACATTTATGGATAGCAAAAGATCCAAATCGATGGTCATTTGCCTAATGCGACAAAATGACATGTAAGAGATTTCCCCCTAAAGTGAAAAGTCATAAAAGATATTTGATTATTGAAGCACTTTGTCATGCCAAGGTTTGGGTTAGATAATGTATTCAGAGACCTGAAACAATCAAACAAACGTTACAATGTAATATATAATCATCACTGAGGTAGGCATTCCCATACTCAAAACATAAATGTCTCAAAGATTCGGTATGGAAATACATTTGGAGATCCATGTCAATAGACCACATAGTATGGACACAAACATTAATGAATCTATGTTTACAATCATGAATATATAATAACTTCACACAACCTGGATGGATGAAACTAGATCCAAGGTCTTGATATCTATTTCTAGATCCGTAATAAGAATCTAATCATGAGAGTAAATTTCTCGAAGTCGAACATGGGAGAAACCACTTGATTATCAGTCAATGATGTGAATCGTTAACAAGCACGAGAGAAACCACCAATAATGAAAATGGATCTCAAGGTACTTCCAGTATAATCTATGAAGTGCGAATAGATGTGTTGATTTCGAACACTCGTAGAATAATTTGATCGGTTAATTATGAGAACTTGTCGTCGAAGGCAAGAAGCATGTCATTAAGGCATGCAGGCCTCAAGGTACTGAAGGTTTTTAGATCAACTTCCTAAATGAATTCGATAGGAAGTGACCCGTTTTAGGAGGGCCTACGACATGAAACTCATGTCAAGTTTTGAAGAACAACAGTTTGGAGTAATCCCGGACTAACTCAGGGATGGTCGACGCAACTGAAGGTTATGACTCACAAAGTAATTTGACTGAGGTTAGACTTCTTTTGAATATATCAGAGACACAACATGATGACTTGGCAACATTTGAATCAAAAATAAAACCCAAATCAATTGAAGACTTTCAATGAGGTATGGTTAACTAAGCGGAAAATGGATTTCCCAACCCATACACAAAAAGTTACGGAGTGTCATGTTCAAGAGCGACATATTTCCTTTTACAAATACAAATCAAAGATTCTTTCTCACTCTTCCCCCACCATTACTGGCAAGTACCTCTTGATCTTTTACAAGCTTGAGGAGGATAACATATGCTTGTCGTGTAAGATCATCCTTCGGATGATTCGTTCGAAGTATTTCTAACAAACCCTAAAAAGGAGAGGTTCAGTCTCGTCATGCTTAACGAGTCCTGCATTGTTTAGATTTTACGAGTCTAGTGAAGGGGTAACTTAATGTCATTTTCATATTTAAAGAGTCTGAAAATACATGAAAAGAAAACTTGTTCAGTTCTTTCAACGTGAATTTTAACGAGCCCAAAGAAAGTAAATCTTAGTGTTTTTCAGTTTTAGGGAGTGAGGAGAAAAACATAAGTAAAATCTAAAGTGTCCTTTTTTGTAAATTGAGTCCCTCAATCCTAAAAAGGGGTAAAATAATGCAGGAGAGAACTCTATTAACCATGATTAGTCAACGTATACCTTTTCCGTAAATAGTCTTTCAGTCCATAGAAGGGTTAAACTTATACTAAATAGATGGTTGTTCATTTACTTTTACAAGTTCGATAAATCAAGTACTCGGCGATCTTTTTGTATTTAAGTAGTCTTAAAAGGGCGTAAAGGGAACTCCTAGGTTTTGCTTTTTTGTAAGTTTTAACGAGTTTGAAAAAGTGATACTCAATACTAAAATGATTCGTTTTTCGTAAATAACTTGTGACCTACACACTTAAACTCGAAATAATTAACTCTGCTAAAAAATAAAGCAAAAAAACATAATAAATTTGGATTTTATAGGTTAATAGGCAAAAAATAATATTTTAATAGGCCTAAAAACTTATAAAAACCCAAAAATAGAAAAAGAAAATTACCATTTATGTTTTCTTAACCTTTTGAGAGTGATAGAGGTCATTATCACCAGAAACTTCAGAGACAGATTTTGGGAAAATTGTTGGATGAAATCTCGAGCTATCTTTTTCAGGTAAATCATCTCTCTGAGATCTTCATTTTCATGTTTTTTATTTAGCATTTCACCATAGATATGGATTTTTTGGGGAGGGTTTTCAAAATGAAATTCACCCTCGATGTGCGTATGTCGCCCTTATCGTGTTGAAAAGTGTGCAACAAGAAATGCTTGTTGAGAATGAAACAAGATGATGGAGCTTAGTGAAAAGAGTCGCCTTCACTAAGTGGGCCCGCAGGAAAATTATGGCGCAAGTTCTATTTTTTGATCCCAGCATGGATGATCACAGTGTGGGTGATCACAGTATGAGTGATCACCTTGTGGGTGATCACAGTGTGGGTGATCACAGTGTGGGTGACCACAATGTGAGTGATCACAGTGTGAGTGATCAAAGTCTATTTTTAGACTGGCTGTCAAAAATAGAAAAGTCGAATATTATTGTCTCATAATAATATTTGGACTATAAACTTGATCTTATTCTCTTGGAGCACTTCAGGATGAGCTACGGATGTGGTACATGCAGATCCCAGAAGGAAATACGTGGTTACCTATGGGATGACTAATATTTGCATGCAGGACTTCAATTAGAACTCAAGTGAGTTGAGTTTAGTGGACTGGAGGTGCAGTTGATGGAGTTGTGTTCAGTTTAGCCTTGTTAAACTAGTTGTATTTAGTCTAACTGATCAATAGACTAGAGATGAGTTGGGTGAATTAATTATTAATTAATTCACAAGTTATTAACTCATAATGCAACTATAGAATACATCAGTTAACTCAGTTGCATGTTAGTGCATGTTCAGTTCAACAGGGACAGGTGTTAGAGGATCAGATTGCTATCAGTTGTGACTATAGTTGTGCATGATGATTTGCACAATTAGAGGGATTGAGTATGCCAATGAATTGGCCAATACCAAGAATTATAGCCTATGCTCACGTCCAACACAGTGTGAGTGATTATTTTCAGGTCAAATACGAGTTTGGTAAACCATTCTCATCAATTCTTGAGCAGGTATTGAGCTGTGGAGGCAGGCAAGCAGCGGGGGAGATTTGGAGATCAAATCTAAGTTGTATTGTGTGTAGCATGTGGAGATATTACTGAGTACTTGTGAGGAGTATTGTACTATGTATTGTTACATGATTCAATCAATATAATATACAAATAGTGTGGGGTTTTTAGCGAGATGCTTTCCCCGGGATACATATTGTGTTAATGAGTTTGATTGATGCTTCTATGTGTGCCTGTGAATGTTTCTGCTTCTGTAAATTGATGATCAACGTAGAGGAGGTTATATATCATGCATCTTCTGCTTATAAGTGTATAATCAGGATAATCTTTGTGAATATGTGTTAAATTATTCAAAATTTCTACATGGTATCGGAGCTGCTTGATTTGTAGAAGAGAATTTTTACATGATATCAAGCGAGGATTGATCATCAGATTTATTATTCAGAAAGTGTTTACATTTTATTTCTTCAGGCAGAGTCTGTAATCGGGCCAGGTAGCCTCTGGATTCATCCTTCTTTTGGAAGGTGAGATATCCGGTGAATTCCCATACAGTCGATCTTTGTACAAGAAATACTTTGTTCTCACGAATTCTAGATCGGAAGTGGTTGAGTTTTTGAGCTGGTGGAATTCGAATTTAATTCCAAAGAAAGAGATAAAACTCAGAAACATTCAGTGTGAGAATGGAGACAGTATGCCCCAGTATCTCATGAAGTTCACCCAATGCCGGGATGAGCTGAGAAGTGTGGGGGTGACTGTCGGATGAGGATGGTGGGTCTAGCACTCCTTGACCTTCCTAAGAGTTGGCATAGCTACCAGGACTCGGTGAATGGAAGGGAGAAACTGCCAAATTGGGAACGACTATGGTCAGATTTGATGCAGGAGGAGATTAGACGGAGCACCAGAGACAATTCTTCATCTATGCAGGATGAGGAGAACTGTGCCTTAGTGAGTAAGGCGAAGAAGGGGAAGGAGAAGGTTTCTCTTTCCGAATCCAGTTCTTCCAGTGGTGGGAAGAAGGTTGAAAAATCGAAAGTGTGATGCTTTCATTTTCATGAGGAGGGTTCACGGGTCAAGAACCTGTATGCTCTTGAGGTTCAAGATGCATGCAAAGCCTTGAGCAGCGAGGCAACTGATGGATACTTGGTGGTTGAGAGGGAGCGTATATTACCTCTTAACATGCAAAGCCAGAAGAAGTCTCAGACGATTGTGGAGGAGCCACGATTGGTGTAGCAGCTTCAGGAGGTTGTGGAGGAGCCACAACAGGGGAAGCTGAGAGGAGATCGAGTAGAGACATCTACTCATCTAGAGACCTCCAGTAGGGGGAAACTTCGAGTCAGGTGGGCTGAAGGATCGCATGCAGCCATACCTCCAGGTAGGAGTGGGGTGATGTGGATTGATCGTCCCAAGGAGGAGGGGCAGGATCCTTGAGGTACCCAACCTCTTGGATGAGACCTTGCTACGGGAGCCCCAATATGTAGTAGCAGGAACTGACTGATTGGGTAGAGATAGATGCGGATGGAGCGGTAGAGAGAGTGACAGTGCAGGGAATCCCAAAACAGCGCATAGCTAGCAGGCTGCAGCAATGCGAGAGGCACAATTGTTTTGCACAGTGCTAGGTGGCACAGAGAGGTGTGCAATGGTGCGAGATGCATGGAGATGTTGCAGTAGCGCAGATGTCAGAGAGGGAGCACTTGTCAGCAGCAGGTAGAGCTTCAGCATCAGAGGATGTTTCTAGCCCAACAGGGAGGTCAGTTGGGAGGTGCAGTGCGGATGCAATGCTAGGAGATAGAACCAGCAGCAGCACGGATGCAGTCAGAGATCAAAGTGACAGAGGCTAGAGCAGTCAGATACTGAAGAGCACAGAGATGTAGAATTTTCAGTCGACAGAGGCAATAGCAATCAGAGACTTTGATGACAGAGCAAGTGGACCGGCCAGATGTGTTGCATGGAGAACATTCCAGAGTTACAGGATCGGGTTTATGAGGAAACCTTTCTTGTTGAGAGGGAGTGTTGAAAAGTGTGCAACAAGAAATGCTTGTTGAGAATGCAACAAGATGATGGATCTTAGTGAAAAGAGTCGCCTTCACTAAGTGGGCCCGCAGGAAAATTATGGGGCAAGTTCTATTTTTTTATCCCAGCATGGATGATCACAGTGTGGGTGATCACAGTGTGAGTGATAACAGTGTGGGTGTGGGTGATCACAGTGTGGGTGATCACAGTGTGGGTGACCACAGTGTGAGTGATCACAGTGTGAGTGATCAAAGTCTATTTTTAGACTGGCTGTCAAAAATAGAAAAGTCAAATATTATTGTCTCATAATAATATTTGGACTATAAACTTGATCTTATTCCCTTGGAGCACTTCAGGATGAGCTACGGATGTGGTACATGCAGATCCCAGAAGGAAATACGTGTTTACCTATGGGATGACTAATATTTGCATGCAGGACTTCAGTTAGAACTCAAGTGAGTTGAGTTTAGTGGACTGGAGGTGCAGTTGATGGAGTTGTGTTCAGTTTAGCCTTGTTAAACTAGTTGTATTTAGTCTAACTGATCAATAGACTAGAGATGAGTTGGGTGAATTAGTTATTAATTAATTCACAAGTTATTAACTCATAATGCAACTATAGAATACATCAGTTAACTCAGTTGCATGTCAGTGCATGTTCAGTTCAACAGGGATAGGTGTTAGAGGATCAGATTGTTATCAGTTGTGACTATAGCTGTGCATGATGATTTGCACAATTAGAGGGATTGAGTATGCCAATGAATTGGCCAATACCAAGAATTGTAGCCTGTGCTCACGTCCAACACAGTGTGAGTGATTATTTGCAGGTCAAATACGAGTTTGGTAAACCATTCTCATCAATTCTTGAGCAGGTATTGAGCTGTGGAGGCAGGAAAGCAGCGGGGGAGATTTGGAGATCATATCTGAGCTGTATTGTGTGTAGCATGTGGAGATAGTACTCAGTACTTGTGAGGAGTATTGTACTATGTATTATTACATGATTCAATCAATATAATATACAGATAGTGTGGGGTTTTTAGTGAGATGCTTTCCCCGGGATACATACTGTGTTAATGAGTTTGATTGATGCTTCTATGTGTGCCTGCGAATGTTTCTACTTCTCTAAATTGATTATCAACGTAGAGGAGGTTATGTATTATGCATGTTCCGCTTATAAGTGTATAATCAGGATAATCTCTATTAATATGTGTTAAATTATTCAAAATTTCTACAAATTGGGCCTGTGCACATCGACTGATTTTTTCACAGTAAAAAACTTGATGTGTGCAATATCTAAGAAGATAACCACGCACATTCGCATTGTTTAGCAGAGTCAGTTGCGCACAGCGCCGAGGGCACAAAAATAAAATGAAAAACGCCCAAATTTTTTGCTAATTTTTTCCATGATTGTTTCTAATGATCTTTATGCTTGTTTGTAGGGTTTTGAGTAGAAAATATGGAGTGGAGAGAGTGTGAACATGAAGAGAAAGACATAGCTGCTCTAAACCATCCATAAACCATATAAGCATTGAAAAATTGTGGCCTATACAATTTTTTCACCATTTCGCACATGAAAGCCCAATTAGACTTGCTAGAATGGATGGTGGGAAAGTGGAATGTTCAAGAAGAATGTTTCATAGTTGGAGACCATAGACTTGTCATTGATACTGATGACATTTACTTCTTGATTGGACTTCCACACCGTGGGGTGGAAATCAATCTGTATGGGAATATGCGAGGTGGCGAAACCAATGCCACTTATCTGATACAACATTGTACTAATGGAGTTGCTCTCAAAGATGGGAGAATTGACATTAAAACCATCTCACGGCTTCCTTTGAAAGTTATCAAGTTCATTATTGCATGACTATGCGATAGTGCAGTTATGCATTTTCTCATAAAGGCTCATATGCAAATTATCGTAGAGTGTTTGCAACATACTATATTCATCTACAGTGAGATTGTAGTTCCCAATCTAAAAGGGAAACTAACTAGATTTAGAACAGGCAGACTCAAAAACTTTGGGTACAATTCCTTTGTTATCTCATTTGCTCTATAGCGGATCCCTCTTCTCACTCCACAGGTAGCTATAGAGAGAGGAGGACCTCAGGACCCTCACATGCTGAAATGGGTCACACTTATGGCACACCACAGAGGTGGCGAAGGACCAATGATCAGATATACTCTTGACTTATTCGAGTGGCTGGAAAATCAAATCATCATGATTGAAGATTTTTCATATGCAGGGATGCATTACATAGGCAATCTGGACATGCCACTGTCGCCTATGGTTCAGTGGGGAAATATAGATAAAACTTCACACTTTGGTTGATTTTTGAAATTTTTCTTTTTTTTATTATTTTTTGGCATCCAAAACTAATTGTCTGAAATGATCATGCAGATGTGGCCCCAATGAGACTAGTTGGATTATGCATATATGATAGGTGTGGTGAGTAGCTAGTAGCTCCCATAGTGTCGAACACGGATGCAGTGGAGGCATTGACAGAGATAGAGCATAACCTTGAGAAGTTGACCTTGGACATCCCAGATGTCAAGATAGATGACTTGCCTCTCTGCTATCAGAAGCACTCTATGGGGGTTTCTAGACCTATTAGTCATTTGCTACAACGAGTAGCATGCATTGTTGTATGCTACCATGATCATCATCATGTGTAGTCACTAGTCTGAGGGCTAGATTTTTTTTTTTTGATGATGTACTAGCATGTTCGGAAAATAAAGGCCACAGGGCCTCATGTCTTTGGATGAAATTTTTTTAAAAGCCACACTTTTTACAAACATTTATCTAATGAAAGCTACTACTTCTATTTCAATCTATCTTGTACAATATATGGATGAATATTGCATTGATTTCTTTACAAATGTTTTACAAATGCCAATTTAACACATAATTAGCCAATGATTCAGTTAATTTGTTCAAATTTCTTGGAATATGTTGATACTTAATATAATCAAATTCTCTTTCCAAGAGACGAACCCACAAAAACATTCTTAACATGGAAGCACTTCTAACTTAATAAAAACCATTCAAATGTAATACTATGAGTTGTGAATCTAACCTAACGATCAATCGACGAATTCCAAATGAAATGGCATCATATCATAGCTCAATCACTACACTATACTGTGCAATATTATTTTTTTTTCGACCAAGGCATATCCCATGAATAGAAACTAACTTATTTGTGGGCGAATAGATGACCCAAGATGTAAAAGATAAATTGTGAGTACTACAACTAGCGTCATCAGCAAATCCAATGTAAGGCATATCCCATGAATAGAAACTAACTTATTTGTGGGCGAATAGATGACCCAAGCTGTAAAAGATAAATTATGAGTACTACAACTAGCGTCATCAGCAAAGCCAATGTAAGTTTAAGGGAGCATCGACATCTGCAAATCAAGTGTAACACAAGATAAACAGGAGAAGTAGCAGAAAATCGTAAAAAGATGCTAAAAATTTCCGTACGTAAACTATGGTAAAACAATATATAAATTTTTCACCAAACAATCTAAGCATAATATATCTTTAGGTAAAGACCATTTATGGGCTTTCCCAGAGGAATTTTTTCATAATCAACTAGTTCATAGGCACCTTTTCCCTGTGCACATTTTACAACATAAGGGTCATGCCACATGGGCTCTAATTTACCAATGCCTAACTTATTGTGCTCTTGATCATAGAAAAAACTAAATCACCCTCTACAAATGAACAAGGTTTGAAATTTTGATAATAATGTGCTTTAACTCATTTCTTTTGGGCCTCACTAGCTAATGCAAAATCACTGTGGGTCTCATCGAGACATGATAAGTATTGGAAATGTTCTTCCTCAGTAGAACTGGATGGTAATAATTCAATTTCCAGTTTCCAAGACGATATATCACATTCAAATTGTAGTACTTCTTCCATGCCATAAACGAGCTGGAAAGGAGTAAAATTAGTTGAAGTTTTTGTTTTCGTACAGTATGCCCATAAGGCTGGATAAAGCATAAGATGCTAATCTCGTTTATGAGTGTCGGTAATCCGTTTAATCATGGTGGTTAAAACCTTGTTAATGGCTTCTACTTGGAAATTTTCCTACAAGTAATATGGAGTAGAACTTTCATGACGTAGGCCTAGCTTCGTGGTAAGATCAGTCATCATAAAGTTTCAAAAATGGTTACCATGGTCCGTGACGATGGCTTGTGGAACTCCGAACTGAGCAATCACATGATTGAACATGAAAATGGATGTTGTTTCACCATCATCCTTATATGTAGGCATCACCTCGACCCATTTCATAAAATAATCTATTGCAAGGATAATGTACCCATGCCCCCTGGTCGAGTGAGGGTTACATGTAAGGAAATTGATGCCCCATTTAGCGAAAGAACTAAAAACAATGATTGGGTGAAGAGGAGTTGGGTGTGCACGCATTTTTCAATCATAGATTTGACAATTATGGAATTTTCGGACCGCAATTATACATTATTTGAACATAGAAGGCCAAAAATACCCTGTGCGAAGGATATTTTGAGCAGTGGAAACCCTAACATATGACTGCCACAAGCTACAAAGTGGTAATCATTTAATGCCTTTTTGGTTTCCTCGTGAGTTAAACATCGTCTGAAGATAGAAACAACATCATGACAATAAAGTGTTTCGCTAACAATATTGTATTGTTTGGATTGGTACTAGATAAGATGACGATTAGTTCGACTGATTTCTTGCCGAAATGTTTGGGTCTGAAGATAAATGATGATATCTCCATACCATGGATCTAAAGTATTGATGATAAAGAGAGATTCGCCTGGAAGAGAATCCTCTACCATGTTTTATGTCTCAATACGGGGAAGGTCACATAATAATTCAGCAAATACTAACGATTTCTTAGATTTGGATTTAATGAATTCCAAATCAAATTCCTGTAGGATGACTATCCATTTGGAATACTTTCCCCCTAGCAATTTTTAGGTGAGAATGTAAACGATGGGGTTGCAATCGGAAATCACGGTAGTTTTGAGAAATAGGATGTAGTGATGAAAACATTGGACAGCTTGAACGTCTGCCAAGTCAATTTTCTCCACATGTGCATATTTTGCTTCAGTTTTGGTCAAATTTCTACTTAAGTAATATATCACATGCTCTTAGTTTGATTCGTCTTCCTGAACTAAAACCATGCCAATAGTGACAATAGTGACATCGGATGCAGCTAAGTATAAAAATTAGTCTCGATGATAATCGGGAGGATGCAACAACGGTGTATGGGTCAACACATGTTTAAGTGGATCAAAGGCCTTTTGAGCCACTTCATCCCAAGTGAATGACATGCCCTTTTTCAACATTCGAGTAAAACCCTTAATTAACTCGGTGTAGCTCTGGATGAAATGACATAGAAATTTTGCTTTCCCTTGCAAAATTTGGAGTTGGCGGAGATGGGAAGGAGGAGGCAAATTCAAAATAGACTCAACCTTCAATGGATCGACACAAATACCTTCCTTTGAAATGAAAAATCCTACCAATCGACCGGATTTCACTCAAGAAACACACTTGTGTGGATTCAAGTGAATATTATAATGGCAACGTTTGATAAATATTGCTCTTAGATGCATTATATGGTCCTCTCGTCTTAGTGAATGAGCTTGAAATTAATCCAAATAAGGTTATCTGCGTGATATCATGAAATGCATAAAACATAACCCATTGAAAATTTGCACTGCCATTCTTCAAACCGAATGGGAGTTTTCGATAGGAAAAACTCCCCCATAGCCAGATGAATGTAGTTTTTTGTTGATTAGTTGGGAGTATGTTGATTTGGGTGTAGCCAGAAAATCCATCCATAAATGAAAACATTTCATTTATGGCACATTCATCAATGATTTGATCGATATATGGAGTAGGATAGTTGTCCTTGAGAGAAGACATATTGATATCCTTATAATCGACACATACTCTAATGGTTCCCTATTTCTTGTTAACGGGTACATTATTAGACACCCAATCAGTCAAGGGAACTAGGTAGATGAAACTTGCTTTGAGCAGTTTCTCGACCTCATCTTTAATCGCAACAACTTTTCGAGGATGCACTGGACGTAATCATTGTCTGATAGGTTTTGGATCCGGGTAAGTATTAATCTCATGTACAACAATGCTTGGGTTAATTCCCGGCATTTCCTCATAGGACCAGGAAAAAATGTTGTGGAATTCTTGAAATAAGGGCTTATATGTTCGAATTATAATGAGGCGCCTATGTGAATATTGTCAATAATTCAGGTTTTTACTAAGATGTCAATGGTAATCATTGTAGATATGTTTCCCAATTTCCTTTCGGACTTAGCTTCAAAAAATTGAAATGTGCGATTCTGAACTATCTACTATCTCAGGTGAAAACATAGCTGAAAAATCATTCTCAATTTTACCAGGTTTAGGTAGAAAAGATGAAATATGATGGTAATCATTCCATGGAATTTAATCTAAAGTCATGACCTCCATAATAATTTCGTAAGTAGGAAACATATAGTCGAAAGGATCAGGGAGTGAAATTAGTTCTAACCAAGGTAAAGGAGAATAATCATCATTGATCGTATTCACTCAATAAATATCATGATGGGTCAGAAAACAATTGAACTACTTGAAAAGCAAATTCAAATAATGAATCTCATTTCCATAGGAGGCTAATTTAGACTCTAAATGCATTAACTAGGGATCAGAAGATTCCATAGTGCTTGATATAATCATGTTAACCTCAGCAAGAATAGAAGGACATTTCGGTGGAGGAAGCACAAAGGTTCCCATCAGTGATGATTCTTTGAGTAAACTAACACCATGTCCTCACAAAGAGTATTTGAATTTCCAACAAAAGGTATGCTACCCATAGAGTTAGGGTCTTAAGTGTAGTAAGACAACTGGTCTACTTTGATAATTTTCCATTTGTGAGGAAATTGTATCATTCAAAAAGGCGATGAGACCATTGCTGATATAGCGTAGGTCCAACTTTGTCCAAGCAAAAGGTTGTAATCGAGATGAGCATCAACAACTTCAACTTTGATCGCGGTCGTTTTACCATCTAACTCTATGGGCAGATCGTTTAGGATTCCATAAGGACGAAAACCTCTTCCATAAAAGGCTTTTAGATTGGTAGGTGACTGATTGATAGTTGGAGAACCTAAATATTTCCAACAAGCAATAGACATAATACACGTAGAAGCTCCTTCGGCAACAACTATGTTAAACATTCGTCTGTTTCTAACAAAAACTAGAATCTGGAACTCCAGTTGATGAGGGAGTCTCTGGATATGACTCAAGATGAAAGATAATTAGATTAGAATCATGCAAAACAATAGCTCCTATGGCTGACAATAAAATCTTTCGTTGTGTCGGGCATGTTTGCAGCACTTCCAGAGCTGACATTGCGGAAGGAGACATAGATAGGTCTTCAAAAATGTTGTAGTTTTGTGCAGCTCTAGCATGTGGGTTAAAAGCTAATTTCGAAAGCACACCTTTGGGATGTGGTCGAATCATCATGTCAAGATTCAGTTTCTCGATCAGTAATAGTTTAGAAGGAGGATGAGGAATTGAACTAGAAGGTTGACCAGATGAACTAGCCTCATTTCCATTGTCAACAGGACCCTTAGACCCATAATATTTTGATCTCGTAGCTACCATAACTTGTTATGAAGACATCATCATGATATCTTGTGATGTGGAAGAGGAAGATGTGTTATGAGAAACCATTTTTCTATCTTGAGAAGGAAATGGATCCTTCAAAATAGTGGGAGTTGGACAACCTTTAATGAATTTGGAAACCTTTGTCTGATGTGGGCATTCCTTCGTATAATGATCCTCATTGAAAATAAGGCAAGGATAGTGAGGTTTTCGTTTCTTATCAATAGGTTCAGTTTTAGTGGGTTTCTATTTTGAAGAAGTATTTTGTTTTGATTTACCTTTCCCCTTCTTTTTACCTTTGGTTAACTGATTCTTGCCAATATATGATTCTACGGCATCAATTTTAGAAATAGCTTATGGAGAAAGACTTTCAACTGGTAAATCTTGTATGGCCAAAGTCTGAGTACTTTTAGAATTTTTCTTTTTCCCCTTAGACTATTGGCTAACATAACCTATTATACCATCAGCAGCATTAGATCCTGTAGGAGAAGTAACTATTGGATCACTTATAAGCCGTGATAAATTTGGGATTTTCTCGTACAAGGTGTTGGATTGGGTGTATACTAAATCTAAATATCGGGAAAAAGCAATTACATGTTATTCCGTGATGACACCTCCCTTAGCAACATCCTCAGTAATAACAGGAAGAATTGACTTCATGAACCATTCATCTAAAATTTAGTCTGGAATAAAAACTTTGACTAACCGACATCTACATCTCCATTAATATATATGATCAAAAATATGAGTCGATTTTGATTGTTTTAAAGAATTCAATAGTTCAGTACCAGTATCGTATCGAATCAGTAGCTGGAAATGGGTTAAAAACATTGTTGCTATAGAGTTAAAATTATAGAAAGAGGTACAAGGTAGCTCAATGTACCATTTGACTGTCGAACTGGTTAAAGTCCGTTGGAAAAGGTGAAGATGATTAGAATCGTCGATTAAAGAATTTGACGCATACCATGTAGAAATTCCCACTGTAGATCAACAGATTATGCAATATACTAAAACACAATACAAGATCTACTTCTACAACACTTTGCAGAAGCTTAATCGAATTGAGCAAGATCAAGAGAACACATATAACTAAGAATGACAAATCAATCACACATAACACAGAAGAAATAACCCGGGGAAAGCCTCAGCCTAAAACCCCAATCTCTGTATTATCATACAAGTGGAAATCTTGTTCAAGTTACAAAAAGAATCAGCTCTCAAGCTATCCTTCTCTCTCTGCAATCAAACAATACAGCTCATGGACTGAATAGACATTGTATATGTCCTCCTCAAACCCTCGAAGCCTCATATTTCCTTGCGCAATTTTTCTTGGGGTCCAATGAAGCCACATGTGTGAATTGGCCTCATCACACTCACAAAACCTGAAGAAGTAATTGTGCAATCCCCAAGGAAAGAATTCCTTCTGCATGCAAGGAATATTCACAATGGAATATTCTAGCAACTAATACTACACTGCCCCTCCATCTGATCTCAACTAGGTTTTTGTCTGAACTGACATGCATGAGTTATTTATGAGAGAATATTCAGTTATCTGAAGTGCAGTAGTTACATGCATGCATGCATTAACTAACTGAACTTACATTAACTCAACAAATTGTTTGAATTAATCTAACTGGACTTGACTCAGTTAACTGGGCCAACTAATTACAACTCAATATTACAACTCATCCTTATCTCTTTAACTGACGGATAAATTCCTCAATCAATTGAGAAACTGTTGCATGTCCCCACATAGACTTCATGTTCGATTTTCCTTAACTAATTAACTCAAGATGAATTAATTAATTATTTTACAAACAACTGCTAAGATCAAATTCGAATTTTACTTCACTATTTTAGTTTAGGGACTGACTAAAATAGGAAGGTATCCCGAAATGCTATTTATAGTAATGTTATTTTTAGCAATTCCATTTTTCATTCCTGGTTGCTATGTTCAATACTGGTTGAACTGCTATTTATAGCAATGCTATTTTTAGCATTTCTATTTTTAGCATTTCTATTTTTAGCATTTCTTATTGCTATTTTCAACACTCCCTCTCAACAAGAAAAGGATTATCAGTAACCCCAATCCTGTCTTTGTGGAACTCGAACTTGCATTTTGACAATGCCTTCGTCAAAATATCTACATCATGTTCCTCGGTCGAAACATACAGCAACAACATGATCCTCTTGACCACACAGTCTCGAAGATGGTGATATCGGATATCAATGTGTTTGGACCTGTCATGAAAACTGGATTCTCAAAGAGTTTGATACAACTCTGGTTATCGCAGCAAATCACTGTAGGATCCATCCCCTAACCAAACACTCCCACTAGAATCTTCCGCATCCAAATGGCCTCACATGCAGCTGGACTAGCAGCCAATTTTTTCAGCCTCTACTAAGCTAAGTGCAACTGATCTCTGTTTCCTATTGTACCAGGAAACTGCAACTAAACCAAGGTTGAAGATTCCTCCAAAAGTGCTCTTCCGGTCTGATGGACTCCCTGCCCAATCCGCATCTGTGAAGCCCTGAAGCTTCACTCCCTATATCCATTTGTACCACAATCCGAACTGAGATGTGCCTCTGAGGTATCTCAGCACATGCTTCGCTGCCTTCTAAAACAGCTTGGTAGGCTAAACCATAGCTTGGCTCAGTTGGTTCACCAAAAAGCATAAGTCGGGTCGTGTGTTCACCAGATACATAAGTGAACCCACCAGCTGCCAATAAATAGTAGTAGCTACTACCTCACCTGAAGTAGCATCCTCCTTCCTCGAGTTCCCAGCTAGAGGAGTCAGTATGGGCTTGCACTTCTCCATGTGAAAGCGCCTGAGTATCTCATTGGCATACTTGCCTTGAGACACAAATACTTCACCATCTTTCTGCCACACCTCCATGCCTAGAAAGTAGTGCATAAGGCCCATGTCCTTCATCTCGAGCTCTCTTGCAAGGTCCTCCTTGCAAGAATGTATCCGCTGATCATAAAGAATAATGATCAATGGTTTACCTTCTACCATGATGTGGTAAAGGTTCGCATCTGCTTCACTCTTGGTGAAGCCCAACTTGGTGAAATAGTTGTCGATCCTAGTGTAACAAGCACGGGGTGCTTGCTTCATCCCATACAAATCCCTCTTGATTCTGCACACATGTGACTCACAATCGAAGGTCTTGAAACCCTCTGGTTGCTCAATGTACACCTCCTCCTCAATCTTCCCATTGAGGAATGTTGTCTTCACATCCATGTGGTCGATCTTCCACCCCATCTGAGCTGATAGTGCCAACATCGATCTAATCGATGAGTACCTTGCTACGGGAGCAAAAGTCTCATTATAGTCGATCCCTTCGACCTGTGAGAAACCACGCGCAACAAACCTTGCCTTATGTTTCTCAACGCTACCATCAGCTGCCTGCTTTACCTTGTAAAGCCATTTGGAACTCACCACCAACTTACCCTAAGGTCTTGGGACAACATCCCACACACTGTTCCGAATGATAGAGTCGTACTCCTCTACCATTGCATCAACCCAGACTGGTTGCTGCACTGCCTCCTTGAATGAAGAAGGTTCGGTATCTACACACTCCCCAACCAGGGCCATGTACCCAGTGTACCGCTTGGGCGACCTCCTCTGTCTACGCTAAGAAGATGGTTGTCCCACATTCTCCTGCACATCCAACATCAACCTATCAACTTCTCTTGAGCGTTTCCGCCCATCTCTGGAAGTATCAGCATGAGTGGATGTCTCCATTCCCAGATCCTCTACACGCAGTTGTTCCCCATCAATCTGAGGCTCCTCCTCCTTAGGAACTGAAAGTTCCTCCTCTGCATGCAACTTGAGCTCCCTCTCAAGTGACACTTGTATGGCTTTCTTCTCATCAAATTCAGATCCCTGTGTACCGCAGTCCTCTGAGTGGAAGGCAGGTACACCCAATAGTTGTGGTGTGTATCCGTGTACCCCACAAGTATTCCCAACTCAAGTGTTGGGTCTAGCTTCTTGCTGGCATCTTTGGCCACATGGCAGTAAATTGATGATCCAAAGATTCGGAAGTGACTTACATCAGGTCGCTTCCAGGAATAGGCCTCCATAGGTGTCTTCATTCCCAGTATACGGTGTGGGCTTCTGTTCTGCAAGTATACTGCAGTATTGCATGCCTCAGCCCACAAATGCAGTGGTAGGCTTTGGTCATGCAAGATCGCTCGAGTTTCTCCCACAATCGATTTGTTCTTCCTCTCAACCACCCCATTCTGCTGTGGTTTATGGGGTGCCGTCAATTCCTGTTTAATTCCTTCTGCAGCGCATAAATCCTTAAACTGTTGGGAGACATACTCTCCACCATTGTCGCTACGAAAGGCTTTTATTTTCTTTCTAGATTCTTTCTCTGCCAAGGATTTAAACTCACAAAACCTCAAGAAAGTCTGATCCTTCTTTTGCATAAAGTAGATCCAGCATCTACGAGAAAAATCATCAATAAAAATAACATAGTACCTTTGTTTAGCGGTGGAGGCTGTAGAGAAGCGTCCACAAACATTTGACTGAACTCGCTCCAGGATTTCTCCAGCGCTACTGTCTCGATTCGGAAAGGAAGATTTTTCATACTTACCCAAGGTACAACCATTCCATGCATTTGTCTGCTCAAGTTTTCCCTTGGGTAGTCCGATAGAAATCTGCTGCATGATCTTCGGCACTCCATGGTGCAAGTGGCCCAGTCTTCTATGCCATAGCTTGCCAACATCTTGGCTCTGCACCATCTCAGCTTTGGAACTCAATGCAGCACAGTCGTCTACCTCCAGCTTGTAGAGATTCTTTACTCGAATCCCAATTCGCTTTGTCTGTCCAGTACCAATATGCCTCAGGAATACCTTTCCTTTACTAAAGACTACATCATAGCCTTTATCTTCTAGCATAGCGACAAACACAAGATTCTTCTTCAGACTTGGTACATACTTTACATCAGTCAGGGTGAGGGGAGCTCCATGCTCCCTCTAAAACACAACCGTACCTTCACCTGAAACACGGTACTTTCCATCATCGCCCATCTCGATCTGCATCTAGAGATCCTTCTCCTCCAAGGTACTGAAAAGATTCTTGTTACCTGACATGTGGAATGAAGCTCCATTGTCCAAGTACCACACACATCCCACCGTGGATGAAACCATGCATGCAATAAGCAAGAAATCCAACTCAAACTGTGAGGTCAGTGCCTCACCATCAGATCCCTTCGAGGAACCCTTCTTGGATTTCTCTGTGGACAATTTGTAGCATAATGACCCACTTCATGACAATGAAAGCATTGCACTTTCAATTTGTCAAAATTCTTCCCACCATGGGAAGAACTGGATTTAGGATGGGACGCCTTCCCTTTCCCTTTCCTCTCCTTACTCGCTAAGGCTATATTTTCCTCATCATCTTGCTTCGATGAGGATCCATCTCTAGTGCTTCTTTTTATTTCATCCTGCATTGGATCTGACCAAAGTTGTTCCCAATCTAGCAGTTTTTCTCTTCCATTAACCGAGTCATGGTAGCTATGCCAGCTCTTAGGAAGACTGAGGAGTGCAAGACTCACCATGTCATCATCAGAGGTTTTTATCCCTACACTTCCAAGGTCATTCCTGCAGGTGGTGAGCTTGTCCAGATATGTAGAGATCGTGTCGCCCTTTTCACACTTGATCTTATGAAGCTTGTCTTTCAGCGCCAGCTTCCTCTGATCGTTGGTGTTCTGATATATATCTTTCGATTTTTTCCACATCGAAAATGGTGTCTCCTTCCCATGGAGGCTCGAGACAATGTGACCTCGAACTCCCTCCAGAAGGATTCTCCTTGCTCTAGCCACACATTTCTTCCATTCCGCCAGTTGAGTAGCATTAGTCGGCTTGGGGACTTCTTGATCAATGAAGTCCTTTAGACCATTATCCTCTAATACTGCATCCATGTGATCCTTCTAAGTTATATAATTGGAGTTGCCACCAAGGGCATACTCGAGTCTTAAACCATTGAACGCCATTGGTGAAATTAAGATGTGATAAGAACTCGATTTCTATATTCAGGAACCACAAACTTCGAACTTCTCCTTCTTGTATATTGTTCTTCACCTTGATCACCTTTGCTTTGATACCATGTAGAAATTCCCACTATAGATCAATAGATTATGCAATATACTAAAACATAATACAAGATCTACTTCTACAACACTTTGCGGAAGCTTAATCGAATTGAGCAAGATCAGGAGAACATAGCTGAGAATGAGAAATCAATAACACATAACACAAAAGAAATAACCTGGGGAAAGCCTCAGCCTAAAGCCCCAATCTCTGTATTATCATACAAGTGGAAATCTTGTTCAATTTACAAAAAGAATCAGCTCTCAAGCTATCCTGCTCTCTCTGCGATCAAACAATACAGCTCACAGACTGAATATACACTTTATATGTCCTCCTCAAGCCCTCGAAGCCTCATATTTCCTTGTGGAGTTTTTCTTGGGGTCCAGTGAAGACACATGTGTGAATTGGCCTCATCACACTCACAAAACCTGAAGAAGTAACTACGCAATCCTTAAGGAAAGAATTCCTTCTGCATGCAATGAATATTCACAATGGAATATTCTAGCAATTGATACTACACTACCCCTCCATCTAATCTCAACTAGGTCTCTGTCTGAACTGAGTTATTTATGAGAGAATATTCATTTATCTGAAGTGTAGCAGTTACATGTGATGAGCCCCATGGTAACTTGTTGGGCTCATTTGGCCTAATTATCCTTGTTCAATCCTTCATTTTTCATAGCTTATGCATTATTTTTTAGTATGTTTATGTCATTTGTACGAATAAGGGTAGTCACTCTTCCTAGGTGGCTAACACGTGCTCATTTCAGGTTTTTTTGACACATGTTGGAGCAAAACCAAGCAATCATGGGATGGAAGACAGCCAAGCTTGGGGTAAGGATTCGTAGGGGGGTTGTCTATGGCATTAAATAGCCTTCCTCAGGATCTTCACCCCCAACTCCGAGCTCCAAAGGCCACCAAAACCAAATCTAGAAGGCAGCCAAGCAGATTTTGGAAGAAGTTGTCTACTCACAGTTTGGGCAGCCAAGTCCCATAGATTTAGGAGGCCAGCTAGGGCCCTCGTGGTGTATAAATGTTAAGGCCTCAGCCTTTGTGAGGGACTTTTGGAAACCATTGCATCTTTGGTACTACATTGCTGCTAGCTTTACTTTGTTCTCTTGTAGCCATTGTGGCATAACTCTTGACTTATGACTATTTTTTTGATAATGAGAAGCAGTCCGATTTTATATCAACTCTAAGTTTCCTATAGGAGCCATAGCTCTCGGGGTTGGGCCCAACCTGAGAGCCTAGGGCCTCCTTCTTTGTATTGTTACCTTTCCTTTATGCATTGTTGTTCTCCTTTTATGCATTTGAAACATATTTCTGTTGGGCAGATTTAGGTGTGTTGGTTAAATAGGTCACTGTTTATGAATAGAATTGCTTCAAATGTTTAAAATGGATTGGTAGGATAATAACAGGAAGAAGCTCCAATAAAGGGGTCAACAACACTCTCTGTTTCGCCTCATCCTTACTGGATCAGGGGCTGGAACTGAAGTAACAATGTTGCCCCAACAAAAACACTAGTTTGCTTGACCATGCAATCGTTAGTGTACTGTTTTCATTTGCAGAAGTTAATTATGGGTTTAGGTCTCTGGAATGTTCTCTGCATGATTGATGTACATGGTTTTCTTTCCCAATAACACTGATGTTCATTCGTTTTATCGACATTTAGAGTAGATTAGCTAGGACTTTGATTATTTGATAGACATTGTTGATTCGGTTAAATGTACATTGTGCAGGGCATCTCGACCACTCTCTCATCCACCTAAGCCTCATCAGAGCCAGTTGTTCCATCTCCTAGTTAGGTTCCTCATCTCACATCTGTCCTCTTACCCACGTAACCCTACCTTTTTGTGCAATCATTGTTTCAGCCTCCTTTGAGCCAATTTAGCCCTCCACACCTTCTCGCCACTCCATCCACCAGTCCCTGGGCCACTACCAGATCCCTATCCTACCTCCATATCCATTAATGCATCTCCCCTCACTCACCCATCCACCAAAATCCAATTTTTAAACATCCTGTAGAAATTTCTGAACATCCTGTAGAAAATCTTGAACTTCCTGTAGAACCCCTGCAGACTTCCTGTAGAAGCTCACAAATGAGGTTTCTTGAGAGCCCAACTTTGTGAAACTCTCTGGAAGGGTGTTAGGGACTCCTTAGACCCTCTCTGAACCTTCCCAAGCTCTTCCAAGCATTTCTCCTCCTTGATCCACCCCTGCACAGTAAAAATCCAGTCAAAGGCACATGCATGATAATTCTAATAACTTATTCAAAAATACAAAAAGATGTTTTCTTCAGGTAGAGGTAGTCTAGACACATGTATTTTACCTTCATAGAAGTAATGGCATTCCTTCCAGTAGTTTGCATTCTCTCCTTTGCATCAGTAGGACTAGCTGGTAGAATTAGGGTTTGCTAGGGTTTGCGTTACTTTTTGGCTTTCAGTTCTTTCCGCAAGTAGATTAGCTTCCTTTGAGTCAGATTTCGTCCATCAGTTAAAAAGATTCTTCTAAGAGCTCATAGAAGTTGGCTTAAGGCCCTAGCAGGACTTGTGCCAGCTGACCAAGTGACAGCTGCGGCAAGAGCTAGTACTTGTGCATATAGCACCATCGCTTCCAAGTTTGTTACGAACTACCGGGTTGATATAAGTAAAGAAGGGAGTCCCAGGAGTTGCAGCATTATTGCTGCAATACTGGAGCCCACCATCTTTTTGGCGTCGTTGCCAGGGAAGCGTCAGAGTATTTGTGATTGCTGATTTTCTTCTATTTTCCTACTCTCGCCTTCTGCTAAATAGTTTATTTCATTTCCATTCTACAATTTCATTTCTGCAAAAGTAAACTAGACACTTCCTGCTTTCATAGATTAGACTTTCAATTCTGCAAGCGTAACATAGAATTTCAATTTTACAAGCGTAAAATAGAATTTCAATTTTGCAAGCGTAGTCTAGTATCTCTTTCTCGCAATTTGACTTCAGCAGAATAGATTAGACCTTTCCTGCTTTCATTTCAATTCCCCATTTTCATTCCCGCAAAATAGATTCTAGTTAGTTGAAATTCCATCTGTTTCAGTTTTGCAGGTACAAGCAGAGAAAAAGCAAAAGCAATCAAAAGTCTTTCAATTTCATGCCTCGTAGGAACGGAGATAAAACTGGCAAATTCTTACCCAATACCCCCACCACATCACTGAGTCAACCTTCTCTCTTCTTTGGTGGCAGTGATCCAGAAGAACCTATAGGTGAACCTCCTAAGATATACGAAGATCCTATAACAGAATAAGAGTTAGAGAACACTCCATCTGAAGCCATGGCTGAAAGCCGAAACGGTAGAAGAGAAGATGAGAGAATAGAAGGTGCCTTTCCCATCCGAGAGACCAATGGAGACATGAAAATGAAAAACATAAGCCCCTCCGCTTCACCTCACTTCCATGGGTTGACTACTGAAGACCCTGATACCTTCCTGTTTGAGTTTGATGTCCTTTTTCGAACCTATGATTATATAGAAGATGAGCAAAAATTGAAACTCTTTCCCTCTACCCTCAAGGATGCAGCACTACACTGGTTCATGAGGTTACCTGGAAACAGTATCACCACTTGGGCTCAGATGCAACAAGCTTTCAATACCAAATATCGGGACTATTGTAGGTCCAAGGAAGCCAAGGGAGAAATCTTTTCGATGACCATGGGAAACGATGAGTCTTTAGAAGACTACGAGGAAAGGTTTCAACTTAGCTATAAACGAGCCAGGTGCACACTTGACCCTGAATCTCTAAAGCTGATCCTGCTCTGAGGAGTGCCTGAAGACCTTCTAGATACCCTTCACATGCTAGCTGGAGGAGATATTTACCAACTACCTTATGAGGATATAAAGATTGTGTTTAGAAACCACTCTAGGGTAGCCTGGAAAAGAGGTAGGGGAAACCCACTTTCAGCTAGTACTACTTTCACCAAGCATGAGTTTTCTAATCAGCCGGAGGACCTCAAAAGCGAGGTGAGATAGACCATTGCCAAGCAACTTGATACATTCCGAATCCAGCAAAAGAAAGAGGAAGCTGAGAGGGCTTTGGCCATCTTCTGTCCCAGGTGTACAAGGAAGCACCCTAAGAACGAGTGTCCATTGCACTCAGTAGAGGTATGCTTCGTTTGTGAGCAGGACCACCCCACAAACCAATGCCCAACCTTACCAGGATTTAAAGCCATATACCAAGGGACTGAGGCACCCACTGAACCTCTCTACTTCCTCAACCAAAGGAGGCCGCATGGACCTAGACCTTACCAGCAGGGGATGCAAGGGGCATCCCAAGATTTTTATAGCCCCAACTAATATGCTCCTATGCCTTCTTAGGGTCCCCCTACTCATCCTTCCTGGTCTGCACCTCCTCCGTGGTCTTACCCACCTCAATACCATCCTCAACCCACTACTCATTCGTTTCACTCACATGTCCAGCCACAGCCTCAGTGGAATGCACCTCAACCGGGGTGGAGGCCCCAGTACAACACTCCTCCCGCCATTTTGCCTCCACCACCAGCTCAACCACAACCATTACCTCCTGCTCCTCCAAGACAACCCCAAATGCCTGCTCAACCGAACCCGAACCTCAACAACCGATAGGCCCAGCAAGTATATACTGGGGAAACAACATGCCCTACCTATGCTGTGGAGATCCAGGAGATCAACCTGCGATCCGGGAAGACTCTTCCAGATCGCCAACCTCCTCCCCTAGAGGACGAGGAAGACAAACATGAAAGTGAACCCAAATCCATTCCACCCTTTCCTAAGAGACTAACAGTAACCACACAACCCAACCCAGAAGAGAATGAGCTTTTGGGAGAACTCAAACAGTTATGTGTGAGAATACCACTTCTCCAGGCCATTAAAGATGTACCGATATACAACAAACTGGTTAAGGAAAAGTGTTTCAGGCACCCAGGCAGGCGAAAAAGAGATGCCTCAACTATCAATGTCATAGGGCAACTGTCTGATCTTATGTTGGGGCAAGTAATCTGTCCAAAGTATTTGGATCCTGAGAGTCCTGTAGTTGATGTCCACATCAATGGCACCATCATACCCCACACCTTGATTGATCTAGGGGCTGCCATTAATGTGATGACCAGGGACACCATGCTCAAACTCAACCTTCGGGGTTCCTTAAGGAAGACCTCAACAGTCCTGCAGTTGGCAGATCGCTCCACCGTGACCCCCGAAGGGATTGTGGAGGATGTCTTGGTGTCTATTGACTCTTTGGAGTATCCTGCGGACTTCTTGGTCCTTCAACCAAAGGCAAAGCTTACTGGATACCCCCTTATTTTGGGAAGGCCTTGGTTAACCACTGTGGATGCTTACATAAGTTGCCGAGCGGGAAACATGACCATCAAAAATGGTCCTATGTCCAAGCAGCTAGTCCTATACCCTCCTGCCCAACCTCTGTTAGAGCATGACTTACCACTTTGGTTGGAAGAAGGAGAAGAGGATGAGGTATACTCTGCACCCTTGTGCACCTTAGAAACCACCAGGGGAGGTCCTCAAACCGAGGATGACTTGATTGAGACCTTGATTCAGAATCCACCTCCCAGTTCATTGTCCTTAGAGGAATTGGTGGAGGATACTCAAGCCAGTACCTTATTGGACCTCTGTGTGACTGATCCAACCTCTCCCAGAGTTAAGAATGTGGAGTTTGGTCCCGAGAGAACTTTAAAGATCAGCTCCTCCCTATCCCCTTCGCAGGAAAAGGAGTTGTGTAGCTTGTTGGCTAATCATCTAGATGCTTTTGCTTGGAGCTATAAGGAGATGAAAGGAGTCCATACTTTGGTCTGTACCCATCACATCTACATTAAAGAAGATTTTAGATCGGTCAGGCAACCTCAGAGGAGAATGAATCCAGCCCTTAAGGACATTGTCAAAGAAGAATTGCAAAAATTGTTGGATGCAGGATTCATTTACCCCATCTCGGACAGCGAATGGGTTTCCCCTCTGGTGTTGGTACCCAAGAAAAATGGGAAGTGGAGGATATGTGTGGACTACAGAGAACTGAATAAAGCCACCAAGAAAGACCACTTCCCTCTACCTTTCATAGATCAAGTGTTGGATGGACTGGCAGGAAAGAAGTTTTTCTCTTTCTTAGATGGGTTCAGCGGGTATAATTAGATCCAAATCAGCCCCGAGGACCAAGATAAGACCACCTTCACTTGTCCTTGGGGTACCTTTGCCTACTGAGTCCTTCCCTTTGGGATATGCAACGCTCCTGCCACTTTCCAGAGAGCAGTATTGAGCATATTTTCAGTGGAAATCTATATGGATGACTTCACTCCTTATGGGTCCAACTTCCAGGAAGCATTGTCCAATCTAGGAAAAGTTCTAACCAAGTGCATTGAGATGAACCTGTCCCTCAGTCCTGAAAAATGTGAATTCCTGATGACTGAAGGGACCATGCTAGGACATACCATTTCTCGCCAAGGATTACAGGTGGATCCTAACAAAATTGCTCTCATAAAAAAGGTTCCACCTCCTCAGAAGGTAAGAGATGTTCGGAGTTTCTTAGGCTTAGCGGGATATTATAGAAGATTCATTAAAGGCTTCAGTAAGCTAGCCTCGCCATTTTTTGGCCTCTTAGCAAAAGATGTTGAGTTTAAATGGACTGACGACTGTCAGAGGGCTCTGAATGAATTAAAGGATAAGTTGGTGTCCGCCCCGATCTTGAGAGGTCCAAACTGGGCCCTACCTTTCCACATCCACACTGATGCCTCGAACAAAGCCATAGCGGCAACCTTAGGACAAGTTGAACAAAAACTTCCATATGCCATATACTTTGTCAGAAAAAACTTATCCAAGGCAGAAATGAATTATACTATAACTGAGAAAGAGTTCTTGGCCATAGTCCATTCCCTGAACAAGTTCCGACACTACATCATTGGCTATCAAACATTTGTACATACTGATCATGCTACAATTAGATATCTAATGAATAAACCTGATGTGAATGCTCGTATTATTAGATGGTTACTTTTGTTGCAGCATTTTGATTTGACTATCATTGACAAACCAGGTAAAGAAAATGTTGTTGTTGACTTCTTGTCTAGATTGGATTTACCTGCAGGTGAAGAGGGGACAGTGGATGACCAGATGCGAGATGAACATCTGTTCGTTATCTCAATACTCTCTCCCTAGTTTGCTGACATAGCAAACTACCTGGTCTCAGCACAGTTCCCTCTGCATCTATCCTCAAAGGAGAAGAGCAGAATCGTGAGGAAAAGTGCCTCATTCACTTGGATCGGGGGCAACCTGTTCAAACTTGGCCCCGATCAGATCTTAAGGCGTTGTGTAAGGGAGGAGGAAGTCTATGAAATCCTCCTAACCTATCACGATGCGCCTTGTGGAGGACATTTTGCAGCCAAGAGGACTGCCTTCAAAATTCTACAAGCAGGCTACTATTGGCCCACGCTTCATCAAGATGTCAGAAGATATATCAGCCAAGGATAGGGAAACCGACTCCAAGGGACGAAATGCCTCTCCAACCTCAAGTGACTCTTGATCCATTTGAGAAGTGGGGTATGGATTTTGTGGGTCCTATCAACCCTCCTTCAAGGCAAAGGTCTTACATCATTGTGTGCACAAACTATCTGACAAAGTGGGCGGAAACCAAGACAATCAAAGCAGCGACAAAAGAAAAGGTGGCTGAGTTTTTGAGAGAAACATCTTCTACAAATTTGGCTACCCAAGAGAGTTAGTCACCGATCAAGGAAGCCAGTTCACCTCCAACTTAATTGAATACTTGCTCACTCATCACAAGATCAAGCATAGGACTTCCACCCCATATCATCCTCAAGCAAATGGGCAAGTGGAAGTTACCAATAGAGCATTAGAAGGGATTTTGACTAAGGTGGTGAGCAGCAGCAGAAAGGATTGGGCAGATCGCCTGGTTGAGGCCACTTGGGTTTACAACACCACCTGGAAGACCACAACCGGCTTCACACCTTATGAGCTGGTCTATGGGAAGAAAGCTTTGTTGTCAATCGAGTTCGAGTACAACACATTGAGGATGGCAGCTCAGCTAGACCTAGACCTCATCCATGCTCAACAAGAAAGGTTATTGCAGCTGAATGGGTTAGATGAACACCGAATGCAGGCCCTCCTTCACTCAGAAGTGGTTCAACTTCAGAGGAAGATATGGCACGACCGGCACCTCAATGACAAACAATTCTAGCCGGGAGATTGGACGCTGCTGTATGATTCCAGACATAAGGATTTCAAGGGGAAGCTGAGGACAAGATGGCTAGGACCATATGCAGTGGAGAAGTGTAATGACAATGGTTCTATCCTTATCCAGGCCATTGATGAAGAAGCCATCCCCATGCTCGTCAATGGGCATCGACTAAATATCTACAGGAAACCTCTTTCGAGGCAAGAGTTCATCAAAACTGTGGAAAAATCAGTGCTGGTCATAGAGAAGGGTTCTACCTCTATTTTGGGCATACCCTGAGCATCATTAATTAAAAAAAAAAAAAACTCCTTGGGTTAAAACCTTTCTGAGGCGCCCAAGGCAGATGGTAGGGGTGAAAACCTCATTGAGGCGCCCCTGTTGTCTCTCTGAAAAAGAATTGGAATAAAAAGATCCTTGGGTGAAAACCTCCCTGAGGCGCCCAAGGCAGATAGTAGGGGTGAAAACTTCATTAAGGCGCCCCTGTTGTCTCTTAAAAAAAGAAGAAGGAAGAAACAAAAAGAAATGAAAAAAAAAAAAAAAACAGGCTTAATCTCTGGAAATTGTTGCAGGTTGCAGGCACACAATGCAAAAACGAGGCCTCTCAACTCAAGGACAAGGGTCCCTACCAAGCTACCAGGCGACCTAACATACACTCCCTCCATGAACCCCCATTTTTTTTCAAGGTTTGGACACAATCTGGTCATGGGTTAGCCTTCTACAGGAAGCTACAGGACTTTCTACAGGAAGTTTTGTATTTCTACAAGAAACATCCTATAGAGCCTTTGGGCGGGCCAGGACCGATTATGAAGAAGAATTTGAAGCTTGAAGCCCGTTGAGGAGGCATGCAACCACTCTTTTCTTCCATCCTTCACCTCCTTTCACCACCATTGCTGCTATATGGCCGAATATACCTGCACAGTCATCCCAGAACTTTGTTTTGTCAGAGGAAAAAAAAAGAATTTTTAGGAGGAAATAAAGCATGCAGAGGCTCGCACACTTTACCTGTCAAGGCAATCTCAGGACCCTGCACTTGTGAACGCGACTCAATTCTTTCGGCATGCACCCCAGGAGGAGAAACGGCTACAGGATGTCCTACAGGAATCCTGTAGCAGCTGATCCGGTTGGAACACATACCATGGAGACACCAGCAGCTCGTAAAACCGGTGCATGCAGCCTACACCACTAGGAAATCGGTTCTTAAGGCCTCGTAGCCAGCAGTAGCCAATGAAGAGTAGCTCCAGCACCCGTACACGAAGCAGCAGCAAGCAGATCCAGCAATCCTCGTCCTAAAGCTTGAAAAAACCCACGTCCACGGCCGCACAGGTAAGTGCCTAACCTTATTTCGTCAAATTACATGAGCTATACTCTAAATGTGCATGACTGTGAGAATGAACGGATTGAACAAGTCGGGTAGCCATTCAACTGGCCACCACAACCAGTCTGACGGCCTCGTTGGATCCGAATGGCCTTGGTTATGTCGAAAAGATGGGCAATTGACACGTGGGAAGCGTCTAGTCGGAGAGAAGTGGCAATATAACAGGAATGGCGGTGGTGAATGCAGAGGGAAGGATTCGGCGGTCAGGGACATGCCGTGGAATGATGGTTGTGACGTCGGCCAATGGATCGACTGGGACAGCTCACCCCCGCGCCATGAATTACGCAGTAATTCAAAATCAGCCAGCTAAATCACTTATGATACACTACAGTCATTTACTCACAACCGTTTGGCAGCTGAGTACGCTTCCTCAATCCTCTGAAGGTTGTTGGCCCGAGTTCTCAGCCTGTTCCAACGTCCTGTTGCTGCTCAGAAAGTCCAGAACCACTGTAACGTTCTCCAGAAGCCGTGCACGATTTCTACAGGAAGCTGCGCTACAGGAAGCCCGGCATTGCGAGGAAGCTTGGACTGTTCACCCTGAGGGTGGAAATTCTTAGTGAGGTAGGCCTGAACATAACTTTCCCATGCAAATAATTCAAAAGGTGGTGAATTCGACGTGTTGAGAGTGTGAATCAAGTCTGTTTATGAATTCAAAAGCTGTTTTCTTATCGCTGCATGAAATTGTCATCGTATTCTGCATGCGAGATTTTCTCTAGGGTGTGAATTAAAATTGAGCCACTATCAAGGCTCACCGGTGGGAAATTGTGAATTTTATATGACTGTGTGCATAACAGAGACATATCTGTATGCTCTGTGTAGAAAAACCCCGAAGCTCTCCTTCTGTATACGAGCAAGCAAGTTCAGAACAATAAAAACAAGTTTTTTACCATGCCGAGAGGTTTCATTAGAAAAGAGCCTTCGGACTCCAAGAAATTACGGGAAACCCCTGAGGTGGTGGACTTGTTTTCCCATGCACACTGGATGTCATTCTGTGACAAGCTTCAAGGTCACAATGACGAAATTACAGAATTCCTAAGGTCCTTGAAGCCGAAGTCAAAGACATTGGCCGTTGTCAACTTCAGAGGATTGACCCTCAAGCTCACCCCACAGTTCATTAGCAAAGTAACTGATCTACCGATGGGGGTACCCTGGGATAAGGAAGAGAGGAAATTGGGTCAGAAAGCTAAAAAAGAGTTCTTCTTGCCAGAGGAACAATTTTCAGAGGACAAGAATGGAGTTCGAAGAACTAGCCTACAGCCGTTTTGGAGTGAAGTCAACCTCCAAATTATGAGGTATATTATGTGTGAGGGGCGATTTAGCATCGTGTATGGCTATCATTTCCGGTTGCTCACAGAACTCAGGCACCAAATGGACCTACCCTCAGAGAAAAATTTGAGCATTCCTTACTTCCTCCTGCAGTCCATGATTAAGTGTGCCACCAAACTGAGAGAGGGGACGCCAGACCAGCTAGCCCATCATGGGCTTATCAAGCTCCTCATGGAAGATGCACTCCACACTTACACCGTCCCTCTCTCTTGGGAAACTTTTTGGAATCTATCTAAGGGTGATGACATCCAAATTTTTGCCGAGAAGCTCACTTCCTCCAGCAGCGAGGAGAAGGAGCACACACAGTCAGAGAAGAAAGTTAAAGGACAAGAAACCCTGGGCAAAACACCAAAGAAAGAACATAAGGGAACAGAAGAAAAAAACCAAGCTGCCAAAACAGGGGTGGTAGAATTACACCAACACCCAGGGAGAAAAGACTACAGAACAGGGTAGAAAGGACTGAGAAAGTCCAAGCCATTGAGGGCACCCCTAAGGCAGCCTCAGCCAAGCTAAAGGAAAAAGAACCCTCTGCCAAGCAGGCTAAAACGGTGCCATCTGCTTCTACAAAAAACCAAAAGGCTATTTCTACAGGAAGTTTAAAAACGGCTTCTACAGGAAGCCAGAAACCAGCCACTACAGGACTTTCTACAGGAAGTCTGGAAAAAGGAAAGCAAAAGGAGAAATTGGCCGAAATTATAGCTAGGGAGGCAGCAGCCGTGCTGGCCACCCTAGGTACCTCTCCCAAGCCAAAGGAAAAATTAAAGAGGGAGACTCCTCTGTATTTCAAAGCGAGAAGAAGTGTAAGAATTAAAATCGGCAGACCCCAACCTCCATCCAAAGACCCAATTACCATTGAAGACACCCCTACCTCGCCAAAGGAGAAGTCCACCTCCAAAGCATCAGTCACTTATGAGCGGGGGAGCCCGAAGACATCTACGTGGAGGGAGAGAATTTAAAGATTGGCTTCAAAAACCTCTCTACAGGATGCTGAAGTTGTTCTACAGGAAACATTGGCCAGGCTCAAGGAGGCCGAAAGAATGGAAGGGGAGGCAGCCAAATCACCACAAAAGGAAGAAGAGGTAGAGCACATTATGGAACCTAGCCCCTAGCCCAGCTTGGGCTCTTATTATAACTTTTTGGAGGCTGGAAAAATCATTCCACAGAAATTCACAGTTCCGCTTTTCTTTGCACTAGAGGAAGAAAGAGTGAGGACCCACACATGGATGAGAATAGCCAAGTCTAAAGGAGTAGCAGATATAGGTCCCTTGGAGGAACAACTCAAGGAGGCAAGAAGAGAATTGGCTATGGAAAAACATGTAGGAAACTGCCAGCGAGTATTTCTATAGGAAGAAAATGAGCAGCTCAAACGACAGCTACAGCTACAGGGACAGAGGAAAGAAGAGGACACAGCATCCAAGGACACCACAGCAGAACCCCAAGAAAAAGAAGGAGTGCAAGCTGATCTTGAGGAACTAAACCGGCAACTACAGGAAAGGGAATTGCATGCAGGCATACAAATACAATCTCTAAAGCAGCAGATGCAAGAAAAGGAGGCACAACTGGCCTGCATGGCCAGTTGGGCAATGGACACTCTACAATGTAGGCAGCCGGCCAAATCCTATGGCCTATACCTAAGAGATCAGTGGCTGCAATTCCAAATTAACACATTGGCACAGAGGGTTATCTCCCAAATCCAAAACATCCAGCAGTTCATGGATTTATGTAACAACAGTTCATTAGAAGACAAGGCCAAGCTATTAGAGTTCTACCTGCATAATTTGGTCCTTCCAAATGTAACCTCATGGGACCCCAACACAGCAGTAGGGGGTATGCAGCTGATGACAATGACCTCATGGTTAAACCACGATGAAAAGAGAGCAGCAGAGGTCAGTAATGTCATGAACCGGGAACTACATGAATCACTGCTGATTAGAGCAAAGCCAGGGGACCCCACAGCATTGATATCAGCCCACCAGCACCTAGCAACCAACTCTCAGGCTTTATTAGAGTACATGGATCGGCAGGCTCAGGCCATAGCACACTTCGAGGATATGGAATGATTATTAGGGGACAATTGTGTTCATGCTTGCACCCATAGGTGGAACACATTGTCCCACAGCCTCAAAATCGGGGAATATCACACTCCAACTAGAATGAGGGAGGCCTTGGCACAAGTGCCTCCCTACAAGAAGTCTATGCAGAACCTCCAGGCCAGCTGGATCGGCCTCAAGCTAAGTCCACCTTTGCTTTTGGGATTGTTAGAAGCAAGCATAGAAGAAGAAGAGCATAAGTAGTGGGAAGAGGTGGAAAGGAAGGCCGGATTCCATGACAGTGAGGAGGATACTACTTCAGAAGCCTGGGATGTGAGGGTGGTGATTAAAGCAATGAAAGACAAGGAGTTGGACTAGTTGCTCAGAGGATGAGCAACACTTTTAGCAGGGGGGTGATGATGAGCCCCAAATTTGGTAACTTGTTGGGCTCATTTGGCCTAATTATCCTTGTTCAATCCTTCATTTTTCATAGCTTATGCATTATTTTTTAGTATGTTTATGTCATTTGTACGAATAAGGGTAGTCACTCTTCCTAGGTGGCTAACACGTTCTCATTTCAGGTTTTTTTGACACATTTTGGCGCAAAACCGAGCAATCATGGGCTGGAATACAGCCAAGCTTGGGGTGAGGATTCGTAGGGGGTTGTCTATGGCATTAAATACCCTTCCTTGGGATCTTCACCCCCAACTCCGAGCTCCAAAGGCCACCAAAACCAGATCTAGAAGGCAGCTAAGCAGCTTTTGGAAGAAGTTGTCTACTCACAGTTTGGGCAGCCAAGTCCCATAGATTTAGGAGGCCAACTAGGGCCCTCATGGTGTATAAATGTTAAGGCCTCAGCCTTCGTGAGGGACTTTTGGAAACCATTGCATCTTTTGCACTACAATGCTGCTAGCTTTACTTTGTTCTCTTGTAGCCATTGTGGCATAACTCTTGACTTATGACTATTTTTTTGATAATGAGAAGTAGTCTGATTTTATATCAACTCTGAGTTTCCTATAGGAGCCATAGCTCTCGGGGTTGGGCCCAACCTGAGAGCCTAGGGCCTCCTTCTTTGTATGGTTACCTTTCCTTTATGCATCGTTGTTCTCCTTTTATGCATTTGAAATGTATTCCTGTTGGGCATATTTAGGTGTGTTGTTTAAATAGGTCACTTTTTATGAATAGAATTGCTTCAGATGTTTAAAATGGATTGGTAGGATAATAACAAGAAGAAGCTCCAAAAAATGGGTCAACAACACTCTCTATTTCGCCTCATCCTTACTGGATGAGGGGCTGGAACTGAAGAAACATTGTTGCCCCAACAAAAACACTAGTTTGCTTGACCATGCAATCCTTAGTGTACTGTTTTCATTTGCAGAAGTTAATTATGGGTTTAGATCTCTGAAATTTTCTCTGCATGATTGATGTACATGGTTTTCTTTCCCAATAACACTGTTGTTCATTCGTTTTATTGACAGTTAGAGTAGATTAGCTAGGACTTTGATTATTTATAAGAAGTTGTTGATTCGGTTAAATGTACATTGTGCAGGGCATCTCGACCACTCTCTCACCCACCTAAGCCTCATCAGAGCCAGTTGTTCCATCTCCTAGCTAGGTTCCTTGTCTCACATCTGTCCTCTTGGCCACGTAACCCTACCTTTTTGTGCAATCATTGTTTCAGCCTCCTTTGAGCCAATTTAGCCCTCCACACCTTCTCGCCACTCCATCCACCAGTCCCTAGGCCACTACCAGACCCCTATCCTACCTCCATATCCATTAATGCATCTCCCCTCACTCACCCATCCACCAAAATCCAATTTTTAAACATCCTGTAGAAATTTCTGAACATCCTGTAGAAAATCCTGAACTTCCTGTAGAACCCCTGCAGACTTCCTGTAGAAGCTCACAAATGAGGTTTCTTGAGAGCCCAACTTTGTGAGACTCTCTGGAAGGGTGTTAGGGACTCCTTAGACCCTCTCTAAACCTTCCCAACCTCTTCCAAGAATTTCTCCTCCTTGATCCACCCTTGCACAGCAAAAAGCCAGTCAAAGGCACATGTATGATAATTTTAATAACTTTTTCAAAAATACAAAAAGATGTTTTCTTCAGGTAGAGGTAGTCTAGACACATGTATTTTACCTTCATAGCAGTAATGGAATTCCTTCCAGTAGTTTTCATTCTCTCCTTTGCATCAGTAGGATTAGCTGGTAGAATTAGGGTTTGCTAGGGTTTGTGTTACTTTTTGGCTTTCAGTTCTTTCCGCAAGTAGATTAGCTTCCTTTGAGTTAGCTTTCGCCCATCAGTTAAAAAGCTTCTTCTAAGAGCTCATAGAAGTTGGCTTAAGGCCCTAGCAGGACTTGTGCCAGCTGACCAAGTGACAGTTGTGGCAAGAGCTAGTACTTGTGCGTACAGCACCGTCGCTTCCAAGTTTGTTACGAACTACCGGGTTGATATAAGTAAAGAAGGGAGTCCCAGGAGTTGCAGCATTATTGTTGCAATACTAGAGCCCACCAACATGCATGCATGCATTAACTAACTGAACTTACATTAATTCAACAAATTGTTTGAATTAATCTAACTTCACTTGACTCAGTTAACTGGGCCAACTAATTACAACTCATCCTTATCTCTTTAACTGATGGATAAATTCCTCAATTAATGGAGAATATATTGCATGTCCCCACATAGACTTCATGTTTGATTTTCCTTAACTAATTAACTCAAGATGAATTAATTAATTATTTTACAAATAGTTGCTAAGATCAAATTCAAATTTTACTTCACTATTTTAGTGTACGGACTGACTAAAATAGGAAGGTATCCCGAAATGATATTTATAGTAATGTTATTTTTAGCACTTCCATTTTTCATTCCTTGTTGCTATGTTCAACACTGGTTGAAATGTTATTTATAGAAATGCTATTTTTAGCATTTCTTATTGCTATTTTCAACATACCAAAGATGATATGTCATCACATCATGGATGGGTCTTCTCCTGATTTTCCTTCAAATTTGGGTATGTCACTCAGTAACTTGGTAGGAATCATTGGCCAATAAGGATAATAGTAAATGGGATCATTCGTTAATTGGGATAAATCAGGTAAATCTAGGGTTGCAACAAATGGTAACTATTAGTTAGGGCCTTGCGGTAAACTTTAATAACCTTGCAGGTTAAGGCCAACCCCTGGAGGAGGATACCCAGGATACCTTGGAATAGCATGTGCAGTTGGAATTGGAATTCCAACAAGGTAACCAGGGTGAACCATACCAGGTTGAGGTTGAAAAGGGACTTGAGAAGTATGACCGGGGTATGGTTGACTCTGGAAAGGTTGAGCTTGACCCATTTAACCTAAGTAATATTGCCCCTGTACAAGTTGAACTTGCAAAGGTTGACCTTCAACGAATTCACTTTGAATAGGTTGGCTTTGAATAAATCGGCCTTAAAAGGTTGGTTTTGGAAAGTGTGACCTTGGAAAGGTGGACTTTGAAAATTTTGTCCTTGAAAAGGTGGACCCTGATAAGATTGACCTTGGAAAGGTGGACTTTGAAAATTTTGTCCTTGAAAAGGTGGAACCTGATAAGATTGACCTTGAAAAGATGGGCTTTGTAAAGCTTTACCTTGAAAAGGTGTTTGCACCATTCCTACAGTGGGTTTCCTGATAGGAATCTATGGTATAGACTGGACCGTAGGGCTGGTTTGATAAGCGGAAACCTGAGGGATTGCCTAAGTATTTTGAGGAACAGATATTTTAGGAGTAATTGGAATACTCCTTTGTGATACTCCTAGGGTAGGTGTCTGAGGAGAACTTGGAACTGGCTGCAAAACAGGTGCTTAAGGTGCACTCTTAACAGGTTGTTGAGCAGGTGTTTAAGGAATTCCTTAGACAGGTTATTGGTTGTTTGTGGAATCCCCTGAACATGTATGATAATACCTGGACTTGGTATTTGAGGAATAGGTTGTCCTGTAGGTTGAACAAGTTTATAAAGTGGCACTTCTGGAGAAACTGGACCAAACTGTTGAGATAAGCAAGATTCCAAATAGTGTTCGTCCCATGGTAAGGAGTACCAAGAAAAGGTTAAGTTACAACAAGTTGACCTAGACCGAGCTGAGGTATTTGACCATCATTTCTAGTAAAAGGTTGACCCCCAACCATAGGATAAGATTCGACAATAGGTTGTCCTCCAGGTGGAGGATAAGGAGGTTTTCCCCAGGAGGGTAATAAACACCATTTGGGGTTACTTGAGGGTTACTTGAGTTACCATATACCATGTGAATTTGTTTCTCTAATGTCGTACGCGCTTAAGGCGCAGATGTCATGCTCTAAACAGTAGATGTAGGTAAACCATATGACCAATTATAAGGTTGAGGATAATAAGAAGCTCGTGAAAAAGTCCTAGTAAGTGAATCATATCCAGGAGGAACTGATGGACCACTATACAATAGTTATTTCAGGGAGCTGGTAAACATAGATGAATCAATGGGTTGGCTCCTAATAGGAATTTCTGACATAGTTATTTCTAGCGAATAAAAAGGAATGTGTGGCAGTGACAAATTATGACCTAAAAATGTCAAAGTGGTAGAATACCAAGGGTCAGGTCGGAAATAAGAGAAACGAACTCTTGGGTCAAAATATTCACTACCGGTAAATGGAGAATGAGGTGTTTCTTCCTCTTCATTTCCAGTAATATATTCAATTCTAGGTGATTAAGTCGTAATTATCGGATTCCTTCGAGCTGAAGGTGGCTCAAGAGTAGGAGCTATAACAGTCAAAGGTGATTCAGGTTGAGAAACTTCAAACTCAGGTTGTTTTATTTATGGTTTGGTTATTTCAGTGTCTGAAACTTCACAAGTATCAGATTCAGTTTGAACTACTTCGATAATCTCTAGGCCAGAATGAATTAAGCCCGATTCTACTTCTTGTGTTTGATTCACTTCAGTTTCTATTGTCTCAGATTGTAAAATTGTCGATGTTTCAGGTTCTCTTGAGACTTTAGAGCATGTTGAATTTGACCTTTCAGTTTTTACCTTTTCCAATTGACTAGGTGTGTATTCAAGGGGTTTACCGTGCATTCTATGTGACTGCCTTGGTTATTCAGCCAAGATTAAAATTTATCATAAAATAAAACAATATTCACAATCCAATCCTAAGGTCTCTAAAAAGTAAAAACAAATAATTAACACACGCTAAAAACCTAAGGATTCAAACCATGTAAACAAGATTTTCACAGTGAGATCACTAGTTGGTGATGAAATCCAACGTCGCAGAAATCAAAGTGAAAAGTGGTTATAGATAGAGCAGGTGGAACCAGTTACGATGAAAACCTGCTTAATGTAAACGATCTGGTGCAAGTAAACTTCGTTTATGCCATCTCGAATGAAGAATAGCCTCCAGAAATTTCCAAGTGAGTCTAGCCAATGTATGTTCTAGGTACAGCATAACCTTCCTGTCCGATGTCGCCTTGGCTAAAAACCCTAAGAATATGGTCATTAAGGCTACCACATAAAATAATTTATCTTGGGGGAACAATCGTAGATCAAACGTACACGCAAGGGCAAAGTAACAAATCTCAATCCCCTTAAAAGTTATTCAACATGGTTAATGTAAGGTTTACTTGCAAGTGACTTCCAAGTACCTTTTGGCACCATTTTTAGTATGTGTAAATCACTCTACCGTAGCTGATGAAGTGGGGTTGATTACTTCACTGGGTCTGATATGATCTCATGCTTGACTACTTTGAAAGGGGAGCTTCCAAGAGAAAATTTGTAGTAAATTGATTTTCCTCCCTATCACAAGATGTTAATGTTTGTTTGCAGCTTTGGAAAGTTAACTCACTTCCCTATTCCAAAGCCCTACAACCTAATCTGTTGTAGGTGGAAAAGAGCCCTAAAAATAAAACTTTCTAGATTGATTTTATTAGCTTTTATTTTAAGATTTGTTATTTAATCAAAGGTAATGGATGTGAAACTGATGAAATTATGGCTTGACACAAATCCTATTGCAATCGAAAATGAAAATGTAATATTTTTGTTTCAATGAAAATATATCTAAGCAGGTGGGTGGAAATAAGTTGGAAGGGGTTGACCTAGAGGACAAAAGATATCAGGGAGGTAAAATGGGATGGAACTGTGGGTGTTGTTGGATAGATTGCAGTCTATGCTGGTTTAGATGTTGTTGGTGTTGTGCAAGTTGTGCCTGATTTTATTCGAGATCTACTGAAGGTCGCTACAAGTGGGGTGTGTTAACAATTGTGCTTAAGAGTGATATTACCCTATTGTGATTTTTCTCAGGATATTAGTTATACATTACTGGAACAAAGAAGAAGAGAATGTATCATATGCACTTGTCAAGGTAACATATATGTTATGTTGCTTCTAATCAGAAGGGTGTTTGGAGTCGATCCCTGAACTCCCAATTGGTATGGTATATTGGTCTAGAATGGGACCATTGGTGTAGGAAGTAAGTAGGTACTATGAAAGAAATTGGTGCAATTTTTATGCTTGGTCACCAACTAGGAATTTGAATTTGGTCCATTTATGGATATTGGGATGTGTACAAGTAAGACATATATGTGGAATATTATACCAAATCGATTTTAAAAACCTTAGGGAACCCTCCTAGTGTTTGAAGCGTCGTCAATATTTTTGAATATGGAAGATAATAATTTTCGATCTATAAAATATTCCATTGGTGCAGTTGAATGCCATGATCTATCCAGGAAAAGTATGTATTATCCTTGATAGAGATTTCCTAGAGGATATATTTTGGGATCATCCTACATTGCTTCCTAGATATTTGTCCAGCCAATGGTCAGTAAGTATTACTACACTATCAGATGTGTAGTGTTGTCATAAAGATGATTGGATGTCTGGTAGATTGGTATTGAAGTAATCGAGACTCTTGTATTGGTTTGGATATAGGGGGTTGATTGGCCTAGGGGGTCAAATTCTATAGTGGGATCCATTTTATGTTATTGACCATTAGCTAAGATTTTAAAGAACATTGCCTCATTCATATGGTGAAACTTGATAAAATAAAAACCTTGGATGTGTGGAAATCTTAGTTGGGTTGTTGGTAGTGGTAACAAAATATGCATTGTTTTAGATGCTATGATTGGATTAGTGGAGGATCATCTCCTCTCTCTCCCCATTATTCAACTTCTTAAGGGGCATAGACTCTTCACCTTAGCAGACATTGGTTGTCCACAAAGCATACTAGTGTTTCCCTCTACTAAAAGGTTGAATGTAATGGATTTATGTAATAGTGTAATAATTTTTTTTGTACAAAGTTATATCAAATGAAAAAAATTATTACATCATGGTTAAATTTTCATAAGGTAATTGTTATGGGAAATTTTCAATATTTGTGTGGTGATCATTGATAATATGAAAAGGAAAATTTCTCATTTTTCTTTTCTTTTTTAAAATTAAGAAGTTGAAACTATTTATCTATCAATTTTAATATTGATCATCAAAACGAATAAAAAGGAAAAAGGAAATTATTTATCTTCCAATTTTAATTTTTAGTATTGATAAGAATATATAGTTAAAAAGAAGTCTTCGAATGTAGTTTACTTGGTGATCACCATGATATGAAGTAATGTGGAAACTAAGAGATCATAGATTCAAATTCCCAAGAGTATTTAATTATATTGGTCATAAGCCCCAGAGGTATAGTAGTAGCTGCTGAAATCGACTTAGTTTTCAATTATTCTAGTTTAAAAAAAATCAATTCCAAATATCAAAAAATATTTTTCTTATTTTCCGTATTGAAAGTTGAAACCAGCCATATCACCAATTTGTCCATCATTGAGAATAAAGAGTAATATTCTTTTTCAAAAATGTAAATTCATAATAGTAGATGTTCACCATTTATTTTTCTAACTTTAGCGATAACACTTTGAACCAATTTTATAAGGAGTGAAATTTATTGGGAAAATTTTAGGGTGTGAATGAAGAATTTAAAAAGGACATGAAAAGATATATTTGTGATATCATTGGATTGAAAGAATTATACAAATATTAGTAGTAAAACAATTCAATACAAATTATAGTTTGTATAGAAAAAACTTCCAAAATAAAATTGGATTCTAGAAAGTTGTCGAGTGTTACTTTTCTTATGCTATTATAAAGTGTTAACTAAAAATCACTTTCATAGAGATTATAATGTTCACTAGATAAGTAAACCTTAATGATGTACATGAGAATTAAATTACACTTCAACTAAATATTTCTACCAAACTTCTAATATGCATTTGAGTAATGATTTTGTTGCAACCAATTGCATATAACAAAAGGATTGCTTAAGGGATCAACACTTTTATTTGGAAGAAATGACAAATCAACTAAATACCTCTATCAAACTTATAATTAAAATTGAATAATTATTTTGTTGTGACCAACTGCATATAACAAAAGGGCACGACTCAAAAAATGTAACTTATCCTAACTTTATTGTTGTAGACAAATTAATCAACTAGTAACAAGATATTTACATAAAGCAACTTAGTGTGTAATTGTAAAACCATGTGTAAGCATTACAAAAAAGTTTTGAAAATTTAGCTGCTTATAATAGTAGTGTAAGAAAGTAGCACAAACTGTTGTATGATCAATATGACTTATCCCTAATTATATCTATCGTAATAGTTGTCTGTTCATCCTTATCCAAGGCACATAGAGGTGCCAAACTATGTTAATGCAAGTTTGCATAACCACTGTGAAGTGTTATGTATGACATTATGTTTGAGACATCATTCCATAATGGGAGAAAAACTACACATTTATCTCGCATTGCCTATTGAGATTCTCATTAGAATTATTTTGGACATAATCATGTTATAAACTTCCTTGGAAATAAAAGATTAAAATAAATCTTCTCTAGGTAAATCCCTAGTTCGGATCTAATGGATTCATGCTATTAATTTAACACACTAAGCATGACAACCTTCACCAACTTGCATAAGGTGTTGTGTCTTGGTATACTTGATTTAAATATTTTCATCAAAAAGAATATTTGAAGTGCTTGATTAACATTTTAGAGGTCATCCTTAATAACATTATGGCATTTTTACTTTATTGAGGTGATCTACCACCCATAACCCCTTAAGAAAGTAGCGGTGCAAGCAATGGCATATTCCCACAACATAATCAACCCATCCTAGGTATGGAAAAATATTTTAATCTTATATAATGTAATTCAGGTAGCTCTCATTTTTTTAGATGGGAAACATGTAGAAGAAAGTGGTTCTTAGGCTTTTGGATTTTGTTAGCTCCCTGAGAAAAAAAATATTAAAAATCATTGGTTTCAAAGTGAGGTATCCCATAGGACTTGAAAAAACTTAGCTCTATTGGAACAAGAAAGGAAAGTATAGATTTTTTCATAAATCATGACTTTCCCAATATCTTAAGGGCCCTTTTATTTCCCTTTTAAAACTTGGACCATGTAAACCATAATCCAATTGATTATATTCTTCTAACTTTGTCAAGATTATACAACCTAAATCTACTCGCCTTGAGAGAATTCCAGGTTGTTTTATTTGCATGAAGTGTTTTCACTGGTAATAAACATTATTTATCTTTCTAAGCATCCATCATGTTAAAGTTTCCATATACAAGCCAATAGGCTTAAAGGAAATCATTTTCCACCCATCTTTAAAAAAATGTCTACATCCTCAAAATCATTAGATGTGTGACCTACACCAACAAATGAGAAGGGTTTCTTCTATAAGCAATGCTAAAATATGCAATCTACGTGACATAAGGGTCACAACTCTACCTTTGTTCTCATCATGAAATGATGTGAAAATGATCACATTCAACCAAATATAATCAACACATTCTATAAAACAACTCTTAGATTTTTAGTTCACATGTACAAAACATATTAAGGCTCTAAATTTGAGATTGAATATTATAGATAAATATTTGTATGTAGGGGTTATTGAAGCCTTTGACATTATATGAGATTGGTTTCATTAGGAAGAGTGGAAGATATATGCATGTTACCATCATCAACATTCTTGTGCAAATTGGCCAAGAGTTCCAATGCATTTAAGTCACTAGGTCTTTAGGGTAGGAACATAGAAATTTCGCAAGGTGTGAACTTTGAACTTCTTTGATACTCTTTGGGGTCCACGATTGTTTTAGAATTTAAAAGAAAAAGAGGTAAAGAATGATCCCTTCTATCAATCCTTTGATGTGTGGCATTTTTGCAGGGGTATACCACCTCCTCTTGATCCAAATTGGATCATTAGATTATTTGTCATCCATATTGATGCTTTCAGAGTGGAAAATTTAGAAGAATAATCTCATAGACCATTTTTATCAGTTGGTCCTAGTTTGGAAAATTACAGCTTAAAACCTTTTGGAGAAAGTTTAAGGCTTACTAAAAAAAATTGGTCCAAAAAATCACATCTATGTGACATCCACTGGTGTTGTTTTACACTAATATACCTTTCCAACGGTGTGAGAATGACCTCAAACAAGGTTTGTATCAAAAAGTTATGCCCCCCGGAAGTTGACCTTCCTATTTTTTCCACCATAATGCGAGAGGATGCCAAGTCATCCCCATTACACATGGAAAAGGGGCTAGACACATGACCATGATGAGGAATACTCTAAAAGAGTTGATTTGTAACTCATATTGAGGGTTTAATGAGTCAAGTTTAAGCCCTAGTTGGCTATCAGGTTGTATTATAATCAGACCACTGAGAGGAAAAGGCGTTTGATTCTATTCTAGTGCATTTTGTTCCATAATAGAGTAGAGTAGTTGAGAGAGGATAGAGAGAGGGAATGATGTAGAGGGTTTTCATTCTATAGCATACCACACGCCACAAATCTCACTCTTTTGTATTTACCCCATTCCCATGTCATATCATGTGTTATTATGGTTTTGTGAACGATTATTCTATTTGTTCTATATATTCTGCATTTTATATATTATGTGCATAAGAAAAAACTATATTTTAAAAAATTTATAAAGTTTAAGTAACATTTAACCCTCATAATGTATATTTTCACATTTCAGTAAATATTTATAAAAATTATTATGACGAATTGTCCAATATAATATCCATGGTATTTTATGGATCACCTCCTATTTTGTGGGTGTAACACTACTTTGTATCGCCCTAGAGTAAACCATCTAAGTGCAAGGTGTTACTTTGATCTAACCCAACTTCCAATGTCTAATTATGATAATGGGGTTACAAAATTTATCTCTTCCAAAGATAGCATAATTAACTTTGGACTACACCATCATGTTCGACTCGTTGTGAGCTTTCCAACAATATAAATTTTATTGAAAATATGACTTACGCATCAAAATTTATGGTCATTTAAAGTTTGACCTTCATAACCTTGTCATTTCAACAAGGTTTCCATGTGGCAATACCTTGAGGGACATGTGGCCCTGCCATGCCATCTATCATCACCATGCATACTACCTCATAATCACAAGTTGTGTCGCACTGTCACACCGCACCCCTTCACACCGAAACACAAACAAAGTTGTGCCCACAATGACCCGTTGTGTGATTCATATGTTAATTGTCGAGAACAATTCCCTTGTCCTTGGCCTCCATCTCCCAATTTGCTATGAGGTGTCACCCATTCAAACTCTTGGGGTGCAGTAAACACTTTTCATCTGTTGTCGGGAAGTTCCATGTCCCCCGACCCTATCAATCGCAACCTACCCTTCTTAGTGCACCTAACTCAGACCCTCGTGGCTGTGATGATGCCATGTTGATGTCACACTGCCACTTTGACCCCCTCCAAGGATGTCAGATGTCACTTAGATTCAGAGTCGTTAGCCTTCCAAAAATGCCTCTAACACCTTACACATGTCATATCATTCATATTCCACGTCCTGGTCCTTTTCACATCACTCTACCAACTAGGTTTTGGCCTGGTTCCCATTAGTGTACCGAATCCACATGCAAAATTGTGTCTCTCAATTATAACATTTACTAGGGTCATTATAGATCTCAGCCTACAAGCCTCCACATACTCACTCTCAAAACCCAGAGGCGCGAATGGGGATTTCTTCTATCACATTATGAAAGAACTTTCCATCTTATTCCATCAAACACTTAGAGAATTTTTATGGTTGTCCCTCTCCTGCGGTGACTATAGACTTAGCAACAAACTTGTTTTCTTCTAACTCTAAGGCATGAGGTTATTTCCTTCTCGGTATACGTCTTTCACTTATGTGTTATAACAACATAACAACGAAGTCCATAATTCTAAGGCATCAATATTGTGCCTCCATTTTGTAGACCTAAGGTGTGGATATTTTCACATCGTGAGAGTTATGTGAGGAAGTCTCTAATTAGGAGCCCCCACCTAAAGTTAACTTTTTAGCTCATTTAACCTCAAATCATTGAAGGTAAATTACTTTTGGCATGACTTTACTGCAACTATCAGCAGATGTTGTTGGCGCTTGCGCCTAAGTGTCATGCCTCCATTGTCTCTTCCTCATGGGATTCACACCCATTGCATTGGTTCCAAGGGCACTTTTGAACTAAGTTTCCCCATGTTATTGCAGGTCTCCTTGACCTTTACATAGATCGATTAGGCACTGAATTGAACTTATAATAATAATTACTCAATAGGCATCCCCGTGAGCTATTAACCACCACTGCAATAAAACAGGTCATTAGCACCAAAAATAACATCGGAATCTAGTGTCTTTGAGTATGTGAATTGGCTTCAATCAGCATCAAGAAATATGACACAAAATGGAATCATCACATGGTCGCCAAGAATAGCATCAGAAATTGTATCTTCCATTCTTACTTCCATTGTTGTATCCACTTGAACTTCTAGTTTTTCTCCCACTTGTGATTCTTGTTTTACTTCTGGTATGGCATCAAAAATATCTTCTTTTTTGGCTTCCTAATTAACACTAAGTTATGCTTCCATTATAACGTCCTTTGTTGTGTCAAGTTTTTCTTCCAATATGGTATCATTTGTTGCATCTATCTTTTCTTCCATTATGGCATCTTCTTTAGCTTCTAATGTGGCTTCCATTATAGTGTATTTTGTTGCTTCTAATATTTCTTCGATTATTGCTTCTGGGTTTGCTACTTGAATGGATTATTGGTTTGCTTCTTCTAGAACGTCAAGTTTCACTTCTAATATTTCCTCCATTATTACTTCTTTCTTTGCTACCTAAATTTCTTCTATTTTTTCTTCTCAAGTAACGCCAAATTTGGATTCCAATATTGCTTCCATTATTACTTCTTTGTTCACTACCTGAATTGCTTATGTTTTTGCTTCTCAGGGAATGCCATGTTTGGTTGCTAGTATTGCTTCCATTATTACTTCTTGATTTGCTACCTAAATTGCTTATTTTTTTACTTCTTAGGTGATGCCAAGTTTTGATTCCAAGATTTCTTTTGGTGTGCTTCTAGTTTGGATTCCATTGTTGCTCCCTTTTTTGCTTCCAAAATTGCTTCCCTGTTACCCTCGTGGTTTGATTCCTTTTCGTTGGAAGGTTTGCTCCATATTTAGCACCTGGGTTTGATTCCTTTTTAGGTCTAGGGTTTTCTTCCTTTGAGTGTCGGGATTTGTTTTTGAATTAGCCTCCAATTTTTCTTCTCATTAAGAAACTAATTTAGATTCCTATTTAAAGCTAGTAATAGCTCCAACTATGGATTCAAATTTAATGTTGAATTTCACTTCCATTTTAGAGCCACATTTTGCTTCCATTTTAACAACTCATGATGCTTCCTTTATAGCTTCCATTTATTAATTTAATATTTTTTTATTTCAATTAAATTAGTTAATTATATTACACCTCTTGAATAACTTATATGATTATAGAGTAAGTCATATTGCATTTGAAATATTCTATGCAATACCATTTATAAAGAATTTTTAGGGAAATGGACATCCATACAAACTAACAACATTCTTTTTAACTATAACTGGTATTTTTATATTATTAATAATAAAAATTGTTGGCCATTACTAGCTATACATAATGCAGGCCCATATTCACATCATAGATATTTCCAGAGCAAAACTCTTTCATGTTTCTTATAGTTAGAGAGCACAACACAACATTGGAATAAAACAACAAGATAATTTTTTTAACTACAACTTCTATTTGTATATTGTTAATAAATAAATTTGTTGGTATGTGAACAGCTACACATAATGTAGACCCACATAATACATGTCCAAATTATATAAGTCAAAATGATACAACTCAATATGGTACTGCAGGTGAAAATGATACATATAATAATAAACATGAAAAGCGACATCATAACGATTTATCAACAATGATCCAAGATGGAGTCTATATGATCAATGTCACTGGATACTACAACAGATTTCCCATTATCATCATCATGTCTATCATGATCATCATCATCATAATCATCATCATTGTCATCATCATCATCGTCTACCTTCATATCCTCTCCATCTACCTCATCATCATTTTCTCAAATGTCTAAGCTAGACCCAACATAATCTGGATCGATCTCAAGATCAATTAGATCTTCTGGAAGACCCATATTCTGCAAAAAACAAAACATTCAAAATGAAAAGTTTTTATTTATTTAATGAAATATTTAATATTTATGTTATATTTCTAATATTACAGCATATGACACAGAACCATAATCATATTACATCGTATCAAAGTGCACATATATACCATAATACAATTTCAATTAAATTACAACTAAGATGTCATTCCAATGATGCAAAACATTCAACAATTCTAATAAACATTAGTAAATTGTGGAATGTCGCCATACCTTTCTGTTGACTAGCTTGTGTGTTGTGTAGTGTACCATCCCCTGTTAAGAAGGAAGGGCCCTCCTTCTTAGTAGGAATCATAGGTTAGGAAGGTATTGTAGTTGTTTGATTTATTTCCTCTCGGTTATAATTCATTTGCGATTGATGTTACTATTTTTATTAGTCTTGTTGGTGCTTTATTGATTGCATAATCCTAACCTATGTATTGTATAACAACATAGACCTTGGACCGGTCCCTTTTTTAATGTGACAATTATTTAATTCTCATTACAGTTTGATGGTGTGTTCATTTCATTTGAATGTGTGTTTCACAATTTGTTGAGAGAATGGTTTCCAAGAGTGTTGCTATTTTTTGAATAAAAGTGACAGTGTGACAGAGTGGTTTTATTTTTCATTGTGTATTTATTTCTTGAGAGTGTGAACAAGGTTTGAAAGTGTAATTGCACTAGTGTTGAATTGTTGAGAGTGTGATTACAATGATTGAGTTTGAGATTCATTAGCATTATTCATCATTTTCCATTGCATATATTTTGTGTAATAGCCTTGTAATTAAAAAACCCACTCGGATTGAAAATTAATGTAAAGATTTGGAACTATTACTCTGAATTAAAAGGACAATTGTTCTGCCTAATAGCAAGTTGAAGAAAAACCTATACACAACTTTCACCTAATGGAAGTTGAAGCAAAACCTAGAATGTTGTATGAAATATGAAGCAGAATTAGTTAAGGATTGAAGTAAACATATAATAATTCAAAAGTGTGTAAATTATTAAATAAACAGTCTACAATTTGAATCAATCAGATTGGCCAATAAATGAAGTATAGGCATGCATTTTAGTGAAGCAAGGCAATTTTGGCATGTTTCACAAAAATGCACGCCCAACCTTCATTTGAAGGCCAAATTGAATGATTCAACTTTGAGAATACTTTTTTACTCATAATTAACATTAATTTTTCACATAGAAATTTCTATTGTGCAAGAATATGCCAAATTGGATAGATTTCATAGGGTTAAGGTCAAGGTTTGTGTGCCTCGAATAAATGAACGCCAAGACCTGTACTTAATTGACTGTGCGATAATCATCATTCCAACCTAAATATAAAACCATTTTATGCAACATACCATAGCCATTTTCATAAAGGAAATTTAGACATTGAAATCCAAGTCTGTTGGAATAATAATTGATCATAACTGGCAATGATCACAATCAGAATAAATATGCATTCCCCAGACAAACCAATTACACTCTTGGTAATGAAATTTGAAATGGGACATGATTGGATGATTCCTAACTTTAGTATATAACCTTGCATCATGTCTGACAAATATCCTACATAACTATGTTTCCCACTTATACATAGCCTTCACATAAGGCAATTCGAAGCAAAACTTTGAATGTTGTATGAAATATGAAGTATAAATATTTAAGCTCAAAGTAAAGATATAACAATGTAAAAGTGTGTAAAATCATTAAATAAACAATCTACAATTTTAATCAATCAGATTGGCCAATAAATGAAGGTTGGGCGTGCATTTTAGTGAAACAAGGAAATTTTGGCCTGCTTCACAAAATTGCATGCCCAACCTTCATTTCAAGGCCAAATTGAATTATTCAACTTGGAGAGTACTTTTTTACTCATAATTAACATTAATTTTTCACATAGAAATTTATGTTGTGCAAGAATATGCCAAATTGGATCGATTTTGTAGGGTTAAAGTCAAGGTTTGTGTGCCTCAAATAAATGCACACCAAGACCTGTACTTAATTGACTATGTGATAATGATCATTCCAACCTAAAAATAAAACCATTTTATGTGACTACCATATTCATTTTCAAAAAGGAAATGTTATACATTGAAATCCCGGTTTGTTGGAATAACAATTGATCATATCTGGCAATGATCATAGTCAAAACAAATAAGCACTCCCAAGACAAACCAATTACACTCTTGGTAATTAATGAAATTTGAAATGGGACATCATTGGAAAATTCCTAACCTTAGGATATAACCTTGAATCATGTCTGAAAAATATCTGCATAACTATGTTTCCCACTTATACACAACTTTCACATAAGGCAAGTCGAAGCAAAACTTAGAATGTTGTAGGAAATCTGAAGTATAAATATTTAAGCTCAAAGTAAAGATATAACAATGTAAAAGTGTGTAAAATCATTAAATAAAAAATATACAATTTTAATCAATCATATTGGCCAATAAATGAATCTTGGTCGTGCATTTTAGTGAAGCAATGTAATTTTGGCCTGCTTCACAAAAATGCACGCCTAGCCTTCATTTCATGGCCAAATTAAATGATCAAATTGGAGATTAATTTTTTACTCATAATCAACATTAACCTTGCACATAGAAATTCTTGTTCTACAAGAATATGCCAAACTCAATCAATTTCGTATGGTTAAAGCCAAGGTTTGTGTGCCTCAAATTAATGCACACTAAGACCTCTACCTAATTGATTGCATGATAATGATCATTCCAACCTAAATATAAAACCATTTTATGCAACATACTATAGTAATTTCCACAACGGAAATGTTATACACTGAAATCCAAGTATTCTAGAATAACAATTGATCATATCTTGCAATGATCACATTCGGAACAAATATGCACTCCCAAGCCAAACCAATTACGCTCTTGGTAATGAAATTTAAGTGGGACATGATTGGACAATTCCTAACCTTTGGACGCATCACGTCTCACAAATATATTACATAACTATGTTTCCCACTTATACACAACTTTCACATAAGGCAAGTAAGCAAACTTAGAATGTTGCATGAAATATGAAGTCTAAATATTTAAGCTTAAAGTAAATATATAACAATGTAAAAGTGTGTATAATCATTAAATAAACAATATACACTTTTATTCTATCATATTGTCCAATAAATGAAGCATGAGCATGCATTTTAGTGAAGTGAGGCAATCTTGGCCTGCTTCACAAAAATGCACGCCAGCCTTCATTTTAAGGTCAATATTTTTACCTATGAGGATTTTTTTCTTGAATTTATAAGGCAAAGTCTCAGTGTTGACCAAGTACATTTTGTTCCTACTTGAAAAGTACATATTTCCAAGCTAGAAAGGATTATATGGCCATTTATTTTAAACAATAGACAAGCCCTTACACAGGTGGAAGTGATTATGAAGGAGTTTGGTTTTGAGAAAGGAGAAAAGTGGTATTATGACCCTCACCATATAATTTCTAATAAAAGGGTGGAAATTAGTTATGCACCATATATTCATGAAAACAGAGCATAAACAGAAAAAATGGCAAAATCAAGCAACTTGGCCATGTGGCAAATTGCAGTAAAGCATGGATGTTGAAACCCCTATGATAAAATAGAAGAGTTTGAAGAGGACTTCTCCTGAACAATTAAATGTTGATATGTTGTCGATGACTAAACTGTCACAGTTGTTGGGGTTGTTAGCAGGAACACTTCTATTCATTTCCCTCATCATTGTGGGAATTTGAATACACGTTCGAACAACAGTAAGGAAGAGAAATTACTAAGCAACCACATTATACTCGAAGGAACTTTTCACTACGAGGGTCGATGCATAGGCACTATTGTTGTTGCTACCATGTGAAATACTACTTGTAAATGGTGGTTTTTCTGTGTAATTTTTATGTTAAAACCTCAAGGAAGTATTGTGGTGTAAGTTTGATGCTAAAAATCAAGGTAGTATAGTGGTGTTGCACTCTTGCAAGCCATAGCTCATGCAGAAGGTGAGATCAGGGGAGTAGATTGGCCTATGCGTTCACTGAGAAGCCTCGAGGTACATGTTTGCATATGTCTATGATTAGAGATAAGAATTGGTGTTAAGTTTATTTAGAGTGCACAAGTTTATAGTGCTCAAGCCAAACTTACTACATATTAGAAAGAAGGGTCAAGAGAAGCAATTTAAAAGTGCTAGTGAGAAAAAGTTTGCTACAAGATTTTTGTTACAAAATATTTAAGATTTATAGTAAATTCGTAGAAGGCATCCATATCAATTTCTAATGTGCATTCCCACACCATGGAATAAGCATAATAGTAAGTTCATAATCCCCGAAGCTTAAGTTGTTATTGGAGAATGTTGAATGGTTTTGTGGTTGTAAATGGACATGGTGTAGTACATAATGGTGATGTCACTTTAATAGATGAAAGTTACTCTCGTGGATACATCATATCAAAAGTGTAGAATATACATGACAAGATTAAGAACATTTCACTTATAAGGTGGTTCACTAAGCAGGTGGGTGGCAATAAGTTGGAAGGGGTTGGTCTAGAGGAAAAAAGGTATCAGGGAGGTAAAATAGGATGGAACTGTGGTTGTTGTTGGATATATTGTAGTCTATGTTGGTGTAGATGTTGTGGGTCTTGTGCAAGTTGTGCCTGATTTTATTTGGGATCTACTGAAGGTCACTACAAGTGGGGTCTGTTAACAATTACACTTAAGATTGATATTGCCCTACTGTGATTTTTCTTAGGATATTAGCTATACATTGCTGGAACAGAGAAGTAGAGAATGTCTCATATGCACTTGTTAGGGTAACATCTATGCTCTGCTACTTCTAATCAGAGGGGTGTTTGGAGTCGATCCCTGGTCTCCCAATTGGTATGGTATATTGGTCTAGAATGGGGACCATTGGCAGGGGAAGTAAGTTGGTACTATGAAAGAAGTTAATGTAATTGCTATGGTTGGTCACCAACTAGGAATTTGAATTTGGTCCATTTATGGATATTGGGATGTGTACAAGTAAGACATATATGTGGAATATTATCCCAGATTGAGTTTGACATCCTTGCAGAACCCTCCCGTTGTTTGGAGCGTCGTAAATATTTTCGAATGTGGAAGATAATACTGGTCGGTATATAAAATATTCCATTGGAGTAGTTGAATGTCAGGATCCATCCAAAACAAGTACATATTTCCCTAGTTAGATATTTCCTAAAGGATATATTCCGGGATCATCATACAATGCTTCCTAGATATTGTTTCAACCAATGGTCAATAAGTATTACTCTGCTATCCGATTAGTAGTGTTGTCATAAAGATAATTGGATGCCTGGTAGGTTGGTATTGAAGCAATCAAGACTCTTGTATTGGTTTGGATCTAGGGGGTTTGATTGACCCAAGGGGTCAAATTCTATAGTGGGCTCCATTTTATGTTATTGGGCATTAGCTAATATTTTAAAGAACAATGCCTCATTCATATGGCGCAGCCTTATGAAATCAAAACCTTGGATGTGTGGCAATCTGAATTGGGTGGTTGGTAGTGGTAACAAAATATTCATTAGTTTAGATACTATGATTTGACTGGTGGGGGATCATCTCCTCTCTCTACCCATTATTCAACTTCTTAATGGGCATGGGCTCTTCACCTTAGCACACATTGTCTGCCCACAAAGCGTACTAGTATTTCCCTCTACTAAATGGTTGAATGTAGACTAGTTTGCTCTTCCTCTTGTACATGCCATTGACTGGAAAAATTAACGAACTAACCTATCTCATGCTAGGATTACTTTTTTCTAGTAAGAATGATAGGCTCATATAGGGTGGGCGCTCCCATGGCAGTATCATCATTGCTAAAGAGGTATGCACATATATCATAAGAAATTATCGGCTCAATCATAGCCCAGATTTTTTGGCCCGCATGTGGAGATTGGAGGTTCCAACAAAATTGAAATGCTTCACCTAGTTAGTGTTACATAATCAAATCCTCACCTGGGAAAATCTTTCCAAGAGAGGATTTTAGGGCCCAGGGTTATGTCCTATGTATATATCGTTAGATGAGGAGGTTGTTCATCTTTTCTTAAACTTCCCTTTTGTTATCTCCATTTGGGAGGACCTCTCGAATTCTCTTAATTTCTTTCTGCAAGTGCATAGGTCTTCTACCACATATTTCCTTCTCAATTGGTCGAATTTCCACCTCATTTTTAGGACAATACCACTATATATATATATATATATATATATATATATATATATATATATATATATATATATATATATATATATATATATATATATATATATATATATATATATATATATATATATATATATATATATATATATATATATATATATATATATATATATATATATATATATATCTATATATATATATATATATATATATCGAGGCATTTGGTGTTGTAGGAATCCCTGCATTTTCGAGAATAAAGCACCAAATTCGAGATCCACCTCCCCGAAAATTGTGGCCTACTTTCTAGAAATAGGTCCATGGAGACCCTTTGTCAAAAGTTTCCACGGACTTTCAAGAACCTTGACAATTTTTCCCCTGTTGGTTTTTTTATGGAGCCTCTACAATTGGAGAGTGTGGGTGTGGAGCTATTATCATCTTTTGATCATCCCTAGCCTCCATTTATTTTGGTTAGGGGGGTCTAGCACCAATGTTAGAGCAGAGATGTTGGCTCTATGGAGGGGGATATGTAGTGAAACTTGACTTGTTGTTGAGGAGATACTGGTCGCTTAGGACTCAAAAACAATTGTTGATTGGGCCAAGGGTCATTCCACATTGGATGTGTCATCATTGTTACAATGGTTGGAGAAAATTAAATTCATGATGGTAACTTTCAATTCAATCTCCTTCTGCCGCATTTTTCGTGAAAAAAATGTTATGGCAGACTTACTCTCCAAGCGAGGGGCTTCTATCATTCCTAGGTAGATTCAATTCGATTTCCTTGTCAATGGATATATCTCCAATTCAGGGGTCTCCTTCTTCTAGTGATGGATATGTTTTGGTTTCTTTTTGGCACATGCCCTGTTCATACCTGTTATTCATCATTCGAAACTTTGTTGTAGGAAGGTGTCATTTTATTTTTTGTATGATTCTTTCTATGTATTGGCTTTGGTTCATGCTTCATTAGAGGAAGTTTTGGCCCTTAACTCGATATATTTTATCTTTACGGTTCCATAGACCTTCTCTCTTTCTCGACCTTTGAAGAAAATGGGACTAATAGATGCATACAGAAACTGGCATATGTGACGTTCTTCTGTGTTGTTTTTTCTTTTTGAAAAAGATAGATGTTGATATGGAGGATTCCTAGTCATAGAAGAGGACTAAAATTCAAATAGAGGATTAAGAATACATACAAATAAAATTACCAGAAGTACCTTCAAATGAACTTTGTTTTCAAATTTAATTTGGAAATCCAGGGCACACTACTTCCTCTTTTATCTCCACTAATTTGGTAGCATTCACAATAGAAGAGACTCCTTCATTTAAAACTTTGTAGAAGAATTATCAACAATAAGAGAAAGGATTTATAAAATGAGAATTAGTATGGAAATACAACATCAAGACCATGTTGCAGAACACAGAATCTAAGGTGCAATCATTAAGGAAGAAGTTAAAAATGCATGAGGCTGAACACACTCAAACAACTGAGTTGACTCAAGGCTTTTTGCTTGCAATCCTCTTGTTGTTTTCTTTTTCCTGTGTAGTGGTAGTCTTAATTCTAGTAATACTTAGAGTCTTGGATTTTGGAAATTCCTAGATACAATCATGCAATTTTTACCAAACACATGATTTAACAATTTTCACCAAATTAGGGAAACTGGCACAACTAAATTAATAAAGTAATTGATGTGTGTGAATGAGCATCATTTTCCACTTATAATAATACCAAATAGCATATTAAACATTAAATATATATATATATATATATATATATATATATATATATATATATATATATTATAAATAATTTTGTTTTCCAAAAAAAAAAAACTATTAAATTAAAATTTAATAAACCACTCCTTAAACATATCATTTAATGACACAACAATATAATTTATTTTTCCATTTGTTGTTATTCTACCTTCATATACATTACTTCAGTTATCTCAAGGCTATTTACATAAATTTATTTTTTAATTTTAATCTTTTATATTAATGTTTTTTAATGGTACAAAACTTGCCTAGCTTTAAAATAAATATTTAATAATGATATTTAAACAATTTAAACCATCACAACATTTCATTAATTGTTTTTTGGAAAGATATTATTTTATGTTTCCATGCATATCAAATTTAATTTCAAATTGAAATTTTCAATTAGAAAAGTGTGAATATTTAATTGTTATAATGCATATTTAGATTTCTATATTTTTTTTTAATTCATGATTAATTTACACTTTGTTGTGAATTAATTTTTGCATAAAAGGGAGGTACTAAGCAACAAATATTACACTTGTTATATTTGTTATTTAAAATGAGTTTTTGACTTCATATATGATTTAATATTTAATTGTAGAGAGTTTACAACTCGAACTTGTAATTCCAACAAATTGCTACTAAATTTTAGACCAAAAAATATACCAAAAAACCCTCCAAAAACATATAACAAAGAGAATATAATTTTTCAATATCATACAAATTGTACTACATACTCTCTAAGTTGAATCATTCAATTGGGCCTTGAAATGAAGGTTGGGTGTGCATTTTTGTGAAGCAGGCCAAAAGTGCCTTGCTTCACTAAAATGCACGCCTTGGAAACATAGTTATATAGGATATTTGTTAGACATGATGCAAGGTTATATCATAAAGTTAGGAATTGTCCAATCATGTCCCATTTCAAATTTCATTACCAAGAGTGTAATTTGTTTGGCCTGGGAGTGCATATTTGTTCCCACTGTGATTATTGGTAGATATGAGCAATTGTTTTTCTAGCAACCTTGGATTTTAGTGTATAACATTTATTTTATGAAAATGACTATGATATATTGAATAAAATGGTTTTATATCTAGGTTGGAGTGATCGTTATCACACAGTCAATTAAGTACAGGTCCTCGTGTGTATTTATTTGAGGCACATAAACCTTCACTTTAACCCACAAAATAGTTCCAATTTGGCATATTCTTGCACAACAGAAATTTATTTGTAAAATTTCTATTAATTATGAGTAAAAAAAAAAACCCTCCAATCTGAATCATTCAATTTGACCTTATAATGAAGGCTAGACATGCATTTTTTTGAAGTAACCCAAAATTGCCTTGCTTCACTAAAATGCATGTGAAGGCTTCATTTATTGGAAAATATGATTGATTCAAATTGTATACTATTTATTTAATCTTTTTGCACACTTTTTAATTATTATATGTTTACTTTGACCCTTAAATAATTCTACTTCAGATTTCATACAACATTCCAAGTTTTGCTTCGACTTGCATTATGTCAAAGTTGTGTATAGGCTCTGCTTGAACTTGCATTATGTCAAAGTTGTGTATAGGCTTTGCTTGAGCTTGTTGTTGGGAAGAACAATTGTCCTTTTAATTTAGAGCAACAGTTCCAACTCTTCACATTCATTATCAATCCGAGTAGGTTTTGCTATTACAAGGCTATTACACTAAATATATGTAAGGGAAAATGATGACTAGTTCTAATGAATGTCAAACTCAATACTCTAGTTGTTACACTCTCAAAATTCATTCACACTCTCAAGAAATAAACACACAATGTAATATTAAACCACTCAGTCACATTGTCACCCTTATTCAAAAATGAAGAGCACTCATGGAAACCATTCTCTCAACAAATGTTGAAACACGCATTCAAATGAAATGAACACACCATCAAACTGTAATAGGAATCAAATAACTTTCACACTAACAAAGGGACCGGTCGAGGACCTATGTTGTTACACAATACAAAGGTTAGAATTTTGTACTCATTAAAGCATGAACAAGACTAATAAAAACAATAACAGTAGTCGCACATGAACTATAACTGAGAGGAACTAAATCAAACAACTACAATACCTTCCTAACTTGTGATCCATGTTAAGAAGGAGGTCCCTTCCTTCCTAGTAGGGGTTGGTACACTACACAACACACAAGCTAGTCAATAGAAAGGTATGGCACCACGAATGATTGAGAAATGACATCAGGAGTAATAGTGGCAGTGGGTAATTACTAATTGAGGATAAGTTTATTGTGAGTCTGCTAGATGATAATTACTAAATTTGGCTATAGACATAGTGTATCGTATGATACATACCATACACTCCTACCCCAAATTAATTACAAAATTTGTCCTCAGCATGTGTAACAAAAAAATTCATATCCAATGTCATAATGAGGAGAAAAATAGGATGTTACATAGGAAGCTAAAAAGGAAGTTACAAAGGAAGCTAAAATCGATGCTAAAACAATGCAATAACAAAGAGAAAAATAGGACGTTACACAAGAAACTATACATGAAGCTACATTAGGAGCTAAGAAAGAGGTTAAATTGGGTGTATTTATCATTGACCTTAGCACCAACTATCTATGATCAACATAACAAAAAAAAAAAAAAGCCAAAATTAGCGCCATCCCGATAAATAGTGTAGATTTTTTTTAAAAGGTGGTGAAAAATACACTAAAACAGTCAGTGGGAGCAAAAAATGGAGCTAAATAGGAAGCTAATCACAGGGATTTATTGTAGTTCACTAACTTAAGCATATTAATACATGACCAAGCATGAGTGTAGGTAAACAAATCACATAGATGTGTCCCAATAATGAGTTTGTGTAATGTAATTCATGCAACAACGTTTCACATTATGGGCTTATCTTTCCCTCGAGAATAAGATAAGTAAACCATAGCACATTGACTTATAACACATAAAGATGGAAATTTTCTCTTAGAAAATCAGTCAACCAATATATTTCAATAGTATGACCAGTATTCACATTAGATAAGAAAATATGGCTTGCATATGGTCACTTATCTTAAGAGTTAGATGACTAGCAACTAGGAGAGCGACTTTCACTCTCCTCCCAATGGTAAGCTAATTGTATTGTTGCTCTTTCTTACAATTAACCACCCTTGAGCCAAATTCAGAGCTTGTGACGGAAAGTTCTCAAGGGATATCAACTATAGTCATATGCACATTCACATGGGAATCCAGAGCCCATAATGTCTCCACCTAGCATCAAGGAATCCATAGCACATAATGTCTCCACCCATAACAAGTTCAGAGAATCCAGAATTGCTAAAAAGCCACTCCACAACCAAAGCAGGGAATCCATAGTATCTAAATCTCTACCCCACAACAGGTTCAAAGTATCCATAATTGTTATAAATCCACCCCACAACTAGTTCAGGGAATCTAGAGCAATAATGCTCCACCCACAATAATACTATAGGAATCCAGAGATCCATATAGCTCCACCCACTTTGTATTTCAATAAACCAAAATGCATACCTCCACCTGTCTGTTGCAGGAATCCAGGGAACACTATGTGTTCCACTTGATAGCCACCATGGGGATCTAGAGATTTGGGTTTCCACCTGTTAACCAAAAATCACAAATCCAGAGGACCAAGTCTCCACCTGATCAAGAACACAAGAATCCAAAGTCATTGCACCACCTGATGTTCGTGTCTCCTCAATACATCTTGCCTCTTTATTGTTTGCTTCCTATTCCATGGAGTGTTGATTAGGGCATCCTCTGCCACAGTAATGGGATGGATCATCCCCTCTAATCGATGCCCATGTGCAACTTTAATCAACTAGCATTCATACCTTCAATCAACCGGAAACCCATACATAGGCTCAATTTATTGCTTTAATGAAACAATGAAAATGGGTGGCTCATTAATGGAGATTTAAATCTTGTCTCTTCCTCAAGAAAGCTTCCACACAACTTCTCCTCCACAAGTTCATGAATGTGTGTCCCACTCAGTCCAATCATCATTTTAGTATTTATATTGGCTTACATTAATCCAAATATCATGTACAACCAATATTTACAAGTAGGTTACAAAAGGATGTGACAAACCCCACCCCCTTAGAGGAACATTGTCCTCGATGTTCTACACCCGAACACAAACAAAATTTACAATAATCTTATATATATATACATAGATATATTCACAATTATAATTATAGTTGCCTATTCAACAAACAAAAATGGGTATGACAACCTCATATGATCAATAATCTCCCATGTGGCTTCCTCTAGTCCAAAGTGTCTCCAGTACACCTTGACCTTCTCTATGACTCGTTCCGAAGTGTGATCTGACTCTGATCCAAAATGCACCATAGTTTCATATGGAACTCTCCCTTTGGTTCTACCTTTAGCACAAACCAATCAATCACATGATTATCATCCTGCACATACCTTTTAAGTAAAGAAACATGGAAAACATCATGAGCCTTCATGGTGGGTGGCAAAGCCAGTCTGTATGCCATCAGTCCCACTCTTTCTAAGATCTAACATGGCCCAACAAACTATAGTGTCAATTTGGCACAAGACTCAATTTTTAAAGAACTCTTTATTAGTTTGAGACAAAGATACACATGATCCCCCACTTTAAATTCTTTGTGCATTTGAAGTTAGTTTACGTAGCTCTTCTACCTATCTCGAACTGTCTTTGAATTTTGCTTGAAGGTTGTGATTTCCTGTTCCATCTCTTTTAACATATCAAGCCCAATATTGACGTGGTTCACTAGATCTTTCCATCTAATAGGAGTGTTGCATTTCCTACAGTAAAGAGCCTCAAATGGACTCATTTTTAATGATTCTTGATGTCCACTGTTATAGGAAAATTCTACTAAATGTAGATATTAATTTCACTTCCTTAGATGGTGCATGACATACATCCTAAGCATCCTCTAACACTCTATTTTTCTTCTGTTCTACCCATATGTTTGGGGATGGTATGTTGTACTAAAAGCCAATTTGGTCCCAAAACCACTAAATAGTTCCTTCCAAAATTTAGAGGTAAACTTTGCATGCCTGTCTGACATAATTTTCTTAGATACTACATGTAGCCTCACTACCTGCCTCATGAAGACTTGGGAAATGTATTTTATTGTATGAGTAGATTTGACAACCATAAAGTGAGTTGTCTTTATTAGCTTATCCACCATGACCATAATGGCATCATGTTGCCTAGTTGTCCTTGGTAGTTCAGTAATAAAGTCCATGGAAATGACTTCCCACTTCCATCTTGAATGTGGATTTGTTGTGACAATCTTGTTGGGTGCTTAAATTGCAACTTTACCTATTGGAACGCTATGAACCTGGCTATGTACTCTACCACCTTCTTCTTCATGCTTGGCCAATAGTATGACTTACTCATAATGGTTATCATCTTTTGATATCTCGAATGACCAAAATATGGTCTTTTATGGTACTCATCCAATATGAGATTCTTCAATTGACCCTCACAATGCACATACCATCTTCCTTTAAAATTTAATAGTCCACCCTTCGTAATGGAGTAATCTTTGCTCTATTCTCATTATGGTTCTTGTTGTATCTGCTCTTTGATTTATTAATATTGCTTATCTTTTTTCTCAGCCTCATTAATATTTTCTCGAGTGTTAAATTCATAAGATCTCACACGATTATATGAGCCACCTATAGCCTCCTTATGAGTCTAGAAGCTACCTTGTTGTCCTTTCCTTTGATGTATTTGATTTCAAAGTCAAACTCTGATCAGGTGCTCAAAAATTATGCTCAAAAACAAAAGTGTCAAAATCTTATTAAACTTAGCTTCAGATCGAATAGCTCATCACTCTAAATCCAACAGTGCAAATGAAACTCAAATCCGATCTCATATGCATAATTTAGAGCAAGTCAAAGTTCAAGTTTGACTTGTCTACATGGCAGGATTAGATGACATGGAAAAGCCCTTCAGCAAATGAGGAGCCGCCAAGTGGAAGGCTTCCATTAGGCCCCCACATATCACAATCACAGTCACAGGCAGAAAGGTGTTTGAAATTGACCCTGACACAAACAGGTTGCGATTCGATCTAAACGCAATCCCATATCCCACGTGGATAAGAATCGGCCCCCAACAAACTTGGTTGCGATGCAATTTATCGCATATCGCAATCGTGGAAAAGGTTTGTGTTTGCGATGGTTCCAACAGTAATCACCAAATTGCGAATTTCGATGGACTGACTAGATGCAATATTTTATATGTTGCAGCTTGATGTCCCGTCAGGTCCATGATATCGCTATCGCAACATTGTCGTTGTGTTAACAAGACCTTTAACCAACCAAATTTCACCGATTGTGATTTGCGATATGACCAATAGGTTATGGCTCGCGTCACGACAAAATATTCACTCGATTAACGGGTTTTGGAAAGGAAATGTGGGTTTCTACCAGTTTTGGAGCAATTTATGGAACAAATAGTGGGAGAACTAGGAGAAGTCATAACTTCTTCAGTTCTTATCCAAATTGAATGCAAAAAGAGGCTAGATGGCAATTTTTTAGTATTTTGAACTCATTGAGACAGATTTCAGAGGCATTTGAGCATTTTAAACACATTTTTGTTGTAATTTTGAGCATAATAGAGAGGCCCAAGCATTGGTAGCTATAACAAGGAGACGTAGCCCAGGAGGGGTGAAATCCTCATCAAATCTCTATGTTGTGTGTTGTATTTTGATGTTCTTTGTTGTTATTTTGTTGTTTTTCAGCATATGTTTTATGTTAAATTTTTATTAACATTTACATAAGAAACTCTCATGGGAATTAGTTAATTAAGCAAAAATGGTGAATCCTTAAGCACTTAATAAGCAAATGATAAGCATATTCGGTTTTATTCTGAATGGAGAATTAGCATAGCATTACTAATCTGCTCCATTTCGGATCAAGTTGGTATCAGAGCACTGGTTTTTTCTTACTAGATTTTCTTGTGCAAAGAAGGATTTAATTGTTTGCAAGTTTGTGTCATGCTAACAATGTTAAAACTCAAAATAGGAGAAGGGTAGCTAGTTGAAAGCCCTATAGTTTGCTCAAGGGGAAGAAGAGCAAGGTTTCCAAATTCCTCTACACCAATACATCCTCAAGTTGCAAAAGTTGCAGTTGAGTCTTCAGAGACCATGTCTCGTGAAGGAGATCCTATCATGACAGAAGATGAGAAGACCTTCAAAAAGGCTTTATTTGATATGACAGAGATGGTGAAGGTCCTCTATGAAGAGAGGAATAACATATTGAAATGGGAATAGAGACAAGCCTCCACCATCTTCTTCATCTTCTACTTCACAAGAATCTTCACACTCTTCCACTAATACAACCCTTACTCATACTCATCATCATTCTTCAAAAGGAACTGGTAAATAACCTTTTCTAAAACTTTATGTTAAATTTGAGTTGCCCATGTACAATGGAGAAGTTAATGTAGAAAAGTTGGATAACTAGATTCGTCAGTTGGAGGTGTATTGTAGAATTCAAAACCTTCAAGATGATAATATCAAAATTCAGTTGGCTTCATTGAGAATGGAGGGTGCAATACTCATTTGGTGGGAAGAAAGGACTCAAGGCGAGATTAAAAAACATGGTAAGATCTCTATTACTTGGTCTGATTTCATTGTTGCTATAAAATGAAAATTATACCCTTTAACCCATATGCAAAAAGCTATCATGAATTGGAAAAATTTTAGACAGTTAAAAGGTAAAAATGTGCAAGATTTTAGGAGAAGAGCTCTTATGCTAGGAGTAGACTTGCAGTCACAAGATACTTTGTTGAAATATATAATAGGTTTTCATAGCTATCTTCAACAGGCCATTACTTTGTTGAAATATATAATAGGTTTTCATAGCTATCTTCAACAGGCCATTCTTATGTTTAATCCCATGAATAAAGCTACACACCTCAAAGAAAGAGGGAAAAATGTACAAGAAGAAGGTAAGAAGAAGGCATTCTAGAGTGGTGAAAAAGGAAATAAATTTAAAGGAAAGCATAAGAAAAATGCTTTTGTTAAGAAAGAAGGGGAGAAACCTGTGTGCAAGAATTGTTCCAAAGAGGGCCATGATGAAGCACATTGTTGGAAGCTTCATCCTGAATTAGGACCGAAGAAATTTAACAATAAAGGGAAACATAAGACCAACGTTGTTGTACAACAAGACTTGGGTTTTGACACAGGTGATGAAACCAAGATTGCAGCCATTATCACTAAAGGAAAAGTCGTGGCAAAAACAAGCAAAGAGGAAGTTGTGGCAAGCACCAGCGCAGTAAATAACTCCAACAACGATTCAAATGAAGAAAACAGAATTGAGTTGTTCCATATCAGAGTTATTTCCAAACACACCGAGGTTGATACGTTGTTTGACAGTGGATCCCAGACAAATTTAGTTTCTACATATTTGATCAAGAAATTGAATCTAGAAACCTTGCCTCATCATAAACTGTATCCATTGGGTTGGATAACAAACGATGCCAATCTTCAGGTCACACGGAAATGTGTTTTCATGTTTGCAATTACAGCCAATTTCGTTGATGAAGTTGAATTAGACGTAAGGTTGTTGGATATCTCTGGGATTGTGTTGGGAAGCCCGTATCTGTATGACCGAAAAGTCATTTTCCATAGATTTGAGAACAAATATCATTTGTTCAAAGATGGAGTGGAGTGTATTGTGAGAACCCATCGTAGAAATCTTAATCTGTCTTTAGCAAGTGCGGGGAAAATGAAGTGATTGGTCAATTCTAGCAAGAGTCTTGTGCTCCTTATGATCAAGCAAAAGAAAGACACAGAGCATGAATCCTTTGTAGGTTGTGATGTGAAGCTGAAAGTTGAATTGGTTGATGTGAACAATCAATATGGGGAAATGTTTCAAGAACCAAAGGGATTGCCACCAAAAAGGGGAATTCAGCTATAGCAAGATTGTCCACTCCCAAATATCGGTGTGTATCAAATGTTAATTCTGGAAAGTTTAGAAAACAATAAACAAGTCTAGGAATTGTTAGATAAAGGTGTAATTCGTCCCTCTACTTTGCCATGTGGTTCACCAATTGTTTTGGTACCCAAGAAAGATGGAACCTGGCACATGTGTGTAGATTATCGAGTTTTGAACAAAATTACCATAAAGAATCGATACCCACTGCTTAGAATAGATGATTTTATAGATCAATTGAAAATATTTCATTAAATTAGACTTGAGAAGTGGATATCATCAAATTAGAATAGTTGAGGAGGATATTTGGAAGACTGCTTTTAAAACCAAACAGGGATTGTTTGAGTGGCTGGTTATGCCTTTCGGTCTTTGCAACGCTCCAGCTACATTCATGAGAGTTATGAATGATGTTTTAAGATCCTTTCTTGATGAGTTTGTAATTGTCTATTTGGATGATATTTTGATATTCAGCAAATCACGAGAAGAGCATGTCAAGCATGTGAGGAAAGTATTGGATGTCTTGAAAAAAAAATAGTTATTTCTGAAGATGTCTAAATGTGAATTCGGGAAAACTTCCCTAGTGTATTTGGGCCACATAGTTGGAGGAGGTTAGCTGAAGATTGACCCCTCTAAAATTTTGGTCATTGTGAATTGGCCAATACCCAAATCAGTCACAAAAGTAAGGAGTTTTCTGGGAGCAGCGAGGTATTGGAGGAAGTTCATTGTCAATTTCTCTTCCATATCAACTCCACTACATGCTTTGACTAGCGTGAAGGTTGTCTTTGAATGGGGAGGCAAACAACAAAAAGAATTCGAGGCTTTAAAACAAAAGATCAATTCAGCCCCAGTTTTAGCATTGTCGGATTTGAAACAACCATTTCAAATACAAATAGATGCAAGTGAATACGCCATGGGTGCAATTATTTTACGGCATGGTAAGACCATTTCATTTCATTCTGAGATTTTTAATGGTGTTTTTATTAACTATCCTACATATGGTAAAGAGCTTTACGCATTGGTGCAAAGTATGAAGAAATGGAAGTGTTACTTGATGGGAAAAGAAACCATTATTCGCACTGATCATCAACCTTTACAATATCTGCAATCTCAAACAAAATTGCAGCAATCAAGGCACTTTCATTGGATGGGATTCTTACAACAATTCCACTTGGTAATTAGATACGAGAAAGCTATTTATAACAGAATTGTTGATATGCTTTTTAGACCGGTCGTTAATGTACCCATTTTACTCAAGAATAATTATGTTTTGCCTAAAAGTTACGTTGAACAATACGCACATGATGTTGAATTTCAAGAGGTATATTCAAACTTGAGTCAAGGCCACCAAGTTGAGGAATTAGACTACCATGTACATGATAATATGTTGTATCATTTGGGAAAACTTTGTGTTCCACAAGGAGAGAGAGTAAATGTCACAAGGGAATCACACACTTGCTAGACATTTTGGTGTAAGTAAAACAGTGGCAATTCTTCAGAGGTATTTTTACCGACCTCGTATAGTTGAAAGTGTGTCATGTTTCATTAGAGGTTGTTCATTGTGTGCAGTCAATAAGCCTAGTAATAGGAAACTAGGATTGTACACACCACTTTAAGTTCCTTCATGTCCATGGGAGAGTGTTTCTATGGATTTTTGTAGGAGGTATTCCTTTATCAAGAAACTATCATGATTATTTGTATGTAGTTGTTGATAGGTTCAGCAAGATGTGCATATTAATGCCTTGTAAAAAAAAATTACAGCTTAACAAACAATTCAACTTTTCTTTCAAAATGTATGGGTTCATTTTGGATTACCTACCTCTATTGTAAGTGATCGTGATTCTCGATTTGTTGGGAATTTTTGGTCAATTTTATGGAACTTGATAGACACCAAGTTGAAGAAAAGTACGGCCTTCCATCCATAAACAGATGGTAAAACTGAAGTGGTTAACAAGACAATTATTCATTTACTAAGAGGATATTGAAGCAAACATCCTAAGTTGTGGGGTGAACAGTTGCATTATATTCAGCATGTTTACAACTGAGCAAAACGCTATTCTACTCTAACTTCGCCTTTTGAGGAATGTCTTGGTTATTTTCCTAAGTCACCTTTGGATTTCATCTTTCAGAAAGATGTAGTTGTAGATGGACATGGCAACATAGACAGAGCAAAGAAATTCATTGAGAAAATTCAGTTGATTCACCAAACAGTTCAATAACAACTAGAAAAGAGTCAAGGAAAGTTTAAGGCAAGGCATTATAAGCATCGTGTCGATCATCAGTTTCAAGTAGGTGATGAATTTTGGCTCCACATTAGCAAGAAAAGGCTTCAAGGTGAAGGTAAAAATTTGAAACCAATCCGTTATGGTACATTTAAAATTCTGGAAAAGATTGGTAATAATGCTTTCAAGCTTGATTTTCCTTCATATATGCAAATTTATTCCATTGTTAATGTTGAAAATTTGAGATTGTATGAGCCTCCTTTTATTGAAGATCAAGGAGAAAGTGTACATATTCCATCAATTGAATATTTTCCTCCAGAACTTCTTGATGAGCTTCAGTAAGACACCATACTTGACAGAAGAATGAGGTCATCAAAGAGGGGAAATTTTGATTATCTTCGAGTGGGTCTCAAAGGTACAAATCCATCAAAGGCCAAATGGATTGAAGAGGGGAAGGTGAGGGAACAATACCCTTATTTGTTCAATCGCTGAATATAATCTTTTGGGGTCCAAAAGGCTTCCAGTGGGGAGGAGTGATCAGGTGCTAAAAAATTATGCTCAAAAATAAAAGTGTCATAATATTATTAAACTCAGCTTCAAATCGAAGATCTCGTCATTCTAAATCCAACGATGTGAACAACACTCAAATCTGAGCTTGTATGCAAAAGTTGGAGCAAGTCAAAGTTCAAGTTTGACTTGTCTACATGACAGGATTGGATGACATGGAAAATCCTTTCAGCGAATGAGGAGGCACCAAGTGTCAGGCTACCATTAGGCCCCTACATATCGCAAATCACAGTCATAGGCAGAAAGGTGTTTGAAATCTACCCCGGCACGGACAGGTTGCAATGTGATCTAATCGCAATCACATATCATAAGTGGATAAGAATCAGCCCCCTGTGAAGCCCGGTTGCTATGTGATTTATCACATATCGCAATCGTAGAAAAGGGTTGTGTTTGCAATGGTTCTGGCAATAATAACTGAATTGCAAATTGCGGTGAACTGTCCAGACGCAATATTTTATATGGTGCAGTTTAATGTCTTGTCGGGTCCGTGATATCGCTATCGCAACATCGTCACCGTGTTAACAAGACCTTCAACCCGCGAAACTTCGCCGATTGTGATTTGTGATACAATCGACAGATTATGGCCTATGGCGTGGTGAAAAATTCGTTCAGTTGGCGGATTTTGGAGTGGAAATGTGGGTTTCTGTCGGTTTTGGAGCAATTTGTGGAACAAATAGTGGGAAAACTAGGAGAAGCCATAACTTCTTCAATTCTTATCCAAATTGGATGCAAAAAGAGGCTAGGTGGCCATTTTTTAGTATTCTAAACTCATTTAGATAGGTTTCAGAGGCATTTGAGCACTATAAACACACTTTTGTTGTAATTTTGAGCATAATAGAGAGGCCCAAGCATTGGTAGTTGGACCAAGGAGACATAGCACAGGAGGGATGAACTCCTCATCAAATCTTTGTGTTGTTTGTTGTATTTTGATGTTCTTTGCTATTATTTTGTTGTTGTTCAACATATTCTTTATGTTAAATTGTTTATAACATTTACATAAGAAACTCTCATGGGAATCAATTAATTAAGCAAAAAGGGTGAATCCTTAAGCACTTGATAAGCAAATGATAAGCATCTTGGGTTATATTCTGAATGGGGAATTAGCACAGCATTACTAATCTTCTCTATTTCAAATCAAAGTCATTGATGAATTTCAACCACCTTACATGCTTGGCTTTAAACTTTGGTTGGTCAAACAAGTACTTTAGCCTCCATGGTATGTCATCAATGTAAATTTCCTCCCCAAAAGGTAATGTCTCCACTTCTTCAATGCATGGACTATTGCTTCCAATTCTAAATCAAGAGTGACATACTTTTGTTCATGTTCATTTAACTTCTTGGACTCATAACAGACTACTTATTCCTCTTACATGAGGACTATGCCCAACCCTTCTTTGTAAGCATCCATGCACACCACGAAATCTTTGTCCATGTTTATCATCATTGCTATTGGTGCATGTATAAGTAAGTGCTTCAGCTACTCAAAGCTTTTAGTACATTTGGTTTTCCATTGAATTTACTCCCCTTTCTTTGCAGCGTTGTGATTGGGTGTCCAATCTTAGAGAAGTTCCTAATGAATCTCCTATAATAGCCTACAAACCCCATAAACAATCTTACTTATGCTAGATTTTGTGGAGTTTCCCATTCCATGGTTTCCTTAATTTTTTTGGGGTCAACTTACGAACCGTCCTTTGAGACTATATGCCCTAAGTATTGGATTTGGGACTGAAAGAACTCACATTTTCCAAGTTTTACATAGAGATTGTGCTCTCTCAGTGGTTGTAGCACAACTGTTAGGCGTTTCACGTGCTCTTCCTTGTTCTCAAAAAACCAAGATGTCATAAAAAAATATTGACACAAGATTATCCAAATAAAGACACAAAACATTATTCATCAAACACATGAAGGTAGAAGGGCATTTGTGAGCCCAAATGGTACAACCACAAAGTCGTAGTGCCCATACCTAGTTCAAAAAGTCGTTTTATGAATATCTCCATCCTTAATGCCCACCTAATGGTACATGGATCTTAAATAAATTTTCGAGAAGACTACTACTCCCTTTAGCTGATCAAATAATTCATTGATACGCGACAATGGATATATGTTCTTAATGGTGGCCTTATTGATTTATCTATAGTCAATGCACAACCTCAACATGTTGTATTTCTTTCTCACAAATAGGATTGGTGCTCCCCATGGCAACACACTCAGCCTAATGTGACCCTTGCCCAACATATCTTTTAGCTATATCTTCAACTCCATCAGTTCTGGTGGCTCATTCAGTAACGGAATTTAGATGTTGGTGCTATTCCAAGCATTAATTCGATTGAGAAATCAACCTCCCAGTGTGGTGTTAATCTTGGGATTTCCTTAGGGAAAAAATCCTCAAACTGTTTTAAAAGTTGGTGTTCCTCATACTGTTGTTACTACCTTCATCTTCGCTAGTGATGTGGACAAAAAACAACTTGCACCCTTTATAGACACAACGCTTTAATTACAACGGTGTCACTAGTTTGATTGATAATGGCTTGACCTTCCCTTGTAGCATTCTCTATTCCACGCTATCTACGAGGCACTCGATCGAATTGCAGTACAAATTGACCTTGGTCTTGTGTTGTGTAAACAATTCCATCCATATGAGGATGTCATAAGCACCTAGGGGTAATATATCTACATTCACTATGGTTAGCATGTTGCTTAGTGTGACCGTGCATTGCCTTTTTTCATATTCCACTTGTTTCTTAGTTTCGGTGGCTAACTTAACTAGCCAAGACTCTTTATGTGTTGTTCTTAGTAAGGTACATTTCTCGACAACCTGAGGGCTTACATAACTAAAATTTGAACCTGGTTCTATTAAAATTGAGATAGCCTAATTGTTAATCATACCTTCCATTTCAATTATTAAGGCCTGATAATTGGCATGTATGTTGTCTATTGTTGCATAGATGCACAACATACTCTGATCCATGTCGTTTACATTCTCAGCTTCCTACACATTGTATGCTATTGGGCCATTCTGTTGTCACTGCGGGTAGTCCTTCTATCGGTGGTTCTTTCCAAATGTCCAACACTACATGGATCTTGCTTTGAACCTCTGAGCCTCCACTTTGGTGGGCTTTGTGAACCGATCATTATTTGTAGTGGTAGACTTCTATTGATGTTCTCCCTTAGCATGAGTAACCGACCTAGTGGTTTCTTCTATGGGCTTATGGTCGTTCCCAATAAGGCCAGGCTTTCCCTTTAGCTTCCAGTTGATTCTGAACTCCAACTTTTGTTTTGATCATTCATAGTAGTGCTTCATTTTCTTGATGGCCTCATCCAATGTATTTGGCTTAGTGAACTCTATTTTCTCCCTAAACGCCTGAGGTATTCCAGTGATATATCTTTGAATCTTTTCCTTCTCTTCTTTGATGTAAGGTACATATCTTAGCAGCTCCAAGAATTTGGTAGTATTTTCTTCATCTATGAGTTGCCCGAGTTCGAGCTCATATAATTATTTGGCCTTCTTATCATAATATTCTTTTGATAGATACTTCTTCTTGGAGTATCTCTTAAACCTTTCCCAATACATCTCCTTCTCTTTGGTATCCTCCACGTTCCTTAACTCTTCCCACTAGATGTCAGCCTTGCGCTTCAGATTGAAGATGGCCACGCTTGTTTTTATATTCTCACAATAATTTTGAACTCTGAAGTACTTATTCATCCCTAAAATTCATGCCTCTGCTTTTTCAAAATTCTTCACCTCTCCATCAAATGTGGGATTCTTTGCCTTCTTGAACTCTTCTGGCACAAACTCCTTTCCCTTCCTTCTTTGTTGGTAATGTCTTTTTGTTTCAGCACTAAATGTTAGCTCATAACTATCCATCATTCTCTCTGGAGTACTTAAAGAGGTTCCTCCCTTTACTATGTCTTCAATTCCCTGCCCATGTCTTCTCCTGGATTTGTTGCCTTCTACACCGTCAACCTTTAATTCTTTCCTTCCATGTCCTGATGAACTTTGCTTATACTTATAACTAGCTCCTAACTCATGTTGTTTATGTCTCTTTAGATATGAAAGGCTTTGCAATATAATTTACAATTGTTCTTGCTTCTCCTAGGCCTTGATAATCCTCTCATTATCAGCCTTGCAACTTCTTAGCTTAGCCCTTAGACTTTTGAGAGTATCCATCCAACCAAGAGAGCCCTCATCTCTTCCTTTTTCTACTAACTCCTCTTCATGACTATGTTTGGACCTATCAATGCTATATTTCACTATATTGTTGCTCATCTCTTGTTCCTTGATGTCTTGTTATGTGTTTTCAAACACATGCACTATTAGAATATCCAAAACATGAATACATATTCTTAATCATCACCTTGCCTCATTAGGATATATATGTCGGTGCAAACTATCTAAAACATCACACTTGAAGTTAACATGTACGTTAGATGCATTAATCATATCAAAATCAATGTGCATACCACATATAGATCACCATCAAATGACACATTACACAACATCAATTAGTATGGATATTATACTCTGAGATCGAGCCTATCACACTATCATATGATGTTAAAGACCCAACTTATCTCTAGATGTCCAACCTTAAATGTAATGGTCTTAATCTCCTTTGTTCTAAGCCCACCCAATCCAAGTGTTGAACTCAAATGCTTTAATACCACTCTGTAACACTACGAGTAAACCAGTTTAATGGGAGGTGCTACTTTACACTAACCCAAATTCCTGTAGGTTTTAACCCTGGACATAAATTACATGTAAACAAATTCTTAAAACACAAAAAAAAATATACACAAATATTTTCCCCAAGATCCCAAAACCGGGACTACCAGATTGAGTTTTCATTATATTCCTTTCAATGTTGCAATACATATATACACATGTTGAAGCATTCATAAACCCTAATCCACTAACCCTATATTAGAACATAGTTGTATTTCTATTGACCATATCTACAAAATACCATGGGTAGAAAACCATTATGCCCAAAACCATGCGCGAAAACCCTGCACAAAATTGCCTGGACCCAAAAAGAAAAAAAAATTGGGGGTAGTCGTGGAAAGAATATAACACATACCTTACACTTCCAAGGTCTCATTATGAAAATTGGGTTACAAAATTTCACTCTTTACAAAGATAGCAAAATTAAATTTGGCCTACATAATCTCATTCAACTTGCCAAGAGCTTTTCAACGATATAAATTTATAAAAAATAAAACTTACGCATCAAAAGTTATTGTCATTTAAAGTTTGGCTTGCATGAGCAAGGCTTCCATGTGGCACTACCATGAGGTCCATCTGGCCCTACCATGTTACTCACAATCACCATGCATACCACCACATAATCGTGGGTTGTGTCGCATCACCGTACCCTGCCCCTTTAAGCCGAAGCACAAATGAAGTCATGCTTGGAAGGACTTGGGGTGTAATTATTATGTCAATTGTTAGGAATAATTCTCATCTCCTTAGCCTCCGTCTCCCAGACTGCTACGAGGAGTCACCCATTCAAACTCCTGGGGAAAGGTAAACACTTTCCCTTATGTTGTTGGGAAGTTTCATGTCCCCCAACCCTGTTAACCATGGCCTACCCTTCTTAGTGCACCTAACTCAGACACATGTGATTGTGATGATGCCATGCTAGGATCACATCGTCAGGTCACCCCCTCCGAAGATGCCACACGTCATTCTAATTCAGGCCCCCTGTTTGTTGTTGAGAATTTTCTTGTCCCCCAACCTCATCAATTGCATCCTACCCTTCTTAGTGCACCTAACTGAGACCCCCGCGATTGTGATGATGCCATGTTGATGTCACACTGCCGCATGACCCCCTCTAAGGATGTCATGTGTCACTCAAATTTGGGCCCCTTGGCCCTCCAAAAAGATCTCATGAATGACACATGTCGCGTTGTTTGTGTTTCATATCCTCATCCTTTCCACGTCACTCTACCAGCTAGGCTTTGGCTTGGGTCCCACCAGAGTCTTGACTCTACATGCAAAAATCTGTCTCTTCTTTATAGCATTTCCTGGGGGTGTTGTGGAGCCTACCCTACAGGCCTCTACTTACTTGCTCTCAACGCCCTGATGCATGAATGGGGATTTCACATGTTACATGACGGAAGAACTTTCCATCTTATGCCATCCAACCCTTAGAGAATTTCTATGGTTGTCCCTTTCGTGCGGTGACAATCAACTTAGTAGAAAACCCATTTTCTTCTACGACTAAGGCATGAGGTTCTTTCCTTCTCTATCTACCTCTTTCCCTTCTATAGCAATGTAACAATGGAACCTGTTTTGATTCTAATGTGTCAAGATTATTGCCTCCATTTCCCAAATTCAGGATAGGGGTCTTTTCTGATCGATACCATCCCACGAGAAAATTAGACCCCCCCCCCCCAACATTAACTTATTGGTTCTTCTGGTCTTGAAGACTTGAAGGTAAATTACTCAGGGCATGACTATAATGAAATCATTAGCAGAGGTCTTTGGCACTCATGCCTAAGTGTCATGCCTCCATTATCTCTTCCTCACTGAATCCATACCCAATGCATCGGTCCCAAGGGGAATTTTGAACTGAGTTTCCTCATGTTATTGCGGGTCTCCTCAACCTTTACACAGATTGACAAGGCACTCAATCAAACTTTTAAGAATAATTACTCAACTTATAGTAGCCCACTAAGCTATTAACCACTAACTTAAGCATATTATTACATGACCAGGCATGAGTGCACACAAACAAGTCAAACAAATGTGTCCCAATCATGATCATGAGTAATTTAATTCATGCAACAATATTTCACATTTTCGGCTTATCTTTCCCTCAAGAATAAGATAGGTAACCCATAACACACTGGCTTATAACACATAGAGATGGAAATTTTCTCTTAGAAAATTAGTCAACCAATACATTTCAATAGTATGAGTAGTATTCACATTACATAAGTAAATAGGGGTTGCATCTGGTCAATTATCATAAGAGTTAGATGATTGGGAACTAGGAGAGGGGCTTTGACTCTCCTCCCAATCATAGGCTAACTAAATTGTTGCTCTTTCTAAGTCCATGATGGAAAGTGCTAAAGGGATATCAACTCCAATCATATGCACATTCATATGGGAATCCAGAGTCCACAATGCATCCACTTGGTATCTAGGAATCCAAAGCACACAATGCTCCACCCAATACAACAAAATCAAGGAACCTAAAGTATATATAGCTCCACCCCACAATAGGTTCACATAATCCATAACTGCTACAGCTCCACTCCACAACTAATTCACAGGATCTAGACCGATAGTGCTCCACCCACAACAATATTACAAGAGTCCAAAGATCCAAACATCTCCATCGAGTTTGCATTTTAGGAATCCAAAACGACAGTGCCTCCACCTATCTCCCATAGGTTAAGAGAATCCAGAACTACTATAGCTCCACTCCACAACCAATTCATAGAATCTAGACCGATAGTGTTCCACCCACATCAAGAGTTTAAAGACCCAAAATCTCCACCTAGTTTGCACTTTAGGAATCCAGAATGACAGTACCTCCACCTGTCTCCTGCAGGAATCCAGATCATAGTATGTATTCCACCTTATAGCCTCCATGGGGATCCATAAAGAAGGGTCTCCACCTGTTAACCAAAAATCAGAAATCCAGAGGACCATGTCTCCACCTGATCAAGAACACAAGAATCCAAGAATCTAAAGTCCTTTCTCCACCTATTGTTCATGTCTCCTACGGGTGTCTTGCCTCTTCATTGTAAGCTTCTTTTTTATACCTCCAGTGAGCTATGTGTCATATCCTTTCCTTTTGCCATTTTTTTTGTATTCGTCTGTTTGCATCAATGCACACATAATCTCCCCTTTTTGATCTCTATGTTTCGTGGCTTGTTGACCAGGGCCTTTTTTGCCACGATAGTGGGGCCAAGTCTCACCTAATCAAGAACACAAGAATCTAAAGCCCTTGCTCCACCTATCGTTCATGTATCCTTAGTGTGTTCTGCCTCTACGTCTTGCCTCTTCATTGCTTGCTTCATTTTTTTGCCTCTACTCATCTACGCATCGTCTCGTTTCCTTTGCTTGTTCTTTTTGTTTTGTAATCGCCTGTCTACATCAATGCACACATAATCTCCCCTTTTCCATCTCTATGTTTCATGGCCTATTGATCAGGGCCTTCTCTGCCATGACAGTGGGACAACTCATCCTCTATCATAGACGTCCATACAAATCGTTAATTGATTGGCGTATGTTCCTTCAGTCAGCCAAACACCCATACACTGAATCAGTTTATCCCTTTAATGCAACAAGGAAAACAAGTAGCTCATTAATGGAGATTTAAAGCTTGTCTCTTCTCAAGAAAGCTTCCCCATAACTTCTCCTCTGCAGGCTCATGAATCCGTGTCCCACTCAATCTAATCAACATTTTTAATATTTATATTGGCTTACAATAATCCACATATCATGTATAAGGCAATATTTACAAGAGGCTGAAAAAGGGTTGTTACAATGGGGGGTGAGTATATTCAACACTAGTGCACCGAAGGTTGCCAACTTGTTGGGTTGAGCTTTTTGGTCCGCAACAAACATTTTACTCCGGAAATTATTATGAACTAACTAAATCCATTTTGTACTAAAGTCGTCCATGGTTTGATAACTAGCTAATCTTAAGCTTGAGGAGCCTGATTTAATGAGATTTGAGGTGGGCTTGACTTGGCCGTAAGTAGTTAGTTTTAGACGTTATGATCTTGGTTTAGGAACATGAATTAGGTGTTGAGGAAATTAATGCACCATACTGGTTAGTTAAACATTCCATCTCTCACACGGTTTAGGAAAAACCTTTTTAGGTCACTTGACATGCTAACTAAAGATAATACCTCTTATAAGTCTAATGTGAGAACAATTCACTCGTGGTAGATAAAGTTGTTTAGCAAGGTAGATATGCACTTAAAAATGATCAAAATTGCACAAGGAGACAATGAAATTATACCACAGTAGGTAATAAGGTCCCTTGGTCCAAACAATATTTTATCCAAATGAAAATAATGATAATGGTGTTTGTGTGAAACCCATGGATTGCAAGCAATCATGACAAGAGAGTCTTTCTCGTCTAAGAAATATAGCATAGGAAAACACTTTATTTAGATTGAAAGCATTATGACGTTACTATCCATATTATCTATTATATCTCTTTCATTGATACCTTAATAAAAAACTCCAAAATATATAATCAACAATACACACAAAAATATAGCATAGGAAAACACTTTATTTAGATTGAAAGCATTATGACTTTACTATCCATATTATCTATTATATCTCTTTCATTGATACCTCAATAAAAAAACTCCAAAATATATAATCAACAATGCACACAAGTCAAACTCTACCTGTTATAAATTATTAACTAGAGTTGATATTTCAATATATTTGTATTCTAGCACTAGATGTCAGGAATTAAATATATGAACTATGACCAAATAAATCATTAAAGCTCCCTCCATAGAAGACCCACCACCTTAATATTTCAATGATATTTCAAGTGAAGATAATGTTTGGCAAGGTGCAATGAATGAACTTTAAGAAAAGAAGAGAACATTCCAATCACGTTTAAATCATTCACCGTCATGTGAAAGGAAAACTCCAAATCACATAGATTCTCAATTCTTTGCCATTGGCCAATGAAAAAGCAATGTTCCCTTTGTCGTGATTATTATTATTATTATTTGTCGGTAGGTGAGTTATTTATCATATCCCGAAAATTGGATTACGTTTATTTATTTATTTTTGTCATGGAGTTCAAAGTAAATTCTAGTAATAAAGTAGTTTATTAGTTTGCTTATAAATTGGTCAAATTAATTTGTACTTTAAAAAATTGCAATTCAGGAATATCCCAGTAACTAAAATCATCATTTGGGTGGGATTGGACATTAATTCATAATTATGCACCACCGACGAAATTGTAAATTGTATTGATGACTTTTTCCCACCGTAAGATATCCCACCAAACACACCCTTTTTATGAGTAATTACATTTTTACATATTTATTTTAAAGATATATAGGGATTGTAATTGTATAATTGAAGTTTTGTATGGGAATTTTTTTTAATAAATTCATAAAAAAATTATGAATAATTTTTAGTTGTTTAAATATTTTTAAATGTATAAATAAATTTAGTGTCTTTAAAATCCTATTTTATAGATTTTATAAATTGTATAGGTTGTATATACAATTCCAAACTCGATTATATAAAGTGTATAATTCAAACATGTAATTCTAAGTAATTCTTATCAAATTTATGGTAAAATTGACCAAAATATATAGAATAATTAAAAAAAAATCAAAATGCACAAGAATTAAGCTACACTGATTATAATTTCTTTAATAATATATATTCTTAATTGAAACTAAAATTTTTGCCTACTACTGTTACATCAAATATGTCAAATAGATTGCACCTGGATTGCATACACTGCATAATTCAAACACACAATTCTAAGTAAGTCCTATCATATTTAGGGTAAAATTGACACACACACACACACACACACATATATATATATGTCAATTTTACCCCATATATATTTATATATATATACACACATACACAAGAATTAAGCTATAATGATTATAATCTTCTTGATGATATTTTTTTTAATTGAAACCAGAATTTTTGCTTATCATTATTACATCAAATACAATTATTCATAAATGTCACAAATGGGCTAGTCACATCAAATATAATTGTTTCATAAATGCTACATTATTCACTACATATCTTCAAAGACTTAAGCCCAAGCAACGAGGAAATAAATTATTCACCAAACCACTAGAGGCTAAAATCCTTTGACACTTCTATAATATTTGTGTACTAAAATTTTTGAAAAAATATATTTATATCGCTTTAATTAATATAAAATATTAATATATAATTTATATTTATATTATTATAAAAAACTAAATTAAATTTTGGAAAGACAAATTTATTGTTGATGAAGATTGGGTGTCATGATCATATGTTTACCCAATGTTTTTGGTGAGCCCTTCACCCATCTTGAGGGGCTTGAAGCTTACTAATGATGTGAAGAGTGCTAGGCTCCTATAAATAGAGGATTGTGTTAAAATATAACCATTAGAGATGGAGAGGAGGGTAAATAAATTAGATAGGAAGGAATTGATGATTAAATGTGAATCGAAAAAGGGAAATAAAAGAGAATTCGAAAAGGGAAATAAATTATTAAAGAATTAATAACTCTCCTTTTTATTTCTCTTTTCCGATTCTCCTTTATTAAAATCGAATTTAATCATTGATTCCTACCTACCTAGTTTATTTACCCTCCTCTCTACTTCTAACAATTATATTTTAATGCCATCCTCTATTTATTGAGTTCTAGCACTCTTTGCATCATTAGTAAGCTTCAAACCCCTGAAGATGGTTTTGACACACAATTCTCCAAAAGTATTCTATGTTAAAAGACAAATTTAGTCTTAATTGTAAATATTTAATAAATTAAAGTTAAAATAAAATTATGGTAATTTTTTAAATATGAAAATACAATATAGCTAATTTGAAATATTTAAAAATAATTCATCTCTTTGAAATAGATAAAAGATATATTTTTTAAAAATCCTATGAAATTTATCTTTAACCTCAAACACAATATCAGGACCTCCTCCCATGTTGAAGACTAGCACAGTCATAAACCTTTATAAGCATCAATTTATAACATAAATCAAAACACTTACCCCATGATACATCTCACATTATTACCTTTATTACCAACAAAAAAAATACACATAAGAAGTAACTCAAATATCACTTTATTTTAAATTATCTATCTATCTATCTATCTATCTATCTATCTATATATATATATATATATGAATGAGTTAAACATATATAAAGTTTTAATAACACTCAACAATATTCTTAACTATGGTGATTCACCCCATTTCTATGGAAATTTTTATCTTGTAAGTAACTTTTGTTACAATAACATGGACCAATACCATGGCTTATGAAATAATGCATGCCCAATATGACATTTTCTTTAATTAATTAAAAGAGCGTGATTAACTTATAGATATTTCTTAACCATTGATCTCTGAATGCTACTATGAATATTTTGACATATTTCATAGGTTAGATCTCTACCATGCACCTAATAATTATTATAATTAAATCAAAATTGTGGAAGGCCTATTGTGAAGTAGACATGCATGTTAGCATAAAAAGGTATGAGGGTTCAAACATGTATGTGGATTCAAATCCTGTCTAGAATATAAAATATTTGTGTTTTACACTTGGAGCAAGTCTTTATTGACAACACGAAAGGGCGACAAGAGTAGGGGATTGATTTTTCATCTTGTGGATTAATGGGAATGTATTTTTGCATGGGGATTATGAACAACCTCCAATAACCAAACAAAAGCCTATGTGCTTTTACAAGGTCTCAACTTCGACAGGAAAAAAGGGGTATCAAGTAATCACTGTTGTGGGGACTCAACAATCCTTATAATCCTTCTTATCAGTAACTCCCTTTCACCATATTTCAAGCTTCAAACTATCATCAAAAGGATATATCAAGCTCTTGAAAGGTTCAAAACCAATGTCTTTTCCATGTTCATTGTCATAATAACCGAAATGTTGGTTGTCTTGCAAATGAGGGGCCTCTCATAGCAAAAGGAGTGTTCAAGTGTGGGAAGGAGATCTTCCTCACCTCTATCCCCTAAACTCTCCATGAATAATTCCATTCGCAATGCCCAAGCCATGTTGGGCACCATATGCAAGGATAATGGTGTGGACCAACCCCTACTTGGATATGAGTTTAAGGTATAACCAGAAGGAGGCAATCTCATTATTATACAAGTTCATGGATCATTGTTTCAAGGTCTCAATGAGACCTTTCAAACCATGCAAGAAAACATCAAACAAATCAAGAAAAACCAACAGTTGGATGTTGGTTCCTCCACCACTACGTTAGAGGCTATTATTGAGCTGCAAGTTAGGGTTATCAGAATGGAGGATGAGTTGGCACAACTAAAATGGATGATGGACGAAGTAAACCACAAGGCCCATTGAGATGCAACTGACTCTGATGGCATATGTTTCTATTACTTTGAATGTCTCAACTGTCAAATGGTTGGCGTTGAATACTCGGTTGTAGGGTTGGTTTACCTCGATATGGAGCTAAACATTCTTAGTTCTTATGTTATGTAAGGTTTTATGTATTACTCGTATATATTTGAGATCAAGTAAGTAAGTGGCTCTAGAAGATTGCAATGCCCTTTGTCCATTCCAAAGAGAAATTTTGTACTGCATACCATAACTTTGATTTATGATACGATGTCACCTAGTCTAGGTAGGAAATGTTGATATTTCAATAGTCCTCTAAACTGATAATTGTTTCTTATGATTTCCCTTAGATTGATATTTTATTACATACTATACAACATAAAAAATTTACACAGAGAACTTCAATAGTAAAAAAAATGCTAGAGTATCATAAAGAGACAACCACACAAGAACACAATAGTTTACCCTAGGAAATCCCACATGGGGGAAAAACCCAACAACATTTCCTTAAGAATCAAGTCAATAAGAGCAATATCCAAGTCAAGGCAATAGACATACTGACCAACAAAGATTTCCACCAAGAGTCCAAGTCAAAGCCCTCACAATCTACCTTAGTCACCTTGATCAAAGGGTCTGCAACATAGGTCTGAAGTTTGGCCTATCTTCCATAGGAGTTCAGTCTTAACCACAAAGAAACACCACAAAGTTTTGGTATTTTAGCATAGAGAATAACCACAAAACTTTGGCCTCTTAGCACATATAATAACCACTAGACTTTGATCTCTTAGCACAAAGAATAACCACAGAACTTTGGCCTCTTAGCACAAATAATAACCATAAAAACTTCGGCTTCCTCACAGAGATTCATCTTGCACTTTAATGTCTTTGATTTGCTCCTTAATCTCTTCGTTCTACTCCTTAATCTCCTTCATATGGCTAGAAGAAACCATAATATTCAAAACCAAACGGTTTGAACTGTAAACTGGGAAACTGGCTGGTTCACACTGGGTTCATTAGGCGAAGGTACCTAATCGGTAGAAAAAATGGTTTTTACGAGCACAAGCTAGGGTTTTGTCATGAACAAATTATAAACCAACCGATTATGTCATAAACCGGCCAATTCATTACCAACTCAGCCACAGACCACACTTGAGTTTTTTTTTGGGCTTTTCTAAATGGTTTTGAGGGAAACTAGGGGTTTCCCTCTAAAAAAAACCCTCTGAACCTTTAAAAGGATGCTCCCCCCTCTCATTTTCCTCACACATGTCAAGATTCTCAACCCTAGAAATGCTCAAAATAAATGGTAATGTTAAATTCTTACAGTCAAAGTGATATTTCCTTTATCTTTCATTTTCATCCTTTTACTTAAATTTTTAACATTACCATGCAATGACTCAGGATGTTTGAGAGTGGTTTCGACCTCATTAGATTTCATATGGATAAACAATATTTTTAGATATCACTCAAAATCCATCAAACATAATGGTTTTTAGGATTTCAAGATTTAGGGGATTGTAATGTTTCCATCAATGATTTGTAGTTTTGATGTCTAGTTTTGTTGCTACTACTACTATTGAGGTTGCAGAGGAGTCCTTAGACTCTGAACCAGATGATGTTTATATAGATCATGTTAATGATCCCATGTCTAGTAGTGATGATGAGTTTGATCATAACAGGGAGTGATCATGTTGATCATTGACATATATACTTGTTGTAAGCCAGTGGCCCCATAGCTTGTAACATTGTTTTTGGACTCTAGAGGCCATTTAGAGCCTCATTAATTATGTATTTTGTTGCTGATATGTATTGCACTCAGTGCCATTTTGCCATATATTCACCTTTTCATGGTATATAGATGAACAAACTTTGTATGTTTTATCTCTATTGGTTTGGAAATATGATTATAAAAATTTAAAAATAGTTTTTTTCATTAGGAAATATTTATTTCATGTATTTTTTTTAAACACCATTAAGATCTGACCAATTTGGTTTTTCCAGTTTCGATTCAAAACCGGTTTGATAGGTGGATCGGTCCGACCACCTACTCTGGTTTTGAATACTATGGAATAAACTTTTACTTGATGATCAAATTAAATGGTGTTTGAGAAGAGGTCAAATGCCTCATATATATAGTGATCAATAGGTCAAATGGGTGCCATTGAGGATTGGGTTGACTTGATGACTTAAGGGCCAACTTGGACATTTTGTGGAGTCAAAAACAAAATTCTAAAATTCAAATTCTTCTTTTGACAAGGTCATGAAGAACACGCCTTGTATTTTTATTTTGACAAATACATGAATAATACAATTTTTCTTTTGAACATTAAGAACATGTTTTACACAAATAAGTACATCAATGATCATAATTATGAAGAACGACCATAACTAAAAATTTCAATAAACAATTTATTTTGTAATGGCTATACAACTTTGCCACCATAGAGATTTGATATAATATAAATACATTACCAGTTCGGGTTAAAAAAAGTATTTATGAACAACACCTATTCATTAAACTTCATCTTGATTCTTCATCTTAAATTTATTAATTTTAAATATTAAGAAAAAGAACCTAAAATAGCTACCGATGACAGCTCAATTGGGAATCACCTTGAAAAGAAAGTGTTATATGCATTTTGGGGTTCAAATCCCCCAATTTACCTGTGTTTGTGGAAGGGGCGTGTATAGGCACCTAAAATGTATATTGGTAGCGGTCATAATCAATCCCAAGCGTATAGTCTAACGAGGCGGATGAGTTGCCCGGAAAGTTATGGGAATTTGGGTCATATTTAAAGAAAAACCAGCAAGGATTTTTGTAAATCCAAGTTATAGTTGTTAAACTTCAAAATTTTAGGTGTCCTAGACGTTTTTGATGGTGCTGAATCCATTTCCACCATCAAAAACACGATTCAAACACTGTCTCTACAAGATTTTTTGAAATCTTTTTACCCGGATTCCAGCGACTTTTGACAGTCCGGGCAATTCCTCCGCCTCATTAGACGACTCCAATCCCAAGTCACGCTAGTATGAAACTTGCTCAATTATCAATTCCTCCCATTCATAAAATAAAAGTAAATCTATACCACACATTTTTTCATTTAAAAGAAATTAATTTATAATAAAGCTATAATTTATAATTTATTTTTATTAGTATTTTATTTTTATAGGGTTATTTTATTTTTTTACCAAGTTAATTTTTTTACATTACATTAATCTTTTTGTTAATTTAATTTTTATTTATATGTAATTTGACTTAGTCAAAATGTTAAACATTACATTACAACATCTCTCTCATATTAGGCATATTAGGCGCGTGGAATAATATAAAATAAATATAATAAAGATTAAAACAAGGAAAAAGGGTCAAAAAAGGATTAAAATGTCATAGATGGACCCGAAACGCTGGTTAAATATGGTTCATTCGGCCCATCAGGTCCGAGTTAGAGGTTAAGGGGTGAGCATGTTAGCCAACCGAAATGATTCTTGATCGTTAGATCTTTAGAGGAAGATATACCATAAAAATATCATTAATAAATAAAATAAAGAATAAAAAAAATTGCTCTTAAAAAAAAAATATATATATATATATATAATTTATTTTGTGTGTTTATATGTTAGGAAAGACATTGAACTGAGTCATTATTAATTTTGTAATAATTTATTTTCTATTTATTAGAATTCGGTGACATAGGGGAATTGACTCTTCATAGATGTAGGTCTTTGATAGAATGTTTACTAATTTAAATTATTTCTAGAATTTAGAATTTAGATTATGGTGGAATTTTGTATTTAAATTTTTAGTTTTTAAATTTGTTGTTGAAAAAAAAAATATTTTATTATAAAATTAGTTTAACTATATAAATTAAATTATTGGTAAATCTCAAATGATAATAAAATATTTATTTTATGTTACATTTTATATTGTCAAAAAAATACTAAAAAAACCATAAAAGAAAAAAAGTAATTTTATTTTATTTTTTAACAAAAATGATAAGGATTTTACATTAATTATGTGCCCTGTGGCCCTTAAAGTTAGGGTAGAAATGTTCAAGTCAAGGGAAGTGAAGGAAGGAAGGGAGGGAATTATTTTAATGTCCATGAGGCTAAAGATATCCTATGGGTCAAATTGCTTCTTCGTCTGCTTGATGTATTCGGCCTTTTTGTGAAGCTTCAAAATAAATGCTCCCAACTTCTCGACAAACCCGTCGCTAAATAGATTATCCCAAGAGTTAGTTTCCAGCATATCTACATAACTTTCCCTGTTGCCTTTGAAAGCCTCACATTCTAAAATGAATTTTTTTTATGTTTCCACTTATCCCGAAGAACAAAAAATGCATATTCTTTCCTCCCACACTTCCTTTGGCCTTTTCCAGTGCCTTGTTTCACAACGGAGTTGATGAGAATTAGTCCTTAACTAAGCAATAAGAATTTTGGCTCTCCAAGAGATAATGGCCTCTATGTATGTTATCGGTTGATGACTATGAGTGAGATTAAACACTTCCATATAGTAAGTTTTCTTTCTTCCTAGCTCCTTATCCCAAGTACGCTTGTGAAACTCTTCCATGACAAAAGTTTTTATCTCTTTGATGTTTATGGGACATGTGTTTAAGCAAATACCCCATTTACTAAACCATTTGTTATTTTTTTGCATTCAAGTTTTTTTTGCTCTTGCACAATATATTGTTAAAGACAACCTTAGGCCATCTACCATCTTCCATTTGCTCAATTTTTTTTAAATACCTTATGACTCGCACCATAATAATTGCTTCAATAGGAGTAGTCCCTGTTTCACTTAACAAGATATCAAGAGACAAAATTCAAGTTTTACATTACTTTATTTTTTATATATATATATATATATATATATATATATATATATATATATATATATATATATATAAGTTAAACATAAATACATACATACATAACCATGTACGAGTATTTTTAATCATGGATATTATTAACTTGTACATATGTTATGTCACAATACCATGGACAATATTATGGCTTATTAATACCACCTGCCAATAAAAACTTAATTCATGGATATTATTAACTTGTAAATAGGCTTTGTTACAATACCATGGACAATATTATGGCTTACTAATACAACCTGCCAATAAAACCTTAATTCATTATGTCAATAGGTATGTCTATTTTGGAATAAGGTTTTCAAAATTTTAATTTCACTATTAATAATTATTAGGTGGATGGTAGAGATTTAATCTCCATAGAATTTTCAAGAATTTTGTTAGCGGTATACATAAATCAAAGACCCAAATTTATTTCTAAAGTAGTTATGCATTTCCCCCCCTTTAATTAAATTTAATGATTTAAAAAAATGTCATATGAAATGAGTTATATTTTTTTGAACATGTGATGTTGATAAGCCATAATATTGTAACAAAATATATTTACAAATTGAGAATCTCAATGATAAAATGGAGGTGAATCTTCATGATTAAGAATCTTGTTACATGTTTTTTTAAATGTATATATGTTTATCTTATATATTAATTTTTTTATCATTATTATTAATAATTATTATTTTAAATAAAGTTATAATTTGGTTATTTTTTATTATTTTTAAATTTTAGCAAGTTGAGATGTATAATGAAGTACGTGTTTTGCTTTTCATTATGGATTGATGTCTATGCATTTACCAATTTAATTTATATGGTTGCACTAGTGTTATGTTCATATGAGATTTTTTGTATCCCTATCGAAGGTAGATATTGTGAAAATGTTGGGGGGCGAAATGGCTTTGAGATTTTTCGTCGAGAGATTGCGACCTCCAAAGGACAGGGGTTAGGGTTTTTATTCGCCTGTCCCTTTCTTTATGGTTTCTACCATGATTGTTTCGGTCTTCAGCGTTTTGGTTAGCCTGTCTCTTCCTCCTTCCTTACCTGCCCGATAGGTCTTTGTAAATGGTTTTTCATTTTACGGGAGGGTTTTTACCTGCTTGTCTCTCTTGCTCAGTGCGGCCTATAGTTGTACCTTTCTCTCATTCACCGACAGAAGTTGGTCACTTGTTTGTTACCTCCATTTCCTGTTTTTTTTAGTTTTATATCAGTTTCTAGGGTGGAATATCGCCATGGATGAAGAATTGGTGGACTTCTCAGCCGATTCCTCCCTAGAAATATCTACCTGGGCAAGCTCGCCACATTAGTTTATCGGGATGGAGATGGATTCGACACTTGGTGAACCATTGCCTGGAATATTCGCTCCACTGCCTCCACTGTTGGATGGTAGCCTCGATCCCTCCTCTATTTCTCTAGTTTGCTCCCCTCATCCCGGTTCTCTACTTTTATTGGACTCTTTTTCTGGTTACACATCCTTTGGCTGGCCTTACCCACTTGCCCCTCCTGACCCCCTGACATGCTCATCCCCTAATTCTCTTCAAATTTTTGTATCCTGCTTAAACCTATGCAACCCCTCTCTACCTATAGATATCCATTTACCAGACGCCTACCAGACTATTCAATTTGGCTCGCAACCTGTCTCTCTACCTAGGGATTTATCTCAAATTGATAGCCCTTTACGCCCTCCCGGCACATCAGTTCTTTCTGAGGCTCCATCTAACCCTACTACGGCTAGGGTTTCTCCATCTGTGCAACCCCCACTTGACCACAAATCTGGATCTGGATCACTCTCCCCTTTGACAAAGGAGCCAGAGGTATCGACTCGGGTTAACAAGTCATCTCTGCATGAGGAGGTCACTTTTCCAAATCAAGATGGCAACCATAAAAAAGGACCCAAGAAGACCAAATTCCCTAAAGTAAAGGATAAAAATTGGGCGTTGGTTGTTGGCGAGGGCATCATATTGGATGATATCATGGATGTGGCAAGTAGGGTTTTGGTTGGCAGGGTCTGAGATCAAAACTACTCGGCTGCTCGTTTCCGCAAATGGGCTTAGGAAATATGGGGACATGCACTTGATGCCCTTACCTCGATAAGCACGATGCAGAAGGAATGGTTTGCACTCTGTTTCACACGGGACGAACATGCTAGCTGGGTCATTACATGCTTCTAGAACATTGAAATGACCCCTATATTACAAAAGCATTAGTCTCCATTGTTCGACCCAGAACATGAACAATTAGGTGATGGCCCTATATGGGTCCGTTTGTCGGGATTGCCACTACAACTATGGACCCAAGATGTATTTCGATTGATCGGGGACGATCTTGGATAATATTTGGAACATGACAGAACTTACCTGGAATCTGGTCGAATGACCTATGCACAAATTTTAGTTTTCATGGACACAAGGGAGGGTCTACTGGAGATCTTGATTCTACACTATAGTGGTTATGTCAGAAATCAAATTTTGGATTATGAGGGAGTTCCCTTTCGATGTCGATGGTGTCATCAGGTTGGACATGTATACAAAGATTGCCCACTTCTTCAAAGGTAGCAGGAAGCAAGTGATCCACCTTCTTCATCATCCCTCGCATCAGAACCTCACATATCGGTTCGTCAGACCCCTGCTACACATGTAAGCTCGACAACCAGGGAGGCCACTCACTCTACCATGGATGGGAGGCAAACATTGGCGGCAGCATTGGGGCCTCATCATCCAACTTCTTCGGCTCCTTCGGGTATTTCTTCCCTTCCCCCTCCTCATACTTCTTTCTTTATTTCAAATTCCACTGTTCCAATTGTATCCTCTGTCTCCCGTTTGGGCACCCTCTCATCAGCAGTATATATGATGACCTTAACATGTCTGGAGATATCCCTCCTTGTATGTTTCTTGATTCCCTTGCCTACCCTTCTATCACAGGGAGATTCCTCCTCCACTTATAGTATGGGAGATTGTTAATTTCTCTTATCCTCGACTCATTCATCCACCGAGCCTTTTGCCCTCTCCATCCACGACATTGGACTGGGCCCTCTATCCCCATAAAAGCAACCCAAAATCACTCGTGGACGAAAGTCTCATATATCAAAGGCTATGAACCAATCTAGTCTGGACATTGCCATTGGACATCAACTATCTCTTGAAGGGGTCCTTAGAGTAGCCCGCGCCCCATTCACGGTTCCCCCATGAAGTGTTTATCTTTCAATTTTTGAGGGTTAGCTAGGCCTAAAACAACTGATTTTATCAAACTATCTTAACATCATTTTTCTACAAGAAACATTGGCATCCTACCTAGATATTGAACACCTATTGTCTGTATTATTTAAGGGTTGGATATTTCATGTCATTATTGTGCAGGGTTGTTATGGGGGTATCGCTCTCAGACTCAACACTGGCACTATGAAATTATCCAATATATGGGGTCATCCCAACTATCGCGCGACTGATATTTTCTTTGAGGAACTCAGGATACCACTCATGATTGTTAACATATATGGGCCATGTCACAACAGTGCTATCTTTTGGAATACCCTAATGAATCAACCCTTCACGAACTTAGACAACCTCATCATTGGAGGTGATTTGAACTTCTCCATGGGAAGAGCGGAATGCTAGGGCCATCATGCACAAGAGGACTCCCTATCACATTTTTTTTTGCAGCTTATTGACTCGCATAATCTCATCGACATTGACATGGAAAAACCCATTCCAACTTGGAGAAACTAACGCATTGGAGAGGACGCCATTGCTTGAAAAATAAAATGTTTTTTGATTAAGGAATCCCTCCTAGAACACCTCTCATGATTCAAGCAATGGGTTGGCTCAGGAGGCCAATATGACCACCATCCTGTATACTTCCAGATGGATGGACAATTGGACAGCCCAAAGCCCCGTTCAAATTCAATTCAACATGGCTCAAGGCGAAGGATTTCAAAGTATAATGAATGACAACTAGAGGAAGTGTGATTTTATAGAACAAAGATTGGTGGCCTCACAATTCAATGAGAACCTGTGAAACAATAAAAGGAAAACCCTCACATGGCTCAAAGGGAAATGACAGAGAGACGAGGAAGCCCTAAAATCGATTGAATCTGAACTTGAAAAGTTGGAACAACCTGGGGGGGGTTATCATACACATGAATATAAACTCCACCTTATCCAACTTGAAGAAGAGAAGAGACGACTGTTGGAAGCCAGGGAAGAAACATGGAGATTAAAGAGCAGATCCATCTGGTTACAGGCTGGGGATGATAACACAAAAAAATTCACCAATACACAAAGGCTAGGAGAGCTCACAATACCATATGGTCTCTCAAAGATGATTCTAGTAATATTGCTTCTAATTTTAAGGATTTACCCAGTCTGGGTGTCCAACACTTCAAGTCCCTGTTTTCTACTCCTCGACACGCCTCTCTGGGGGAAACCATGCAAAAATCACAGGCCTTCCCCAGTTTTTCCTCGGAAAAAGACAACGTAGAACTACAACTTCTTGTAACAACTACAAAATTGGAATGAGTTCTACACTGGTTTAAAAAGGATAAGAGTCTGGGACTTGATGGATGGACTATCAAATTCTTCTTCAATTTTTATGAACTTATCAGACATGATCTTCCAAATGTTGTTGAGGAATGTCGCACTTCGGGCCAGATGTACCATGCCTTCAATGCTACTTTCATAGTGCTGATACCAAAATCTGGTTCCCCGTCCTCTTTCGATGACTATCGGTCGATCTCCCTTTGCAACGTCATCTATAATAGCATTGCCAAAATAATCGCCAACCAGATTCATCCTATTTTCTCTCACCATATATCCATGGAGAAATTCGCTTTCCTTGAAGATTGACAAATCCATGAAGCCATTGACATTGCTCAAGAAGGGCTTCACAACATCAACACCATGACATTAAAGGGCATGATCCTTAAAATTGATCTCTCCAAAGCATTTGATAGAGTCAACTACCTCTATGCCAGATTTATTCTTGCCCATCTGGGCTTTCACAACTCCTTTATCAAGTGGATCATGTGATGTATCACATCCACCTCTTTTGCAGTATTAATCAATGGTGCTGCATCATCTTACTTCCATGCTGAAAAAGGACTCAAACAGGGTTATTTTCTATCTCCCCTACTATTCTTGTTGATTGTTGAAGGACTGAGCAGATTGATCCACATATCGATCTCTCATGGCACTCTCAAAGGCATTCACGTTAGCAACACTACAATCCTCTCACACCTTTTGTTCATTGATGATGTTTTGATATTCTTGGATGGAATATGTAGCAACATCAACCAACTCCAATCGATCCTCCAAATCTTCTGCGTTGCTACATGTATGTCCCAAAATCAACATAAATTTACTATTGCATGTGGTAACTGCTCGGATTTGGAAATTACACATGCTTTTCATTTCTTTCCTTTCCAAGCTATGTCCCTTGAGGAGGGGATAAGATATTTGGGTTTTCGGCTAAAGCCAAATGACTACCTGAAGGAAGACTGGATGTGGTTGGTAGCAAAAATAGAAAAGAAAATCAAATATTGGTGTCATAAGTGGTTGTCTAGAGCTAGCAGGCTTGTACTCATAAAATCTGTCATTGAAGCCACTCTTGTCTTCTGGATGGCACTCTCATGGATCCCCAAAGGAATACTCAATCTTATTTAGAGGTCTTGTTGCGGATACCTTTGGTGCAAGAAATAGGAAGGGTGTATCTTTGCATGGGTCAGATGGGATATAATTGCCCTCCCTAAATCTTGGGGAGGTTAGGGCTTAAAATATATTTACTCTTTCTCCCAAGCTCTGGTAACCAAAGTTGGATGGCGGCTACTTACTACTCACAGTTTGTGGACCAACGTGATTCAGAAAAAAAAAATATATACCCTCTAACAATTTTGGACTGGATTCGACTACCAAACAAACAACGTTCAAATATATCTACCATCTGGAAAGTTGTCCTAAAGTCCTTCCCTATCATCGCATCTGGTCTGGATTGGTCCATTAGATATGGGCACCATGTCAGGATAGGCGTCGACCCTTGGTCAGGATGTGGAGACAATCACATTCTTCCACCAGAGCTGGTCTCCCATCTCACGTCTCTCAGGATTAAATACTTATATCAGATTGGGGATTTAGAGCAATCAAAATTTGGGGACAACATTGGCTCACTGTTGCAGAGATGCAACTCCCTTTACACTGGCACGATGCTTGGGCCAACTACATCAGGGCTTTATCATCCACCAATATTTAATTAACAGACCGTGAGGATGAATTAGTATGGGACCCTTCAAAACTGGGATTGTATACTCCAAAAGTTGGTTACCTATATAAAATTGCATCAAAGGAACCACATGATATCTGTTGGTGGTGGAAACACCTTTGGAAATTAAAAGGGCCAGCAAAATCCAGATTGTTGTTTTGGTGCATACTGGAAAACAAACTTCCCACTAGTGAAAATCTGAAACACCGATCCTATCATGGACCCACCCGGTGCGCCTTATGCAAAGAATCAGAGGAATCTATAGAACACCTTTTCCTCCACTTTCAGGCCACAAAGCAAGTTTGGACTGCCATAAAACAGGGAATAAACATATCTACAAATTGGCAAGGCAAAAATATCTCTCTAGCCTTAGAGTCCCGTTGGAATGAGTCCACCTCTCACAAACAACAAAATATCCCGTTGCTTGCATGTTGGGGAGTATGGATCAGTAGAAATCATCGAAATTTTGAAGACATTCCTTTATCCCCGGTTCGATCAACTGCACAGATTACAACAATCTACTCCCTCCTTCCTGAAGATCCAAACCTCCCTGCCCCTCATTCTATTGCCATGGAAGAAATTGACTATTCCACACCATGGAGATATTTTGATGGTTCTTCACAACAAGGTCACTACGGTGGAGGCATGGTCCTCTATCTCTCACAAACTCATCACTTCAGAATAAAAGTTGGACTGGGATAGGGGACAAATAACTATGCAGAGTTACATAGCCTAAAGCTACTACTATTATTTGCTCTTGAGAAAAATTGCAATCATCTTCAAGTATTTGGTGACTCCAAAGTGGTGGTCGATTGGTTCACTCTAAAATCCACATGCCACACACACACTCTTAGAAGTTTGTTGGATGAGGTGCTATTGCTCAAATCACATTTTGATGTTATATCTTGTCTCCACATTTACATGGAGCAGAACCACATGACATATTAGTTATCCAAAGAATACGCGCAACAGGTGTTTGGCACTTGGCAGATATCAGAGGTGAACGACTCAGAGCACTTTCAATATTATCATAGACCTTTCATTGATGATCAACAGGTGCTTGTTCACAAACATGAATGCCTTTTGATACCCGCGGTTTCTTGGCTCATCAAGGGCACTAGCGGACTATTCGTCCACACATCTCTAGCAGTTTTTTGGATGAATTTAAGAATTATAATATTTTTGTATGTACATGTATATATATCATAGGATGAACCTGCATGCAGTAGATGACACTGTCACAACAATGTATCTGATTTTGATATCTATGAACCATACAACATGTAATTTTCATCAATTTATTAATGAAAATTATGATTATTCCTTGAGGAAAAAAATTGTGAAAATGCTTTGACTTTTAATTAATTTGCGAAAATTTAAAGACTATTTCCAAAGTTTATTGAAGTTTTTGTAAAAATAAATATTAATTTTTATTTTAGAAATTGAAAATTAATTTTTGAATTTTTAAAATTTTAATTTCTATTTTTTTTATTGATGATGTCTAATTTTATGTGGTTTAAAATTAATTTGTCAAATAAAAAAATGCTTAAAGAAAAAACCACCAAGTGTCCTCATAAATTGGAAATATTTGGATTTTCTCTCTCTCAATAAAAAAAACTACGGACTATGAAATATAATTAATCATGAAAACTATTTTTTCCAAATTAATATTTTATTTCCATTCACTATCATATTTATTTTTAACAATAAAACAATTGAAGTTTTTTTTTTGGTTTTTTCATTATTGATAAGTCTTTTTGCTTACTTTTTCTATTTCAGTTTATCGCCTTCTCATTTTTAATTACAAAATTTAAAGGAAATCATAATTACATTTATTTTCACCATATGTTTACTAATTGCAACATAATTTCAAAATATGTTAAAACTCTCACATAGTGTAATGTTAATAACTATAAGCTTTCTATATTTCGACAATTTTAATAAAATTAGTTCATTGCTCTATTAATTTGCAGTGAATAAAATTTAAAAAAAGTGTTTTAAATACTAATTTCTTAAGTTTGTGTATATATATGAACTAACTATGCAAATATTTAGATAGAGAGACCATTGTACTTTACTTTCTTCGGTTGTCAATTACTTTTTAATTTTTGCACAAGAGACATGTAGTCTCGTTAATTAATCAATATAATTAAAATGATGGAAATGACATAACTACTACTAAGACTAACCTAGCCATATTAATTAAATGGTTGGTAAATAACGACAAACATCATTCCATAACAAGTGTGATAGGTCAAGTTAGCCCTTGCCATTCAGGATATGTATGTATGTATAAGTTAGAGGAATAAGGAATAAACAATTGAACATGTAATAGATTTAGGTAGGTTGTTGAATTCCTCAATTATTGTCCCTAACCTCATTACTATCCATTGACAAATGCAGTTGTTGCTTTAGTATGAAATTTCTTCAAGAATCGTGGTAGAAAATGAAAATTCTTTAAATAAGAAAAATGGAGCAGACATGGTGTACAAATTACTCACAAAATAATTCGTATATTATTCACAAAGCCATATTACAAGCCACATATATAGTGCTTATGAAATCCAACAAATTCCAAACTAGGAGAATATTGTTGAGAAAATCTCTCAACAAAACTCCAACCAACAACCAAATCTTACCTATATACTAATGTAAGCATTATTCCAAGTCCCCCCTTTAATGCTTACATTACATCATTACAAAGATTAATACAAAAAATGACAAATTACAATTCACATGTCACATATGTCTAATTGGGCTTCCTTGACACTTATTCCCACTCTGAAGTCTCCATGACAACGCTCTTTTCATCACCACAATATTTGAACTTTCCATTCAACTCATTTAAGACACAGCCGCCTCTAACCATCTTTGATTAACTTTGTATAATTGACGCTTCTTAATCTGAATTTAGACTTCTCTGCTCCATATTGAATTAAGAAACAAAAATCGGTAGAAATCACATACAAGAATTTTTGCCAACACGTTTCCAACCATCTAATGTGGTTCATTGTCAAGACAAAATGAAGAAGCAGATCATGACACCAAATTAAATAGAGAACAATGTAGAGACCCTTAGTTCATATAATGCCTATAATAAATTGCTAGTTTACAAATAATATTATTTAATTTATAATATTAAATAATAGGAACCAATTATATTAAATAAAATCAAGAAATAGGTTAAGGTTTGAAATATTTATAGAATAAAAGGAATCAAATGTTCAAAGTTAAACCTCAAAGAAGGAGCGAAGTCAAAAAATAACAACCATAATAAATGACTAGTTTATGAATAATATTATTTAATTAATAACATGAACTATTAAGATCCAATTATATTATATAAAATCAAGAAATAAATTAAGTTTCGAAATATATATGGAATAAAAATAATCAAACAATTAAAGTCAGACCTCAACTAAGGAGTGGAGTAAAAAAATAACAAAAGGAGTCAAGATCCTATTAATCAAAATGGAGTCAAGACCGTGTTAATAAATAGTATTTTTTTATTGAAGAAATAAATAAATAAATAATAAATAAAATTCAAACTAAATTAATAAAAGTAAGAAAGACTAATGAAACAGGGTCAACCATAAAATAAGGGGCTAAGGCCCTACAAATAAATCAAGGAGCTAAGAAAAAAGAAGACAATAAACAAAGTCTAACATAAAATAAATACTTCAAGGATCTAAGAATGAAAAAGATAATAAAAATAAATAAAAGAGCTAAGAATGATCGAGATGATAAAACTTAATTGATGAAAAACCAATTATTAACCGTAACGATTGAAAAACAAGAAGATACAGATACCTACAAAAGTAAAAAAGAAACTTCAAAATATTTAGGAGGAGAGGACATGGACCCAATTTATGCTAATATTCCAACCATTGTCTCTACTCAAATTAGTGGAGCTCCCTAAGATCTGTAAAAGCCCTAGCGGACCCTAAAAACATGAAAGGTGTTTATGTTATCCCTTGCTCTTGTGGGACTCCCTACATAGGTGAAACTGGTCGCTCACGCCGCTGACATCAGGCATGGCAGGACCCGCTCCTTTGCTTTGGCAGAACATGCAAAAAAAATTAAGCATCACATTTGCATTGAGGAGGCCCAAGTCATTGCCACGGGTAGTCATTTCCATCAGTGAAAATTCAAGGAAGCCTTAAAAATCGATAAAAAAGCCCACTAATTTGAATAGAGATGATGGTTGAAATATTAGCAGAAGTTAGGTCCCTATCCTATCCTCGTAAATATTAATAATATAATTTATCTTTTTCAATGTGATATTAATTTATTATTATTATAATTAAATAAATTGATAATGCAAGACAGAATACCAATATCATATTTGTATACATGTATGTATCGAGTATATATATCATATTTATATACATGTATATATCGAGTACATGTATGTATGTATCAAGTATGTATCGAGTATAACTCTACATATATAACCAAAAAGGTTAATAAGGTATCTACCTAAACCAAAAAATTACCATAATTTTGTGTTAGGTATACCCTTGATACTATCATATTTCCATGATTTCACTGCCAACATCACATTAACTCACTTTAATTTAAAGTCAATCTTAATTGTGAATAATATCATAACATCCCACGCAAATTGTGTATTTACTAACCATGCAACATTTTTTAACCATAACTAACCCTGTGACATTACACTCCATCTGGACAGTGAGTTTTGAGTCTGTTATAAACACCCTTCTCCATAAAAAGTTCATTAGTCTGCCTTGTGCGCCCTTAACGTGGCAGGACACGCCCTTAATCAAGACAGCCTGCCATTAGGTTCTGAATTCAATCATATACTTGGGTTTACCTTTGGTGAGAAATCAGCATCTTCGATTGGTTCTCACGGTTCCTTTTTGCCACAGTGCCTGCCTGTGCTGTGGTATATTGGCAACCAATAAATCCTATGCTATTGGGTATTTAATGTCTTTAAGAGTCTCTGACAGTACTGGATGCCATGCTGAACATTCCCACCATACATAAAACCATGCTATGCATTCGGAGACGCATTTGAGATGCGACGAGCTTAGCATCCATGTTACTTCGTGTTTTCCGATGGTTCCATTTTTCGGCACTGGCAAAACCTGTAAATATGGACGACAGACTAATTTGAATTTATATTTACCGCTCGAAATTTGAAATTATATTACCGCTTAGCCAATGTTTTCTTGCAGCTGCTAGTTATTTGTTGCGTTTCCCATCAAAAATTTGAAATTATATTTACCGCTCAACCAATATTTTCTTGCAGCTGCTAGTTATTTGTTTCCTTTCCGCATCAATTCGAGCCGCAAGAAGCCGACGGAAAAATGTTCCACGAATTCTGATGTTCAGCGATTGAAGTTTGCTAAGATTGAAAATGGAGCGCTGAAACTGGCCGGAAAAAAGATTGGTGCTCAAATCCAGAGTCCTGAGGTCAGATAACAATTGAATTTGAGCTAAAATTACTCTGTTGAGTTCCTTTCTGGACAGATCAGGTGAGATTGGTTCTTCATAAAAGCAATGGATGTCAGGGCTACTACTGCCATGGCCAAAGTTAGCGGCATTGTCCATGGAGCGGAAGGTCTATGTGGGTTATTGCCTCTGCAAACAAACTTCGGAAGATCAGTTCGTGAGATGTCGCAAGCTAATTCCCAAATTCAGTACAGGATCATCTTGAAAAGAACTGCTGTTAAAGTTGCGAGATCTAGTGACAACCAATTTGGCTCAGGTACTTTGATCAGATCATCTGGAACTTTCCACTTTTCATAAATAAATATCTAACTAAGCATTACTTCTATGTCTAGCCGTCTGTGGGTATGAAATCCAGATTATAGTTTAATGTTTATTTTCAAAAACACTTCCATTGCAGGTGGTCGAAGTAGAGTGGACGCGGAGAAAACGGATTCAGGAGTTGACACAGTACGAAATGAATTACTTGTCTCCACAGCACTAGATGAAGTGGGAGGATTGTTTCGTTACTTATGCTTTAGACGTTTGTAAATTTCTGTTATGGTTGCAAAACATGTTGATTAACACCAGACCCGTCTTTGCCATCGTTGCTTTGGCTTTGATATTGAGCCTCCTTGTATTTGTGTTGCTTCTCCTCTTTCTAGTCCTTCGAGTATCAGCTCCTCTGATCGCATTGGCTATGGAGTTTGTGACCAAATTATTGCATGTGTAACGCTGGTATACAAACACGTATATACATCATTCATATGTTTTGTGAACACCTGCTATTGGTATTGATCTAAATCAGCCGGCCACAATGGTTTTGTCTTTGCAAAACACTACCTATTATGGAAGTTACAGGAATACCGAGAGACTCATGATAGGGCTCGTATTTTTTAATATTATGCAAAAATTTTGGATGGATGACATACAATTTCTGCATAACGACTGGAGAATATCTTAATTCTGAATTTATAAAAGGATTGAACAATGAAATCCATTTACGATGGATGCAAGCTTATAATCTCTGTATATCATTGTACAATCTGTCTCGTATATTTTAATACGATGTGGACTAAATCTCTCGGTATACTAGCTTAATTCTGAATTTATAAAGTTTAACGATCAAACCCATTGACGATTGATGCAGGCTTGTAATTTCTGCATATCAATGTTATGTGCCTCTGCACAATCATGCAATACTTACTATATTTTCTTTTGATAATATTTATTTTTATTTTTATTTAAAACAACTTCACATGAGATTTTTCATTGCCTTAATCCCTTAACACTTGCTAGATTGGGTTTTTAAAGTGGAGGAATTGTATAGCATGAAATTTGAAGAGAAAGTTCAAATTTCAAATTAAAAGATTAATTATATTTTGGATTTTTAATATTCACAAATTAAAATAAATTATTATTTTCATATAAAAGAGAAAAAAAATTAAAATTTTACATATATCTCACACATCACAATTTTTATTGTATTAAGTTGTGAAGATCTACAAATGTTCCTTAAAATATGAACCTTAAGTACATTTCAAGGATCTTTAAAACATAAAATTTAAGTACATTTCAAGGAGTGTATATAGATGACATTGGTTCAACTGTATTACGATTCATATAGAAATCATATATATTTACTTAAGCTCTACACATGAATCAAATGGGGTGAATTTCATTGGATCATTTACTTATAATATATATAGGAACAATATGGAGGAAATTCAGTAGAATCATTTACCTTTTCATCTAATATGGATATCATTCCTCAATACAATGAAATTGTTTTTCTTTCTTACAAGACTCAATTATTCACATAATTGAAATGAGTTTAAAAAAATAAAAACAATGAAAGAGTATTATTTTATAGATACCATTGTAATTTCCAATAAAGAAAAAAAAAACAACTATTTAAAACCAAACCAACAACAAAATTTTTTTCCATAAAATAAATATAACTTACAAGAATATTTTTTCATAAGAATTATGGAGTCAATGATTAGTGCACATGTGCATTCCTATGCATGACACCATTTGTAAAAGAACATAGAACTAACATTAATTTTAATCAACAAAAAATGAATGAACACTGAAAATGGGATAATAAGGAATCATAGCTCGATTTAATCAATTTTAATCTCAAGTGTTTGTTGTGATATCTTCAAAATAAATAGGCATGAACAAAACATGTTGGTGATATTCATAAATGCAAGAAAACTAAGAAAGTAGTAAATGCATTCAAAGAGTAGGATGTAAGACAATTTGCATTTTTTAATCCAAACACTAAGAGGCTAAGGTGTTGATTCGAATTGAAATTGTTTTTATCTACGAATAACAAAAGATTTCACAACAACCAAAGTTTTGATCTTCATTTCCCATTACTAAGACACAACTGTAATAAATTATCAAGATATGGAGAGAAATTATAAAGTAAATTTTATCCTTCAAGTGAAAAAATTAGAAATGGCTTTCTTTGCAAATTTGATAAGCACTTTTTATTTTAATTTGATTTGTATGGGAAAAATTGTATACTGCTGTATACCCCTCTATAAGAGGCTAAAGGGTTCTTAGAGGGTAATGATGAATTCAAATTTGAACCCTATATACATACAAACTCGAGTTTAACTAAAATCCAATGCTAGTGAGATAAACTAGAGTTACTCTAAAGGAGAAAAAATTGTGGAGAGGAGTTCAAAATCTAGAAATATTTATGGTTGAGGTACTTAAGTATCTCAAGGTTGAGCACAAAAGAAATTATACATTTTCCTCATACTAGGCTATTGAATGTGTGTTTCAATGCAATAAAATGGATACATGTCAACTAAAGGTTGAACTCCCAAAAAATTACACATGTAGCTCATAATAAAATTAATTGTAATTTATTTCTTATTTGTAATTTTTTTTCTAAGTACAAGTTTTTGCATTATTTCTAATAACTATAATAAATTGAAATATGTCTTGGTCTTCTAGTAGGGAAACTAGGCGAGGCATACAATTCATTTTTTTTAAGAGCCACACAAAATTTTTAGTAATAGTGTACCAGAAAACCAAAAACTTTGTTTGAAATAAGTGGCTTCTAGGGTTATACTCAAGCAAAAAAACAAAGTAACTAGGACTTGATAGTAAATAACCAGAGAACATAGTTAACATTCAATATTTTCTAGAGCCTGAGGCTTCCACATGGATAGGATCCCCATAATCTCTTGGAGAACAATCTAGAGCAGGGGGCAAGTCAAGGCAACCTTCAATTTTCTCTAGTCTTTGGTCCATTGAGTGCACTAACACCTATAATTCATTCAATTAAAGAAGCATCTCTTCTTTGAAAGTGTTCCTATCCACCAACACATAGCCAAACAACAACTTGAGGTGTTAGTAAAGAATAACTATAATGATTGAGGTGACCCCAAGAGTGGCCTATGTTTGGAACTTGTCTTGCTACTTTGGCAAGCACCTTAGAGTTAGTAATGTATTTTTTCTCATGTGAAATGTCACATTCAACATGGGAAATTTCTTCTTGAAGGCCTGTATTGTTAAAAAAAATGTATTATATTGTTTAACTTTTTTTTGAAAGTTTGGTAGTGGTGAGGCTATATCGTGGTCATATCCAAGAATAACATTCGAATAGAGTGGGGAATTGAATCATTATCTTAAACATCTAGGAGTACCTTAACAACACAGTCATCACCATCTATCCAAAACCCATCGACATTTTTTTTGTTTATTTTTAACTTAATTTATAATTTTTAATAATTCTTTTTAAATATTTCTTAAATTATCATAAAATATAAATAATACAAAATCTAATTATTAATAATTTTTAGTTAAAAATATTCTTAATTTTATTAAAACTATGTTAAAATATTATTAAAAAAAATCAATTTATTATAATGAAGGATATATATTAAACAACCTAATAGATGTGATCATTTAATATTTATGAATAATATATATAATTATATTTAAATATAAAATATTGACGTAATTTAACTATTTTATAGTGTAGCTCACATAGTGTAGCTTAATTAGTGATCATTCTATTCAAAAGTATTATATAAATTACTAGATTAAAGGCTCAAAGTCCCTGTGGGTTAAGCCAACAAAAAGAAAATAATAAACATTATTTTATTTTTTTATTTTTTTGGTATATTTTCTAATCAATTTTTCTTAAGTATTTGGTAGGGATTTATTAGTATAGAAACAAAAATAATTCCTCGAGTAAGAGATCTAAATCTAGAGGAAGATATAATCTCCAGGAAAATTTGTAAATGTATGTTGGAGATGCAAAAAAGAAGACATAAAGAAAAGGATCTTATGATACTGCTTCTATAGAAGAAAAAACCTTTAGATGAAGTAGGGGATGTGTACTTGCCCTTTTCATGCACACATGTAGATCTTAAGGCATGGTTGGTTAACTCAATTGAATCTTCTCATATGACTCGTCGTAAGGAGTGGTTTGTGCATATGAAAGGTATGATGGAAATGACATTTTCCTAGGAGATTTATCGACAACCAAAACCATAAGACAAGGAAAATTCACATTGAATCTCATGGATGGAAGGATTAAAACACTCTTTGGTGTTCTACACATCACAGTATTGACCATAAATTTGATTTCAATAATCAAGATGAGTGATGCAGGTGTAAAAACAATGTTTGAAAATAAAATGTATAGAATAGTTCAAGGAGCAATGGTATTACCAAGAGGAGTTAAGCTTTGAACTCTATATAAGATATTGAGAAGGACTATTAGTCATGGGTGCAACAATCCCTTTGTTCCTCATAATGGAACTGAAGAAGGAAAAAACCCTATAGTATTTAGAAATAAGATTATGCTATGGAATAAAAAACTGGGACATACTAGAAAGAAGGGCCTTCAAGCACTACATGTTAAAGGTATGGTAGAATGTATGTATAATTACTCTCTATATTTTGATTTATATGAGCATTTCCTATACAAGAAATATAATTAGGTAATATTATCCTCTAGTAGTATGGCGAAAAAATAAATATTGTAGTGGATGCATAATGATGTGTTCGGAAATGTGTTGGTTCAATCACTAGGAAACTATATGCATTATGTCTCATTTATAGATGAATTCTCAAGAAATACGTAAATTTATTTTGTCAAGAATAAATCTGAAGTGTTTGACAAATTTAAAACTTTAAGGCTCTTGTGGATAATTAGACAAAGAGGAAACTAAAGGCAATGAGGATGGATAACAATGGAGAATTATTTGGGAATGAATTTGAGGAGTTCTAAAAGAAGTGTGATATAACAACACATAAGACTACTCCATATACACCTTATCACAAGAAGAAAATCTGTTTTGGGCCACAAATCTAAGAAGCAGACTTTAGTGAATATTAAAGGATCCGTGGGTGATCTCTAGTGACTGTTGAGGGTCGTGTTTGATCTGTGGAGGAGGCACAAACTTGAGGGACAAGTTTGGGTCTATTTGTGTATAGATTTGGTGGCATTTCCTATTTTGAGGGGTTGAGATACTCTATGTGCAATCCAAGGTAATTTTTGGTAGATTGGTATGATATTTGTGTGTGGGCATATCTCTAAAAGGGGTTGCAGTCTTGTACAATAGTTAGATAGGAGGGTCATAGCCTTGTACCTTAGTTAGAAGGTGGTCAAAAGGCCTAAACGATGGATGGAAAAACCTTAGATAGAAAAATATGACAGCAATAGCACAAGGGAGAAAGTTCACAGTATTTAGGAGGTTGTTAGAGCATTTTGGAGAGGGATAATAGGTTGTTGGAAGCCCTAAATAGGAGCAGAGGCTATAGCGGAGAGACACCAACCCTAAGGTATGTATTGATGATGTGTTTAAGGATGATTTGTTACTAGAGGACAGAGTCTATATTGGACATTTGTATTGGATGCTCATAGATTATTGGAGGGCAGTGTGAGAGTGGACCAAGTGTGGCCTAGAGTAGCACCTTGATCGACTAAGGTGGCTACTAGAAGAAGCAGAATTGGAGTAGCATAAAAATAAACTTATGGAGGGTTGTAGAGGGTTGCTTCAATCCCTAATGAACAAGTCTCTTGAAGGACTAAGATATTATTAGAAGTGGCAGAAGAAGAGATCACAAATTTGATCAGCTAGGCGCGGTTTGTAGCCCTAGATTTGTCTTGTGGAGAAGGACATCTACAACAAAATTTGGTCAGTTATCCATGCCCTAAGTTCATTTCTAGAGCAGGACATTCAATAGTGATAGAGGAAAGTCCCCCAACCCTAAGTGTGTCTTCATCGGGCAACACAAAAAGGCACTAATGGGAAGAAATTCCCAAAATAACTTAGGAGCAACACTGAGAAGTTGAGAGTTGTTCACAAATGGAGTTGTGAACAACACGAGAGGAGTATCAATGTGTTGATGCATTGAAGGATTAAAAATCAAGTATAGAGCATTTGGAGCTTAGGTCATTGACCTAATGGAGTTGGTTCATTCATAGAGGCAGATTAGAGTTGTTGTAGATCGGGATTTAAAAGACTAAGCAGATGTGTACAAGGCATGACTAAGGGAGTTGTGAGGAGTTGTACATCAGTTAGACAACCATAGTACTTTGTAAGGGTAGATTGGTTATCAAAGGACAGGCACCAAGCCCTAGTTGTTATTTTCTTATATCAGTGGATGTATGAGGGCAATTATCACTGGCACATGAACCATAGACTACTGTATTATTAGTTTGTTAATATAACAAAGTTGGATTGTAAAAATTTGTAAAAAGTTGTCTATAGTTGTCCATGTTTTGATTTACTATTGTATATTATTATACTATAAAAAGTAGCCTTGTTGTGATACTTGGATTGGTAACATCAATGATTTAAGATTCTATCCTAGACTCTAGTATCACATAAAAACAACATAGTATCAGAGCGACTTTGAAGGGCCAGTGAATTAGAGTGTGCATTGTGAAGCAGCTCAAAGGGAGCTAGATTATCTAAAGCATGGAGCAAAGGGTTCAAATGAAGTCATGGAGATGTGGTCTTGAATAGCATGGAAGTGAGATTGACTGGGAGTTTTGGTGGATTAGTGGAGAACCTGGTGAAAAATAATTTTTTGTAGGGTAGGTGGTTGATCATGAACTTCCTCTGACTTTCCATGGATTTTTGGGAAAGCTCGAGGATTTATTTGACATGGATGATATTGGTTTGATCGAGATTGCTTCATGTGATGGAATGGAGATTGGTAGACTAGTTTCTTCATTAGATCGTGATGTTGCATATCTGAGAGTGGAGGGTGTGCACAGGTGGTGTTTGATCCAGGAGGATGAGTGCTAGCATTGAGTTGGGTTGATGATGGAACATGTTCCACCACAACTTAGACTAGCCTTGTAGGACAAGAGGTCAGTAGTAGATTAAGTCATTGGAGACCGTGTAAACTCAGAGGGAGTCTCGATTTAGAGGGAGTAGCCCTATGGAAGTGTTTAGGTCTTCAGGTTAAGTTGAGATGATGTAAAGGAACTATCGATATTACAAGGTTAATTCTACAAAGTATACTACAGTGATGGATGCCATATGGGCTAGTGTCGTCGGTGATGAGGTTGATGGAGACATCCTAGTGTTGGAGGTACCTCCCTCGCTAAGAGGAAGTGTTGATATTTGTAGCTCGAGAGGTACTCCAAACCCTAGGATAGTGGGTTTTGGAAGAACTAGCACACAAAAGTGACTTGTGGATAAAGAACCCAAGTCTGTGGGCTTTGTATCCAAGCTTGTGGGTGTGAAACCACTAAGAGAAACCATGGTTTGACACAGGGAGGTGAAGGGGCAGCCATAGAGGAGCTAGGGGCCACTTCAAGCACTTAAAAAGGACGTATCAAAATGGAGTTGTGAATTTTTATATGTGGTTTTGGGTTAATTTGTCAAGGAGAGCAGGTCGCTAGGGCTAGATTAGCCCTGTTGATAGTTCATTGGGAGCCACATGTTCACGATGCTCCTAACGAAACTGTAAAGCTTTGAAATATTAGTATATACAAATCCCTCTTTAAAGAGAAGAAGCAGACATATATTAATAAGAGACAAGAGCATCTTATTCACCTTTCTAAAGTTGCACCCAAAAAAATTTGGCTGATGGTGCTTGTTCGTAAATCTAAAGATAATCATTCGATCCCCTTACAAAAGTGGACATATTTCTTAAGACATTGTATGACTCTCCGGACACCATGGCCAACATCGTTAGCCCTCCTATTAAGGAAGATATCTTTTCTATTGAGGACTCAAGAAAAGTGGGACATCTATGTTAAGACATTGTATGACTCCCCGGACACCATGGGAAACATCGTTATCACTCCTATTAAGGAAGATATCTTTTCTCTTGAGGATATTGAGTTTGGGATTAATAATCTCGCTAGGAAGAAGCTAAAGACATTTAAGGATACCAAGCTGAGATCTTAATGTTTGTAAGATCTATCCCCATTCCTCATCTCCACAAGCTTCTCAATTTGGTTGTAAAGCATGGCTTCCCTAAACCTTGGACATAAAGCCTTATTGTGCCTATCTTTAAAAATGGGGACAAAACCTTTCCCGCTAATTACATGACCATTATGATTAGCCACATCTTAGCTTAGATTTATGGTCTCATTTTGGAAAAGAAAATTAGCCATTGGCTTGAAAGGAACAATAAAAGAGCTAAAGGGAAAGTTGGGTTTAGGAGATACCACTCGACTATAGACCACCTCGTCACTCAGGATCATTGCCGAGGAATGTTGCAATAGTAAAGCTAATATATTTTGTTACTTTGTGGACTTTAGAAAATGCTTCGACACTGTTCCCCAATATAAGATTTGGAAAAGACTTGATGAGATCATAATTATTCCTCCTAAGTTGAAGATTGCTATGATTCGCCTCTACGAGACGGCTGTTGCCAATATTAAAATCATTGAAGGGTGGTATAAAGATATTAAATGAAATATCGGGGTTAAGCAAGGGTGCCCCCTTTCGCTACCCTTTTTTTTATTTACATCGATAGGTTAGAGGAGTGTTTGGAAATCGAGGGGTGCAAAGGAACTGACCTTGCTAGTATTACCATCACTCTTCTCCTCTATGCCGATGATATCATTCTTCTTGCTAGAATCCATTAGGAACTAAACAAGAAACTTAAGACTCTTCATTACTATTTCTCCAATATGGCTATGATGGTTAATACTGACTCTGTTATATTACAATCATATGCAACAATTAAAAGAAGCTGGTTTTATACGACCCAGAAAAATTGAGGAATAGTTGAATTCATCCAAGTTTAGAGCTAACCAAATCCCAAATGAAGATTGTGTGCCTGATGAAAAGAGTAACAAAAATTATTGGGTTCGTAGCCAAAATAAGAATACTCGTGATATTTGGTACAATGTCATATATAAAGATTCCAATCTACACTTCTATAATTGCAAGTGGGCCCTAAATGGAAATGTCTGTAAACATGTATTGAAAGTTGAGATGCTGGCGAGTAACATTAGTTTGGGTGAAAATGTATTGCCTAATGTCACTAATCCTACTACAGAAATTCCTAGAATTTTATTTGATTTGAATGAATCACCTATATTGGGCCCAAAAATCCAAACAGAGCTTCTACCATGCTTTGATTCTCCTCCCAATCTAAATTATCATAATGAAACAAGCATTGATGATTTAGATAATTTCTCATATAATGTTGAATCAACCAATGTACGACTAGATAGTGCATTATTTGAAGATGATGAGATGAAACATGTTAACTCATCAACTCATGAGAAATTGAGATCCATAATACCTACAAATTTGGAACAGGCATATGCATTAAACAACTTGGTAGCAGAAGCATGTCAATAATACAACATAATGTTTTTCAATACTATAACTCCATCCAAGATCACTACCAAGAGAAAACATGGTTTCTTGAGCCTAGTCAATAAGAAAAGGCGTTGTGGTCGCAAGTCAAAAGCAGGGAAAGCTAAACTACAATTTGAAAGGATTGGATGAGTTCGTGCAAAAAAAAGAGCATGAATGAACAACTGGAGTTATCTTCTCAACAACAAAGAAATGTGGACCACATGCTTGAGTTAGTGCAACATTATATTATACACAAAAATGGTATGGAAATATGATGGTATGCCTTTTTTCATGTGAAATATGATATACTATAATTTGTAATGCACAGGCATAACTATATGAACTTTTTTTGTTGTTATAGTTGGCGGGACAACTTGTCGACTCCAATTATTTAATGATCATGTCGGTGAAAGAGACTATATAATTGGGAACACTTCTCCAATCAATACCATCCAAATCTCCTCCCCGAGGGTGCTTCCCCCTATTGTACAACCAATGGGGATGTATTGTTGGCCACACCCACCACCTTTTTCCTTCATAAATTCTCCCATGCCTATAACCGCCTCCCAAAAACCTTCCCAATTCCCATCCCTACCCTTTAACCATCCACCCTTCTCATTGTTCCAATCATGCACCCTTAACATTCCATTTTCCTTGCTTAGGGTGATCCCTCGCCTTAGGGTTATTCCCACTATCATACAACTGATGGGGATGTATCATCGCCCAAACCCACTAACTTTTTCCTATTTTTCTTCCACCATGACTTTATCAATCACACCTGAACCATGCCTATATCCATCACCAAGTGCTCCACCATCTACCTAGGAAGGACAGTCTTCTCCATTGCCTTAGATATTCATGGGGAGAATGAGTAGTTGATCAAAAACTTATCATTAATTAACGAAATTGGTTATATGCATTTTGGATTTTACAACTAATTTGTTATTGAATTTTTGCAGCAATACCAATTTGGAAATGCACTTGGGAGTGCCAAGAGTGGAATGGTGACTTATACACCCAATTTCTAGATCAATCGTGAGGCTGCTTTTCCATAATGTCATTCATGGGCATGAACTACCATTATCTATGTTGGGAATGAAGTTCCATTTTATAGAAAAGAAAAATGTGTAGCTAGACAAATTTTGAATACAAATACATGAATTTGAACTTGTGTGTATGACAATGTCTTCATTGACTTTTAAATTCATGATGTGGATTTGATGTTATATTCTATCAATGTTACATTAGTTTTGATGAAAGTAGTTAGAATGGATTTATTTGTTTCATTTACAAGTTATAAAGTTTGCAAGTTAAGTTACTTTTATATTTATATCTTACTCAATGTTGCATGCATGAACAAACATATCACTACCAAGTAACTTTGCTTAGTTATAATAATAGATGTATCATGTACATGAAGAGAGCATATATATGGATTTAGATTTATTTTAATTTTTAATTTATGAAAAAGAAAAGTACACTATACATGCCTGATAAGAAAATATGCAAAAATAGATAAATATTTGAGCCTTTACCACTTCAATACTAACATTTAAAGATGAAAACTTTATTGATAAGTGATGTAGATTTGAGCCCCGGGATCTGATGGCTTCAATACAGAATTCTTTCGAGTTGCCTAGCCTATTTTGGGTAAGGATATCTTGGAAGTGGTTGAAGAATCTCAACTATCTCAGAAGGTACATCCCTCTTTGAACTCTACTTTTATAGACCTGATTCCAAAAACAATTCATTCTGAAGACCCTCAGGGATTCATACCTATTTCTCTATGTAATATCATATATAAAATTATCTCCACCATTATGGTCAATCGTCTTAAACCCTTTCTTCTTGCCCTGATTTCTCTTGAGCAAACCAGTTTTGTCCAAGGCTGCCAAATTATGGATGGCATTGTCACTACCCAGGAGGCAATTCACTCTCTCAAGAGCCTTAAATCAAAGGGTATGATGATAAAATTAGACTTATCCAAAGCCTATGATCGCCTAAGTTGGTCCTTTTTTATGAACATAGTGAAAGCCTTTAGATTTGACCAGCGATGGATCCAATGGATTTCTTCTCTCATTTCCTCCCCAATATTATCGATCCTCATTAATGGCTCTCCCTCCCACACCTTCAATGCATCCAGAGGTCTCTGTTAAGGTGACCCTATTTCACTCTTCCTCTTCATTCTGACTGCGGAAGGGCTGGGAAGATATATAAAATCAGTTATTCAAGTTGGCCATTTAAAAGGAATTCATCTATGGGGCAATGATCTTCCCTTATCCCACCAACAATTTGTGGATGATATAATGTTATTATGTCAAGTCTCCCTTCAGGAATCCAGGGCTCTAAAAGCCATACTGCAAAACTTTATGCAAGATTCTGGTACTCGGAGCAGTAATGAGAAATCCAATATCTTTTTCTTCAACACCCTGATTCCTTCCCAGTCTTTCATGGCCAAGATTCTGGGATTTTGCATTGGCTCCCTTCTGTCCAAATACCTGGAAATTCCCCTAGTGACTAACTTTCTTAGGACTTCCTATTGGAAAAACATCCTTGAGCGAATCCAATCTCGGCTTCAAAACTGGTCTTTCTGATCCCTAAACATTGCTGGGAGGCCGGTTTTAATGAATGTTGTGCTACAATCGATCCCAATATATCAACTCTCGGGTCTAGCTACTCCTAAAACTGCTTGCTCTGTTATGACAACTATCTTCAAAAACTTCCTATGGCAGGGGACTCAGGAAGCTTAAAAATGGGCACTCCTTTCATGTAATCAGTTAACTAAACCTAAAATGGCAAGGGGGTTAGGTCTTCAGGATCCCTTTCTACTAAACCAAGTGATGGTGGGGGGGAACTCTGGTGGCGATGGATTCAAGGTGTAACTGATCTCTGGAAGGTCATTTGGGGCTAGAAATATAACATGCCTTCAACTACAGAGGAAAGAATGAGAATGCAGGGAACTCCAAGAGGATCATCAATTTGGAACTTAGCTTCTGATAATAAAGAGTTAATTTGCAACCATACATTCTGGGAAATCAGAGATGGGAGGAGTGCTCTATTCTGGCCAGATTCATGGCAACAATGGGAAAAACTATTGAGTCACCAGGATTTTGCGAAGATCTTCCTTTTCACTAATAAACCCCACAACTTGATGGTTAATCAGTTTTGGGACCCGACCCCCAGGAATCAATGGAGATAGTGGAAAATGAAACAAGACTGGAACAACCCTCCTGACTCAAATCAATGGGATGTGTTTGATTACGAGTTTCACACTAGAATAATTACATCATTAGAAGGACATGACATTCTCAGGTGGGGCTATAAAAATAAAGGTATGTTCATCATAAAAGAAGCTTACCAACTGGCATTATAGGAGCATCCAGATCAGTACAATCCGCTCTGGAGGAAAATATGGATGGAACAATTTTGGCCGAAAGTAATGTATTTCCTGTGGCTAGTGTGCAGTGGCAGGATTCTCACCTAGGACAGATTACAGAAGAGAGAAATCCATGGGCCCTCTTTTTGCAATATGTGTGCCTCTCAGAATGAAACCATAGAGCATCTCCTGAATATATGCGCCTTTTTAGCCCGACTCTGGCAGAATATAAATACTCTTTTTGGTCATCTAGACCGGGATAATACCAGTATCCAATCCACCATTGGGAGTTTGAGGAAAAATATCTCTTCCAATCTGATGGTAAATTGAGCCTGGTGTCTATCTCTTGGCTTTCTTTTATGGGCAGTATGGAAGGAAAGGAACATAAGGATTTTCAAGGACCAGAATCTGTCACACTTGGAAATCTGGAAAGGAATACTCCAAAATGTAAGAAAATATATACTAGTAGAGAAATGGCATTCTGATGATTGGAAGGTCAACCCGCAAGAAGCGCGAATATTGTCTACTCTCAACTTATCCCAGCAAATGCTTGCACCTTCATATTGGAACTTAAATTTTCCTCTCAACCAATCTCCTTCTCGCTTCTCATGACCCCTGAGGGTTTTCTCAAGCTAAACTTCAATGGGGCATCCAAAGGTAACCCTAGGGATGTGGGTTTTGGAGGGGTCATTAGGAATTCACGGGGCCAGGATGTCCAAATATATGATTCGGATTGTGGCATGGCAAGTAACAAAGAAGATGAATTCGATGTTGTTAAACATGATTTGATAATCGCCAAAAGGGAAGGGTTGAGAAAAATGGTGGTGGAAGGCGACTCTTCTCTGGTCATTAATACTATTAAAAATCTTAACCCGGGGTCCCAATGGGAAAATATCAGTGAAAGTTGGAGGACTGCTCGCTTGATCCAAGATATCAATGAACTTATTCAATATTTCGAATATATCATCCCCTCGCATGTCTCTCGCAATGGCAACAAAGCTACATATTTCTTAGAAAACTAGGGCTATCTTCAGCTGAGAGTGAATATAGATAAGCCTTGGATAAGGGAGATTGGGGAAGAAGGAATGGAACAATTGACTCTGATTTTGAACCATATCCTGGCTCTTAATTAGAACCCCTGATCAGGGTGTGAGACAGCTGAAGGCCCGCTTGGTCATGATTGATATGACAGAGATTTTATTGTTTTGGGATGATGGGTAGTATCCCTCACGCCCTCACATGCGTATTCACTGTGATAATATGAAGCGTCATAGATCTTGGCAGATCCACGACATGAAGGTTGGTAATCCTTGGCACCTATAGGTAGTGGGAGCAAAGGTGACGTTAATACCATATATCCTACGTCTAAATCCAGGTCCTCAGTTTCTTTAGGAGCCTAAGTTTGTTGGTTACAGGTTCGCGACAAAACACGAGAGGAGTACCCAGCTGCTACATGTCTCTGCTTGAGGTTGGCGTATAAAGTTTGGTTTGCCTATGTTGTCTTTACTCTTGGCCTTTGTACAGTGGCTTGGGTCACGAGCACGGGAAAGTGGGAGAAGGGTGAAGAAAGGGGGCCATACCTTAGTAGATATGGTGAAGTCTCAACCTCGCAGTGGAGCCTCGGGTCAAGGTGGAAGAGGTAGAAGACACTAGGAAGATAAAGGAAAAGATGTAGATCCATCTTCCGATTGGACTGGGCGGTAGATGACTGCGTGACAAAGAATTGAATGACAGGAGACTGCACGACAGGTGACTGCGTGGTAGATGACTGCATGGTAGGGAACTGCATGACAGGGGACTGCACGACGGGGGATAGCATGGCATGGGACTGTGTGGAAGATAGGTCGAAAAAAATTTATGAGAATCTTCAGGCCATGGTCAAGGCTTATTGCGAAAGGACCCCGACACAGGTGAAACAATTGATTGCGAATTGGGAGGTAGGGTTGAATTCACAAGCTAAGCTGGAACTTCCAGTTGAAGACTGGGGGGAACTAATCACGGACCCTAGGTACACAAGCGACCATCTCACCTTGTTCATATAGTCCATTCATCTTTACTGGTTAATGAAGTGCATAGTGGCCAAAGCAATGACTGCGACCACCAATGGAGTGGTGCACAATGACGTCCAGTCGGGTCTACAAGACATTCAAAATGAGCTCCAGCTTATCTAATGTCAGTTGCAGAACCAAAACGACGCTTTGGGCCGCATCAAGCGACATATCCCATGTTTGCCACAAATTGAATTACCAGGATCAAGTGCTAAAGATCTTGGTCAGGCGGAATAGTTGGATGATTAGTGGATCAAAGTTATGACTGTTAATTTTAGATTTTTTTGGATGTTTATGTCGGGTAACATTTATGTTTTCAGTCTGATGTTTATTAGTTGGTTTCTAGACTATTGACCTTAGAAGGCTTAGCTAAAAAGGCTCAAACTATTTATGTTTTGGATGGCTTATAATGTAATTCGGTGGCCAACAAATCTGGTTTCCCACTGGGTAGGTTGAGACCACCGAACGACTCATATATTTGTAACCTACCTATTTATAGATGAATGAATGAAAGGTACTTCTAAGCTTACAAAAAAAATACTAAAATATAATATTAATTAATTTATATCAATATAACAATATATTATATAATAACAATTTATTGTTTAATTTTTTTTTTTTTAAATAATAATATTCATGTTAAGAAAATGTATATAACAATTATTTAGTTTAGTTCATTCTATTTTTTTTTCTAATGCTATAAATTATTTTTTATATAAGAGGCATTTACTAAACAACAATGTTGCATATTATACTTGTTTATATTTTTATTGATAAAATTTACAAAATATTGCAACAATTTTTGTCCAATCATCCTATTGAAATTGGATGCCCATACGGTAGAAGATAATTCATAATTTTGAAAACTTATATTCATGTGACAAGATTGTGCATATATTTTAATAACTTCTTTTACTTATTAGGTGTAAAATAAATAAATTTATTATTTATAAATATAAATTTATTATTTACCTCATATATAAATATTATACTATTTCATATAAATTATGAAAAACTTAAAATATTTATTTCAAATTTATAAAATATTATCTAAATATACATATTTCATATTACGCAATTTTTAAATTTTTTTTTTTTTAACAACATCGTCTACTTGTATATTATAAAACTTGTAATTCAAATCTCTATTACAATAAGGGGGGAGTTCCGAGAGTTGATATTCAAAATTGGGTTCGCAGACCCATAGTTCTCTAGACTCCTCTTAGCTATACTTAAAACTGAACATAAACGGCTATATTGCCTTACAAAGGATCCTCCTATCCAGCTATAGTTGCACTGCATGAGCGTTAAGGGGAGTGTTGGGTGACCGAGTCATCAGGGAGGGGTTCCCTCCTGCTCACTCTTGTTGAAGCTTCTCCTTGCTGACTTTCTGTTAAGGTGCGGAGATGATCTATTACTGCTTCCATGTGAATGCAGCGGTCCTTGAGGTCTTCAATGTCTTTTTTCCTCTTCTCCAACTTCTTTCGTTTGGAGTTTCTGTCCGCATGAAAGTCCTCCGTTAGTTCATTCACCTGTTTCTTCAGGGCGTTTATCATAACTACGTGAGCCTTGCACATATGACAATCTCTATTATTGAAGATGTTGTCCATTGGGTTCCTTGGTTGCTGCTGGTTGGCTTGTTGGTTATTCTGGTCAGCCATCTTACAAGAAGCGATGTCTGCTTTGTCGAAAGCTGATGATTTGGGCGGCTTGCCGTTTATGTGGCTGGACTGATTGGCTAGAGCAGAGTGTAGATAAGGGCCCTGTTGCTGGTTGCGAACACTGCTTGGAACACAAGCCCAATAGTTAGTTTTATAAAAACCACAGATAAGAGGAGGAGTGTTTACCCTGCGCTGAGAGAGGCCGGTTGTGTCTCCGCTCGAAGTGAAGTGCCACAGATGATACCGGCTGCCACAGTGTGCTGAGAAATTCCGTCGATTGTTGTCCGCTGAGGGGGTCTCAGAGTTTCTTTGATCCTCAGTGCTGGCCTCGCTGCAGTGAAGGAGACCTCCTTGGCCCTTCCACCGATTCAAAAGTGCTCTCTGTCTCTCTCTGAGATTGTGATGAATTGTGAGAACCTTGGTGTGCTTGCTGAGATTAAAAAGGCTGAAGCGGGCTTTCTCCCACTCGTGCTTGAGAGTAATGGATCTGATCTTGTCTGTCAAGAAAGGATTTGAGGTGATATGTCTCAGTCCTTGAAATCTGACGCAGGCATGGGTGCGATCACTTCTTCTATCAATTCCTGGTGTGTGTCGTGAAGAGCCCCTTTTGATTGCTTCACTGCTCGGATCCTGAGGCCGATTCCCCGTCCTGATTCCCCAGTTGTGGCAGTCGAGAGAGATTTTGAAAGCAGAAGATCGCTGATGCCCTGATCTATTGTCACGAGTTGGATGCCTGAGGTGACCCATAGTCAGAAACATGAGGATCGAGAAATGACTAGGGAATATCGTGCTCATAGGTTTCCTCATTCTCCCTCACCTGGCCCGTGGGTCTTCTTATGGCCTTGTTGGCCAACTCATCTGCTGTCGTGTTGTGTATTCTGAGGACGTGTTTATATGTCACCTTGCTCATACCCCTGACTTGTTCCAAAATTCTGTCCTTTATTCTGTTCAGTGCGCATTGTTTGAAGTTGTTCCCTGTGTTCATGGCTGCTATAAGGATAGCTGAGTCCCCCAACACGAGAAGGTCGTGAATGCCCATCTTCCACGCTATGGAGACCCCCAGAAGGAGGCTATATGCCTCTGCTTTGTTGTTTGACAAATTCCCCAAGCTCCATTCATAAGTGGCCATCGTTCTCCCTTGGGGGTCCCTTATTACTCCCCCTGCTCCAGCTATGCCTGGATTGTTTTTAGAAGCCCCATCAAAGTGGAGCGTGTGCATCTTTTGCCTTTGAATCCAATTGTTTACTTCCTCTTTTGACCCTCTGATCTTCCATTCCTTCTGTCCAGATCCTTTGATTAGCTTGCATTTTGGATTTATCCTGTAATTGAATCTTTGTACCCATTCCTTCACCTGCTCAACTGTGTAGTCCGGATCTGCATGTTGGATCCCATTTGCTTCAATGGTTTTAGTTATAAGCGCAATAGTTTTGGCCAAGATACTTTGGACACTAGGCTTTTTATCTTTGAAAATGCTTGAGTTTCTGGCTAGCCATAACTGCCAACAGAGGTTGGAAGGTATGCTGGACCAGAGTCTCTTGGCGAGGGACATGTTTTTGTTTGCGAAAGGGAAGAGTCTTCCCCAGCCTTTCTGAAGGAGAGGGACTTGATTTGGTAGATCCCCAATCTCAAGAGGACTGGTAATGAGTTTCCAGCAGGATGAGGCAATTGGGCACTCTATGAATAAATGGTTAAGACTTTCTTCCTCTTTCTTGCACATAAAGCAGATTGAAGGCCCCTGGATCCCCTTTTTTCTCAGGTTTTCTGCTGTGAGGAGCTTGCCATGAAGCAAGGTCCAATTGAAGAATTTGATCTTCGGTAGGCTCTCGATTTTCCAGGCTTTCTTGTGATATTGCCAATTGTTTAACACTGCTTGGTTTTGGAGCGCTTTATACCCTTCCTTGACCGAATAATTGCCTCCATTAGGATCCCATATGTAGCTGTCCTCTTTTCCTCTGCTTGAGGGAGCTGCCCCTGCCAATGAGAGTTTGAGGTTATTCCAAAGTTCCTTTAGACCATCCGGTAGGTGCCTAATATTCCATCCTTTCCATCTGTCATGGTCCCAATTTGAGATGTCAAAGAGGTTTATATGATTTGTGTCCAGCATCCACTGTTGCAGCGGCCTCAGGTGGGGGAGCTTTTCCTTGGCTTCCTGGCCCATTATTCTATCCCTCCATATGCTGGTTTGTTTCCCGTTGCCTGGGACTTTGGAGATGTGAGACTTGAGGAGAGGCAGAGTTTTCTTGATCAGCTTCCAGACCGGGGTGCACTGCCTTTCTATGATTGTGTCTGAGAGTATATTGCTATTGCTCCCACTCAGGTATTTCTTTTTGAGAACCTCTGCCCACCAGGTGCCCTTCTCGGTTAAAATTCTCCATATTAACTTGAATCCCATTGCCAAGTTTGCAAGTCTAGGGACTCTAATTCCCAAGCCTCCTTTTTCTATGGGGAGGATGAACTTTTCCCATTTCACAAGGCTGAATTTTTTCGTTTCTTGCTTTCCTCCCTTCCAAAGGAAGCTTCTGAGAATCAACTCCATATGTTTGTGTATGCTTGAAGGGGCAAGCATTATGGCGAATTGGTAGATAGGGAGGGCAGAAAGGATGGATTTGATTAGGATAGTTCTACCAGCCAGATTGAGCCAGTGCATCCCCCAACCTTGAAGCTTCCCTCTCATCTTCTCTACTAGTTTGACCCATACTTCGCTTTTGATTGACTCTCTTGCAAGCGGAAGTCCTAAGTACATGAAGTGTGACTAGCTTGATTGGGCTGGGATTTCTAAAATCAAAGAGATTCTTTGAGTTATATATCTTGGGACGTTCCATGTATAAATCTTGCATTTGTTGTTGTTTAATTTACCCCCCGAGGCTTGAAGGAAGAGGTCCAGGATGGCCTTGAATCTCCTTGCCATAAGACTAGAGGCTCCACCTATTAGCAGCGTGTCATCTGCAAATAGGGAATGGTTGATCCCTTTAGCTCCTCTTATTATGTCCACTCCAATTATTTCCTTCAGTCTTCTTTTGTTTTCCAGATGTAGACTTAAGGTTTCCGCCATGATAATGTAGAGGAAGGGGGAGAGAGGGCAGCCTTGCCGCAATCCTCTAGTGCTTTTGAAGGCCCTGCAAGGCCTCCCATTGATTAGTGGGGCTGTCCAATTCTGAGAGACACATTCCATGACCTTATTGATGAAGAGCCTTGAAACCCCGAATTTTGTAAGCACATTCTCCAAAAAGGAGTGGTTTACCCTGTCAAAAGCGCTGGCCATGTCTAGCTTTATTATCATGCCTTTCTCCTTTCTAGCTATACTGCTATGTATTGCCTCTTGTATCAGAATTACATTATCAGTTATGTGTCTCTTGGGGAGGAACCCACCTTGGTTGTCCGAGATAATTGAGGGTAGGATTTGTTTCAGCCTGTTTGCCAGAATCTTTGAGATTATTTTATAAGAGACATTGCATAAAGAGATAGGTCTGAACCTATCAAAGGATTGAGGGCTTGGCTCTTTTGGGATGAGAGCTAGAAAAGAGGATTTAACGCTGCTGCCCAATTTGTTTTTCCGGTGGAAGTTTCTCACCATTCTGAGAAAATATTTTTTGATGATTTCCCAATGAGTTTTATAGAAACTTACCGTGAAACCGTCCGGCCCTGGAGCTTTGTCTAGGGGCATGCTGTTGATGGACCATTCCACCTCTTCTATGGATATTTCTTTGTCCAAATCGCTGTTCTGAGCTTCTGTAACCTTCTTTTCGATGATGTTGATGAAATCTGGATTGTCTTCATACTGCGGGTCTTCTGAGAGCAGCGATTGAAAATGATTTGAGGCAGCGTCCTTAATTTCCTCTCTGTCTGATATCTCTTTCTCGTTGAAGGTTATCTTGCCTATATTATTTCCAGCTCTTCGTACCTTGAGACAGTTATGAAAGAACGATGTGTTTTTGTCCCCCGAGTTGAGCCAGAGGCATCTGGACTTTTGCCTTAACTCTTCCTCTTCATTTCGATGCTGGTTGTATAAAGCTTTGTGTAGCTCACCTTCTATTCTTTGGTCCTCCTCCGTTTCTTGGACTGTCTCCTTTTCCTGGTTCCATTTCTCCAAATTTCTTTGCAGCTCGTTTTTTGCCCTCCTTTCCTCATTTGCGTAGTTTCTCGCCCATTTTTTTATGGCCATCCTTAGTTGTTTAATCTTTGATTCCCAAACAAAATGTGGAGATCCTATTATCTCTGTCCTCCATGTTTCTTTCACCAGGGTTTTAAAATCCTCGTTGGCATCCCATACCTTGTTATATTTGAATGGAAGCGGCCCCAGGTCCTCCTCTTTCTCTAAGTGCAGTGCCACAAGCTTATGGTCTGAAATGTATCCCTGTATGATTGAACTGTGGATCCTTTGAAAATTGATTGCTGCACTCTCCTGAACAAGAATTCTGTCAAGTCTCTCTTTGATATTACTCCTTCCCGTCCTTTTGTTTGACCACGTGTATCGCCCATTTTGTGGAGGGATATCTACGAGTTTGTGAGCTTGGATGATTTCCTCCAATTTGTCTCTGAATGGATCAGTGAAATACTTCCCTCCTAGTTTTTCCTCTGCGTTCCTGATTAGATTCAAGTCTCCTCCAAGAAAGATTTTCTCCCCTTGTGAGGTCTCGATGTCTGCTTTCAGAGAATCCCAACATGCGGCTTTGTCTCTGAAGTGGGGAGGTGCATACACATTGTAGATTGTGAATTCCTCCTTCTGGTCTGAACTTTGCATGTCAATTCTAATCCACCATCTGTTTTGATTGTTACTGATGAGAGTCCACTTGTTTTTTTTCCATAAAACTCCTATGCCTCCTGAAGCTCCTGAGGCGCTCGTGGCTATTCCTTCATACCTTCTGCTTTTTAAAATGCTGTGTTGAAATTCTTGGTCGCTGATTTTGGTCTCCTGGAGTAGGAGGAAGTCTGGTTGTTCTGAATTGATTAGGTCTCGGACTGCGTTTGTCTTAAGGGAGGAGCCCATCCCCCTACAGTTCCAAGAGACCAAAATCATCATTTACCTGTTTTATTGTGGTTCCCACTTTTCTCCTTCATCTTCTCGCCACTTCCCCTATTCTTGTCCAAGTATGTGTCTATTGGTTGTTGAGTTCCTGTGGTCATCTCTTTTGCTGCATTCTCATCTCTTATTTCCTTGTTCGATTTTCTTCCAACTTTCCTTGGAGGATCCGTGGCTGCAATGTTTTCCTTTGTTTTGTTTCTTGTTAAGATCCTTTCCACTGTATGAGGAGGGGAGGCCTGAGGGGGGGAGGAGGGGGGGGTTCTGATGCACTTGGGGGATGGAGGGGGAGATGAGGGTTCCTCTGGGGCTAGGGTTTCAAAGGGATTGGAGGATGAGGGGATGGATTGGTCTATGCTTGCGGGGACAGAGGAGGGGGGAGGGGTATCAGAATGGGGTGCCTCTGGTTCCGGGGGAGGGTTTGATTTCTTTTTTTTCCTGACCACTTCCCATGCTTCCTCTTGGGAATCCGGGTTGGCATTAGTTTCTGATCTAGCTTTAGAGCACCTATTTGCGAAATGACCATATTCATGACATACCTTGCATTTAAAGGGGAGTTGCTCGTAGTCCACCTGCTGGATATGCGTCCACTGATCCACTCTGAGCTTGACTGCCTCTGGTAGCCCTTTACCCAAGTCCACTTCTACACAGATCCTCGCACATGCATGCATGTTTTCTTTTGGTTCCGATCTGTCCACATACTTTCCTATTGCGTTTCCGATTGCTCTGACTGATTCGTCTGCCCAGCAGTGTAGCGGCAGATGCGGAAGGCGAACCCATACCGGGACTGCGTTGGGGACATCCATTTCTGGGTCGAAGTCCGGGGTCCAACGATTGAGGTACAGACCTCTGGTGTCCATGAAATATGGTCCATTCCTAAAGATTAAATTTCGATCCTCCACTGATTCGAAGAGGAAGGTGAAAAAGCCTCTTCCACAAAACCTTATCGCTATTTTCCCCTGGACCATGGCGTTCCAGTTTCTTTCCACCCAGCGCTGAACCGTTCTGGGGGAGGGCCATAACCCCGTGAACTGTCCAACCAGCCCACGTTCTGCCAAGGCAACAGCGGATCTCCTTGGAAGGGTTGGGGGGAGTGGGATTTCCGGGATTTCGTCAAGCTTCTTAATAAATTTTGTGGCGGTAGGTCGAATCCTTTCAGAATTGTTCTCTGGAATGAGTGTTGCAAAAGCTTTCTCCATGTCAGCCTGTCCAGAACCGGGAGAGCCCATCGTGCCAGAGCAGCTCCCCTGAAGACGGAAGGAAGGAGGGATGAGCAGGAGGCCCAGCTAAAAGGTGGAGGCGGAAGGCTGCCCGCAGGGGCAGCGCGAGCTGAATGGGGCCGGACAGAAGGCCCAGGATGCTGGGGAGGCGGACAACTGATGGAGAGGCACGCAGCAGAGGCTGCGGCCCGGCAGCGGGCCTGCCAAACGCTCAGGGCTCAGGGTTTCCAACGGCGGGGGACTCCATCGCACCAGCGCTCCAGCTCAAAAGTATTCTCGGTCAACAATATCTTCCCTCTCACTACGCAATTTTTAAAATTTTATTATTAGAAGATAATTCATAATTTTCGAAGTTTTAATTTCTGAAAAACATAGAGATTTTTTTATACTTAATACTAATTAATCATGTAAATTAAATAATTTGGTAAATATCCATAAATATTAAAACACTTATATTATAAACATCTTATATTACTAAAATTTAAAATAAAATAAAAACTAAGTAAATTATAACTTTATTTTAAATTACATTAATATTGATTATAAAAAGAACTAATATAAATATTAAACATATATACAAGTAAATTAAAATGTTATAATATTTTTATCCATCTAGATTTATTCTCATTTTACTATAGATATTTTTATCTATCTTGATCTACCCTCAATTTACTATGGAGATTTTTAATTTGTAAATAAGTTTTGTTACAATATTATGGGTCAATACCATAGCTTATCAATATCACAGGCAGGAAAATAACAAATGACTCTATATAACACTTGTTCATATAACATTTTTTTAATTAATCAATATAATTAAAATAGCAAAAAGGACATGACTACTTTGAAATAAATCTTAATCTTTGAATTGTGTATACATCTAAGAATATTCTAAAATGTTCATAGAAAATAAATTTCTACCATCCACATTATTAATAATTAAATTAAAATTATAAAAACAAATAAACATATCTATTAACATAATTATTATATAAATTTATAAATTAATTTTCAATTATTATTATATAAATTTAAATGTATAAATAAAACATAAAATTTCTCAATCATAATTACAAATGCACATCAAATAAAAATAAACTTTAAAATAATATTTAATGTTTACATAATTATTAATTTAATACAATCCACATACAAACAATGATTGAATTTCTAAATAATAAGAGTGCATTGAGCTTTTTCTTGGAGATCAGATTAATGAGATACGCTGATTTTGACGATTTGCCTGGAGATCAGATTAATGAGATACGCTGATTTTGACTATTTGCCTGCAAACAATCAACCTTACAGGTAGTGTAAAGTGTCATTGTCCCGATCTCGAAAGAACATTGTATGCTTCATTCCACAAGTTGGACACGCAATTCAAATAATGCGTCGTTTAAATCGTGCTTCCTGTCGCGGTCCTTCTTCTTGTAGTACAAGGCGGCGGGATGGATGACCCTTCCTGATACACATGGCGCGGGAAGGATGACCTTTCCTTTATGGTAAGCCATGCTCATGTATTTACATTCTTGAATCCTCCACTGTCACGGTCACTGTCAAAGCGTTCAATAGGAAATATGGCTTTCCGTGGTATGTTCATCTCGTGGCGTTGTATGGAGCATTTAAAGCTTTGGGAAAAAGGCCTCTTGGAGGTGGAAGATTCGAATTTCGCAACAGTTTTCTGGTATATTTTTATCTTCAACCCTCTTTCGACTGACCCGTTTAAAAGGCCTGATTGCCGGCATAATTCTGAAGTTTTCGGCCTTGTGCTTTGAGATCTATCTTTGGAGGAATATATCTGGGTGCTCTTGAAATTTTCAGATTTCAGGTATGTACGCTTTTGGGCTCTACGCAAACAGCTGATGTCTTTTCTCTTTGTTCCTACAAATTATTGTTTTTTTTTGTTTTTTTTCTCTGCAGAATTTTTTATATAGTCATATGGTAACTATAACAACTTGGTTACATCCTGTGGTGGGAGTAGAGGGCTTAGTGATCTCATCGGATCGTTTGAAGAAGACTGACTATATAGGCTTTTAAGATGGCAATGTTATGACCGTTGCTAAAATCCTAGGATTCTTGGAGGAGGTCCATTTTAGTCCCCCAAAGAGGGATTACAAGATTTTCTTTATTTTGATTTGGTGAAGCTCGGAGTTTAATGAATAGTAATGAACTCTATTTCGATTAGGCGCCCATATGCTCGCTTGGCTGGGGTGGTCTACTTTCTATGTCTTGGAGGTCCATTCTAGCCCCAGGAGCTTTGTGATCTGCTTAAAAATCAATAGCTGATGCATGGAAGTTGTGAAAATAATTTACTGATATTTCTGGCTTTTTTCTGGAAGTAGCAGTGGAGCTTGACAGATTTCTCAGGAGAAGGGGTTTGGTAACCCATTCGGTAACGACAACTTAGTGCCCTATCATGCGACGGTGCAGATGGAAATATTGGCAGCAATAGGGCTTTACTGGACTAAACAAACTGGCTAGCTCTTCCCTAAATATTTTGGCAACCTAACTATCTCAACTTTAGCTTCTTCTAAATTAGGAAAATGAGGTTTTCTTGGTTAATTTCTAGGTAATTATCTGAATTTTCTCCACAGAATTCTGCATTTCGAGATCTATAAATGGGCTTGTTAGAAAGAAGCCATCCTGCTATAATTACATGTTTGCAGGTCCAGCAAGACGAGAAATACTGCAAATAAAAGCTTGTGTGTCTCGAAAGGAATGCTTGCAGATTGTTACTGCGCTGCAAAGAGAATATTCTTGCTCTGCAAAGTGTTGCTTTACTTGCCGTTGCAGAAGTCTGTAGATGTGGGTGTATGAGGAGCATTCAATTGAAGAGAGGCAGAATGAAGGGTGTTAAGAGACTCATGAAGTTGAAGACTCAGTTGCATTTTCCAACCAAAGGTTAGCTCAAGTGGTCACAAGGCAGGTTTGAGATCGGTCACCCATAGCTTGGGGAGGTGAAAGGTTTGACTCTCATGATTTCCTCGAGGTTAGGCTTTGTAATCAAGGTTGACAGTTTATCTTGTTTACCATCCATGAAGAAGATAAACATCCATGAAGAATATCATGGGGAAGTACTTGTATCATGAAGAAGTGTAGGATTTTCTGCGGGGTTTTCCTTGGAAAAAGTAACGTATATTTATATACTATAAACATGTGTTATGTACATAATATAAAAGGTTACTGTTTGTCCAGTCACAGTTCTTGTTAAGTTAAAAAAATATGGAAGGCTATCGTTCCTACTAAATACCTTATTTCCTATTGCAAACTAACTACCATTCCAGGTGTGCCTAGCATGCATACTAGCTAAGGAGCTACGATGCATAGCCATCACTCACAATAATTTCTTTCGTGTTGAATAGATGCTTCCATGGTTTCATTTAAGGCTCAAGCCAAGAGTAACCTCGAAGTAAAAGATCAACCTTCTTATACTTACGGTAGCTTACTTATATTTCTCTTTTAAGATGCCGCGATCAGCACACCAAATAGGGTCATATAGGTCACATGACTATTAGAGACAACGCTAATCTCCCTTGGAACAATCAGACAAATAACTAGACTTTGAACAACCAAGAACACATCCTTTAACAAGTCAGAGTACATAATTGTTTGAAAGCAATTTAACGACAGGAAACATGAGAGTCCGCTATCAAGATTTCTTTGCTGATTCTTGTCATAGCCATCCTGACACATCCGCGTTGCATCAAGGATAAAGTAAAATGGATCCTTTGAGATCATTCTTTCTCTAGCAGGAAATGAACTTTGAAAGGATTTCTGCGATGTCTGGAAACGTTTTGCATCTTGGGATGTCTGGAAACTTTTCAGATTTCGTAGTTTCTTTTCTCCAGTATCAGGTAATATTTTGGTAATTATATCATGTTTTCCAAGCTTAAGTTTCAAATTCAAGAGTGTAGGACATCTCGTTGATGGCTAATTGTAAATTGTAACAGGACTGTAGATTCTGGTTTTTGACAATAGGTCTGAGTCTTTTTGTAAGACTCCTTTTATATAGAGCTTTAAAATAAATAATATGACATCATTTACGTTCAGCTTTACCAGAAATTGTGAATCTTCTACTTTTGATGGAGATGTGAGACAATTTTCGCAGGAAAACCTAGATAGTTTGTACGCAATATTATGGTGGAACAAATGGAATGAGCTCAAATCTAAATGTCCACAGTTGTTGGGTGCATTAATGTGTCATTGCAAACAATAGTTTTATAAGAAGTTAAACTGTTTTTAAAATATACAAAAATGCAAATTTCCACCTTTTATGGCTTGGAACATATTGGACTTTTGGGAAAATGCATCTGAGCTGAAGATAATGGCCAATGATCATCAACTTATAACATTTCACCAGGCTTCACCAGTCATTGTGTTTGTTGTTGGAAATGCTGAGAGGGGGTGAATTGGTATTTCTTTCAATTGTTATATTATGCCAGTTAATATTTTTTACAAGATATACCAGAACACAAGAAACAAAATAAAAAATAGTTTTATTAAAAAGATTCAAATGATTAGGACACCAATTCTAGAGTTCTGGCTCCAAACATTACAAAAAATTCAATTCTCACAAGGCTTCAATCTTGAATGAGGACACCAATCCTGAAAGACAAACCCAGGCACCAACCTGGTCTAAACGAGGACACCAATCCCCCTCGGCTCCAACCATCAACTTTATCAAATACTTCACAAATACTTCCTTCAAAATGTCTTCAAGGCTGCTCTCTATGGTCTGCTCAAAAGTGGTTCAAGATTGCTTCAAGGAAGGCTTCAAGGGTTGCTCGTAAGTCTGCAACAAGGAAGACTCCAAATTCCAAAGTCAACTTGAAGAGGTCTTCAGTTCAGCTCCACAAGACTTCAGGGATGCTCCAAAAGAGGCTGCAAAAAGATGTCTTCAAGTCTGCTCAAGAAGGCTGCTCCAGGAATCCTCAAGAATGCTCCAAAAGAATTGCTCCAAAACACTTCAAAGAATGCCTTCAAGTCTGCTCAAAGAGGTCTCCATGTCTGCTTCAAAAATCACTTCAATTCTACTTCAAGGATTCTTCAAAGTTTGGTCGTAAATATTCTTCAAGATCAGTTCCAGAATGTTTTCAAACGATCCCTGAAAACACAAATCAAGAAGGGCTTGAAGTCTGTCACAAATGAGGCTGAGTTGTAAGGCAGAAATAGTCTTTTTACAGGGCCAAAAGTTCTCAGGAGGGGCCGAATGTCCACAGAATTTTGTCCACAGAAAGAGGCTGAATTGCAGGCCTGTAACTGTCCACAGGAGTCTGAAATTCGCTCTTCCACAGGTCACTTGACTCAGGTCGAATTTTGTTCTGCCACAGGCCGAATTTCGTTCTTGTTTCAAGCTGAATTAGGCTCTTGTGTAATGTCCCAAATGGAACAATTTGGGGTTTTCTTGAAATTTGTAGAGAATAGCTTCAGAAATTTAAGCCGTCAATACCATAAACAATTTGCACAAATTAAACCACAAAATTTATGGCAAAAACGGGAAATAGAATCTGCAACTGAATAATAGACAATATAAACATGCAGAAGATCTCAGCCTTATTTTATTAATATGTAAATAAGCTAGTACAAGAGCAGGAATATGACTGAGATGATGGCCCCAAATAGATCTACAATAATGCCGCAATTGGCCTCCAAAACAAACTGAAAATCAATAAACTGCAACCTGTGAACCTTGAATGGATCCACCAAGGGAAGAGATGGGTGCTCGCCCACTCTCACTGAATCACCCGAGGGTTTCCGTCCTGGGGCTACTGCTGAAGTAGAGAACCGGGTTCTCAAAACCTCACCACAAAGACAATACACAAATCCAAGATGTCTCCAAATGACCTCCCCTTCCTCTTTTATAGATCTGATGGATAGATCTCCAAGCCTCTAGAAGCATCTTATTTTATTATTATTTTAGAAGCTCTTCCATTGACTTTATCTTAAATGACTTTTTAATTAAATTTTCTTTCACTAAAGTCACTTTTGGGCCTTTTCCTCCAATTAATTATTTTTCTTTAATTAAATGATTAATTAAAGTCATTTTTAATTAAGGAAAATGGTAAATTGCCCACCATACTCCCTTTGGCCACTACAAGTCACTTCTCAGCATCCCATCCTGTAGATCTTCTCATTTTAGTTCCAACGAGCTATTACACTGAGGTGTTCCATCATATAATCTTCTCGGAACGCCACGTCGAGCATAATTAATCAAGTTAGGCCCCATAATAATGCTATTTTTTGAAAGTTGTCGGAATGTAATAGAACGAAAGGCAAAATGTGCGGAGAATATACCAAGCGAATGCCATCGAACCTCTTAAAAACTCCTCAAAACTCCATGAAGCACCTCTAGAAGCCCCTGGGCCCGCCGATGAAGTAAATCTGCACTTGTGACGTGTCTGCCCTAGCGTTGAAAGTCCATCATAACCATGCCATGAGGAACACCAAAAAAAGGGACATTACAAGTCCTCCCGCCCTAAGATTGTTTGCCCTCAAGCAATCTAAATCTATGGACCAATCTGGTAGCCCAATGTAGTTGAGACCAATGTTGCAGTTATCGTTATCGGGATATTATCGGCAAGGGAAAAAATCGGGAAAAAATCGTAAAATATAAAAATATTCATTTTTTCCATTTTTTTTAATATCTAAAGCATCTACAACATGAAATAAATACATTGACACATAAATTTGATAAAAGAACTAATATATAAGATGTGTAATATCATTTCTAGTGCTACATCGCACATAACAATGAATCATGTCTTGAATAGTAAGTCCTGAATTGTGAGTCCCAACTTAGCCTCAAAATATCAACAAAAAATATAATAATGTATCTCATATCATGAGTCATAATGTCATATACAATGAAATGAACCAAATAACTAAAGTCTAATACTACTGATTTTCTTTGCCCCTCCTGTGAGAAAATGCAATAGCTTTCCCTTTCCCTCTAGATGTAGATGCCGGTGGAGTTGGCAGTGGACTCTGCTGTGCTCTAGAAGCTGAAGAACTAGGAGCTACAGGAGGTAGACCACGTCCTCTACTGGTGACAGGGGTAGCCTAGGTAGTTTGTGTCACCTCCTCCTCTTGTTGCTCCTCATAAAAAAATCGGGAAAATATATATATATATATATATATTTCAAGATTTTTTCAAGTTGTCGCGATTTTTTCGCAATTTTTCGCACAAAAAATTAACGTAAAAATCAGGCGATAATATCGCCAAACTTAAAAAATCGCGATTTTCTGATATTATCACGATAATATCGCGATTTTCACAACACTGGTTGAGACCCAATGCCCGGATCCCATACGAACCATTGGTTGATGCTTTGCCTCTGTATCAACCCACCATGAACGGAGCCATCAATGCCCGGAGCCTAGACCAATTTCTAACTGAACCTATCATCAATAATCCTCCTGGATTGCAATGCCACCAAGAAAAAGTATCGACACTCCATTGCTCTTGTTGTGCTATAACTCCAATCATGAATGTTGCTCCATCCACCACGTACCAACTCATCACCTCTCTCCAATCCAATCCATGTCCTAGACCATGGTCAATCTCATCATGTTGATGCCGTGTTGAAATACTGATGAGTGGCCAGCCTACATCCTGCTGCCAACTGAAGCATGTAATATCCCTCACTTCTAAGGGCTCTTGCAATACAATGCTTCTAACCAATGTTGCAGGAAGCGCCCCCCCCCGGTTCCAAGGCCCGAAGCGCGTCCCATGCGGATGCGTTCAGGAAGCGTCCCCGGAAGCGCGCTTCCAAAATTCGAAAGCGCGCTTCTGCCTGTTTTGGACGCTTCTTGGAAATTTCGGAAGCTTTCCTCCGAAGCGCGCTTCTGAATCTCCGAAGTGCGCTTCATACGACGCTTCGGCAGTACGAAGCGTGGTGCTTTGGAGGGCGAAGTGTATGCTTCTGTACGATTCCGGAAATGTGTTTAGAAAATTGTTTTTTTTTTCAATTTTAGGTGAGTTTGCTTGTTGGGGTGGGTCTACCTTGGGTTAGGGTGAGGAATGAAGGCAAAAAAAATATAAATATAGCATATGCTCCCTAATGGTAATGTTAAATTCTTAAAGTAAAAGTGACATTCTCCTTTATTTTTCATTTTCATCCTTTTACTTAAATTTTTAACATTACCATGAAATGACTCAGGATGTTTGAGAGTTGTTCCAGGCTCATTGGACATCATATGGAGAAAATAGAATTTCATATCCTATTCAAAATTCAGTAGACTTAATAGTTTTCAGGAATTCAGGATCAATGGGATTGTGGCATTTCATTAGATTATATCAAGTATGAAGGTATGCGATTAGCATTTAATCAAGAGCACCAAGCCCTATATGTACTCTAGTGTTGGTGGTGTTAATTGTTGAACTCCTTTGTCACGCTGCACGCCTTTAGCAAAAAATTACCTTTCAATCAAGTCAAAATCATCGATCAAGCATGTTAAGCTTTTTCTACCATATTTTAAGTCTTGAATTAGGTAGTTTGATCAAAATTGGGCAATGTTGACTAATATCCCTAGACAATCGAGGTAGAGGCAAAGGCTAGACAAGAGGAGAAGAATCTAGATTCTAGATGGTTGATGCATCTAAATGGTTGATGCTCGAATAATTAATCATTAATGTACAATGGATGTTATATCTATCTTGATTTATGCAAAAATATGCATGTTTTCATGTCTTCTACAACTAATTTGGTATTTGGGATGTTTGTTTTGAGTATAAATGCAAAAAAAATAAAATATATATATATATATATAGCAGACGCTTCCGCAGACGCCTCGCTTCCTAGATTTTTGGAAAATGACGCTTCCGCGTCCCCGCTTCCAAAAAAACATCCCCGCTTCGTGCAACATTGCTTCTGACTAAAAATGATACTCCATCAATAGGGTACTGACTCATGATCTCTTGCCAATCCAATGAATGGACACTTACGTAAGGAACAAGTCTATTGGACTGATATGGGTCCCTGCTCAATTGATGATGCTCTATTTGGTCAATCAACCAGATATGTCTAAGGAAACCTGCCCCTCTCTCTACAATCGGCAAAAGCGGGCAAGATGTGCTACAAGCCATGTCTATGTACTCCTGGAGAGGGATGCGTCTTGGAAATACTACAACTTTACCGACTGCCACTGCACCTATCTACACGCATCAATGGGTAGGCCCAAAGATGGATGTACCACCATCTCCAACAACTCCTCCCTCCTCTGATCGGGAACCCCGCGCTCCTGCTGTCTACTAGCCTCTTGCAAAACTACCCTGTCAGCCTCCAACACCGCCTGGGGACAAGTGTTAACACTGCCACCCTACAAGCTGTCTGTACTACTGTCCGCTCCTCATCAATGGTTGATCCCAAGGGTGGCTGCTCATCCTCCACCATCACAAGCTCAATAGGAACCTCCAACTGGTTCTCCTTAGAAGCTCATCATGCATACTGTGCACATCCTCCTCCTTCGCTGACTCATGCTCCACCATATGGTGCTCATGCTGAATCACCACTAGTGACTCATCATTTTGAATGTCTCCCATAGGGTCCACTGAATGCTCATCATAAAAATCTAGCCTGCTGTCAACAACACTATGACTCGTGCCCCTCGGAGGCATCCTTGTATGAACCCATGGACTTGTTCAAAGAAGAATCCTCACCCTGATGGTCAGAAGGAATATCCACTTGCTCTACCTCTATCATCTCCTCAGTGTCACTCAAGCATGAGTGGTTAGGTCCCCAAGGTCCCTTGTAGATGAAGCAAAGCCCCTTCCTTCTCAGCTCATTCTTGCGGCATGATCCATCAAACTTGAGCAACTCCTCCCTGGTCAACAGTCTCCTGAACAGTCCAATGTTCTGCTCAACCAACCTTTCAGCTAGCTCATACGCAGCGGGTGAGACCAACTGCTCTCTCCTCCAAACGAACAACAATTGAGACTACAACTCTCGGCAAATGGCATCACAACCTCTCATACATGATGACAAGATGGACTGCATGTGTGCTATGACTATGTTAGGATGATGTTTCCTAATGCTGAAGAAGCATTGGAACATCTGCAGGATCAAACCATCACACTCTAGATCAAACATGATTTCATAAGTCCTAGTCATGGCCATAGCTTCTAAAATCTCAAGCTTCTTCCCAAAGGTAGAGCTTGCATTGTTGTCCAAGTCTTGGAAAGTCTCTACTATCATTCTGAAAACTTTCCTCATAACATCATCATTGTAAGGAGCTATAGGGGTGGTTAGTCTCATGATGTTACTGAGACAAGATGCAACTGGAAGTCTAACCCCTTCACAAGGTTCCTCCAAGAACTTGTGTTGTATGAGAGCAAGCATAGCTGGTTTTAGAGCCCAAATTAGTTTCTTCCCTTCTAATTGGCTCACTTTGGAAAGGAGGGCATCTAGTTCATCAAGTTTGAAAAGAACTTTCCATGTGACCCTCATGTGCTTCAAATTTGTTCCAAGTGCAAATATTTTGTGCCCAATCTCCAACTCTTTCTGCAGATCCTTGGCTGTTCTTTTTGAAGAATACATAGATCCCTCTTGATAAAGGTCTGTTGTTTTTCTTGGGTTTTTGGTCCAATGATGCATGGTGGTTCCAAGGGTCATTGTTTACTTTTTCCAATTTTTTTAGGAGTTTTGTGAGTTTCTCCATGGCTTCAGCTCAATGAGGACAAGTACATGATAATACAACAATAATAGTACAACCATTCCCTCACAAGTCACACTCAACAACTACATAGAGGTCCAAATATAATATGAACACCTCATGTAGACCCAAGTGCTGGAAATGGCCCAAACTAGTAGCACGCATCGCCCATAAATTACTTGTGTTGCATGAGGACGCGTCCCCCCAAAAAACTGTTCATTCCCAAAGTTTCGGGGACTTTTAGACAGGGTCGGAATGTTCCCAATTTTGTTGGGATGCCATTGGGGACTTTGGGACATCGAGCCCATTCCCAATTCGTCCCTCGCTGATTTCAGGTACTTTTATGGTACCGTTTCCACCGCCCCAAACAAAAATTGGGACATTTGACCACTTGTTGACTCATTTTTTCACCGTCGTGATTTTTTCTTGCCCTAACCCGTGCTTTCCTTTACCTGCCTTTTCTCCACTATCGCATTTTCCTGTGAACTTAGCACTACACCGTGGCATTTGCATTTGCCTCTGAACTTAGCGCTCTACATCGTGAAGCTGTTGCTGTGACACTGTGTTCAAGCCGTTGCTACACCTCTGTTCGCTAAACCTTCGTTGCTACACCTCTGTTCGCTAAACCTTCGCTGCTACACCTACATCGTGAAGTTGTTGCTGTTTGAGTCTTCAAGCCATTGCTACACCTCCGTCCGCTACATCTGGGCCACTGTGCTACACCTGTGACCATTGCAAAGCTGACTTCACACTACCGCCACCGGCATTGTGTTGATTTCAAACTCAGCCGCCAGCACACTGTCGACTTCAAACTCAACCGCCGTCAAACATAGGTATTTTTTTCCTAATGTTTAACTTTAATTTAAAAAAGAAATTTAGTTTAATAATTTCAATTTGTAGTTCGTATTATGCTTTGAATATATTTTTTAATTTTTAATACTATATGTGTTTAAATTTTTAATCCATATGGATTACTTAAACTTTACATTGTTGCTACAATTTTGAATTAGTATTAGACTCGGTATAAAACTTAAAAGTTTACCGAACTCTAAAAAAAATTTAGTGGGCACATTTAACCTTTTTTGACCACATGGTAATTTTCTTTAAATCAAACCCAATAAAAGAGAATTTAGTAATTTACCAGACCTGATAATTTTTATTACCAAACCTGTAAAAAATAAATAAATAAATAAAATTTACCAAACACAGTCATTACTTCATATTATTACAGTGTACACATTATAGATTATTAATCACTTTTTTCCAGCTTTGTGTGCCAAGTTAAGCCCTTTTTAAATTGAATGAGAAGGGACAATTTTCAAACTGGGAAATCTCCAGTCATGCTACCTAGCCACAACATCTATAAAAGAGAAAAAGTGCCCAAATAAGGACCATATTGCTAGTACGCGTGACACAGCCCAATCTGTCAAGACTCAATGTTTAACAGTTTAAACTTTAATTTAACAGTAACAATAATAATTGTCAATTGACAATAACACAATGATATTTTTTTTTATTACATCAACAGAGTCAATGTGATTTGTTTTCTCTCACATTGCAATTTTAATTTGAATGTTTTGCTGATGAAATCATTTTTGAGATTTTCTAATTTCTCCAAATTTTTCAGATGGACAACTCAACTCCATTTCCTCAATCTGAAATGAGAGGACCTCCAAATACAAACCTTGAGTCAACTGAAAACACAACTTCCATTGCAGTCAATGTCAGGAAACCTTTGTTGCAATTTGTCAAGAAGATCACTCAAAACAAGAGGAAAGAAAGTGGTGGTTCAGAGCAATGGTTATGCAACCTTTGCAATCATGTATTTAAGGAAAGCTACACTAGAGTTTACCATCATTTGTTGGCTATTCCAGGGGATGGAGTGAAAGCATGCAGTTGCACATTGGAAAAACGTGTTGAAATGACTAGGCTTCACATGACTGACACAGGTGGTAATATTTTTGTAGAGATAGAGGAGGACAATTATTCCATTTTTAAAAAACCAAGAGTTCCTAGCCCAATGGAGTCATCTCAAGGAGGAATCTATGATTATCCTGAAGTTGAGTAAAGCAAGAAGTTTGCTATCATAGAAATGTTCAATATTCAATGCAAGGATGAGGCAGATGATGCAGTGGTTGAATTCTTTTTTGCTAATGGTATATCATTTAATGCCACTCGTTCTCCTCTCTACAAAGAGATGATGAGGAAAGTCATAGCTGTTGGTCCATCTTTTCAACCACCTGGTTACAATAAAATGAGGACAACCTTGTTAGATAGAGGGGTCTCAAAGATGCAAGGGTTGATGGAAGGCCTTAAAAAATCATGGGTTACTTATGGGTGTTCAATTGTCATGGATGGTTGGACAAATATTCAACAAAGACCTTTGTTGAACATCATTGTCACCTCTCCAAGTGGTCCCTATTTCTTAAGGGCAATTGATTGTACTGGAAAGATGAAGGATGCAACTTTCCAATTTGAGGTATTGAAGGATGCAATTGAAGAGATTGGTCCTACAAATGTAGTTCAAGTTATCACAGATGCTTCACTAGTTTGTAGGTCTGCGGGGTTAATGATTCAAAGCATGTATAAGCACCTATTTTGGACTCCTTGTTGTGTGCATGCTTTGAATAATGCAATCAAGGACATCGGAAAAATTTCTTGGATCACTCACATAATTTTGGATGCAAGAGAGACACAAATGTTCATTTGCAACCATCATGTATCTCTCGCTATTTACAGGGTTTATGGAAAAAAACAGTTCTTAAAACCAATGGATACAAGGTATGCTACCTATTTTATTCTTTTTGATCGTATGTTAGAGGTGGAACAAGACTTAAAGGCCACAATTATCAGTTCTGAGTGGTCTACATGGGGGGAATAAAAAATAGATCAAGGAAAGAAGATAAGGCAGATGCTTTTGAATGATGAATGGTGGCTTGATGTGAAATACATTGTCTCCTTCACCTCTCCAATAATGGATCTAATAAGGTATGTAGATTTAAATTCCCATAATCTTGGGGAAATATATGAGTCAATTGACAACATGATTGGACATGTCAAGTCCATTATGCTTCAGAGAGAACCCTCTTTGGAATCTTTTAATGAAATCCACAAGTTGATAGAAAAGAGATGGAACAGGTTGAATACACCTCTTCACATGGTCGCTTATGCACTTAATCCAAAGTGGTATATGGAAAGAGAAGGTAGAGTTGCACCAATAGATGATCTTGAAGTGAAACAAGGGTTTATTGTTGCCATACAAAAGATGTATACAAAGGAGCAAAGAAAGATTTGATGGGTATGGCACAGAGAATTCCTAGTGGATGGTGGAGGATGTATGGGGACAAAGCTATAGAGGTACGCACTCTAGCTATGCATTTACTATCTCAAGTTGCTAGTTCCTCAGTTGCAGAAAGGCACTGCTCCACATATAGTTTTATCCACTCTATTAAGAGGAACAAACTTACCTCTAAGAGAGCGGAAAAATTAGTTTATGTGCATAACAGTCTTCGCCTTCTTACAAGGAAAGCACCATAGTATTTATAGGGACCACCAACATGGTGGGATGTGGATCCTGAGGATCCTTCACAGATTGATGATGAGGTGGATGATCCATCTCTCCTGGCAGGATTGGTAAATGTGCCATTAGATGGCATTGAGTTGCAGTTGCAGGGCATTGATGATGTTGAGGGAGAAAGAAGTGAGGCTCAAGCATTTTTGGACAGCACTAATGTAGAGGATCTAAATTTATGAGTAGCTTTATCCTTCATGATAGTATGGCCATTGAGTCAGGGACTCCATTTTGTGTTATTATGATGCATTTTCCATTTGATGCTCACAATATGTATTAAACTTATTTTGGACTATCATTCATGTTTCTCCTTTGAATATATAATCTTAATGTGCTAAGTTATTAGACAATTCAATGTTTGCCAATTGTGTTTTTGGTTTTATAATTGCTAGGATGAATTTCAGATTTCTTAACTAATTAGTGTTGTGCTTATTTCAATGTGTTCACAATTCTACTTATCATTCATGTTGATGGCATATGCATATTGTCAATTTATTTATTTTTTAAAATATTTATTATTTTTAAAATTTTATATATATATAAAATTGCCGTCCCCAACCTGCCGTCCCCTGAAAATTTGGGAGTGCGCTCTAGCCGTCCCGGAAACTCATCTCCCCATTCCCGACGCCCCCCCCCCCGTACCCAAAGTAGATGCAACATTGGAAAATACTGTTGCTACTATTGATGAAAAACCAAAGTTTCTGCCCTTAAACTGCTCAAAAAATTCTGAAAATTTACCCTGGAGCTCCTCACACCAAAACCATAGAAACCCAGAAATGGTTTGGCTTAAATCTAAGCAGAGATCAAACCCACCAAGTGGTGTGAATTACCCAATTTACCAATAAAACGAACCGCTGAAGGAATATTGATTTACAACTTGAATACTACCTTGAAAATTTTGAAATTTTAACCATGAACTCATAAAACCCAGAAAAACTTAGATTTTTTTTGTGCAAATTCTAGTTCACTTGGAAAGTCCCAATTTAGTGTGAGTTTCCCAATTTGCCCAAATCTGCACACTGCTCCAAATAAGATAAATTTGTACCACAATGCTCCAACTCTTTAATCTTGTAATTTTACTACAAAATCACCAACTCAAATGAGAGAAATCTCTTGCAAAACCTCCGGTAAATAAAGTGGGATATGGAAGATAAATTGGGTGTAACAAATAAACTTAGCCCCAATAGATAAATTTGGCTCTGGCAAATAAACTAGGCTCGGGCAAATAAATTGGGCTCCAACAAATAAACTTAGTCCAACAAATAATTTTGGCCCACCAAGAGAAATTCCCCACAGTAGAATAATTTTGGCCCTGCAAGATAAATTTGGCCTAGCAAAATAATCTTGGTATAGAAAGATAAATTCAACCCAGCAAAATAATCTTGGTCTAGAAATATAAATTCGATCTAGCAAAATAATTTTGGCCCAGCAAAATGAATTCAGCCTAGCAGAATAATTTCATCCCTGCAATAAATCCGGTCCAACAAATTTTTTTTTGACACACTTGCATCAATTATCCTTCGGCAAATAGATTAACAATTTTAATCCACAAACAATAATAGCTTGTTTCTCCAACAAAACATATTTTATTGTAGCAAAATCACAACTTCGACTAATAGAAGAATCTAATCTTGCTTCATTTGGAAATAATTTTCTTTCGGTACCTCGAATAATCTGCAATTAAAATCCTCAGGCTGGCAGGAAAGCCAGCGCTGATACCACTGTAATGTCCCAAATGGAACAATTTAAGGTTTTCTTGAAATTTGTAGAAAATAGCTTCAAAAATTTAAGCCGTCAATAACATAAACAATTTGCACAAATTAAACCACAAAATTTACGGCAAAAATGAGAAATAGAATCTGCAACTGAATAATGGACAATATAAACATGCAAAAGATCTCAGCCTTATTTTATTAATATGTAAATAAGCTAGTAGAAGAGCGCGAATATGGCTAAGATGATGGCCCCAAATAGATCTACAATAATGCTGCAATTGGCCTCCAAAAATCAATAAATTGCAACTTGTGAACCTTGAATGGATCCACAAAGGGAAGAGATGGGTGCTCGCCACTCTCATTGAATCACCTGAGAGTTTCTGTCCTAGGGCTACTGCTAAAGTAGAAAACAGGGTTCTCAAAACGTTACCACAAAGGCGATACACAAATCCAAGATGTCTCCAAATGACCTCCCTTTCCTCTTTTACAGATCTGATGGATAGATCTCCAAGCCTCCACAAGCATCTTATTTTATTATTATTTTAGAAGCTTCTCCATTGACTTTATCTTAAGTGACTTTTTAATTTAATTTTATTTCACTTAAGTCACTTTTGGGCCTTTTCCTCCAATTAATTATTTTCCCTGAATTAAATGACTAATTAAAGTCATTTTTAATTAAAGAAAATGGTAAATTGGCCACCATACTCTCTCTACTCACTAGAAGTCACTTCTCAACATCCCATCTTATAGATCTTCTCATTCCGGTTCCAACAAGCTATTACACTGAGGTGTTCCATCAAATATTCTTCTCGGAACGCCAACTCGAGCATAATTAATTAAGTTAGGCTCCATAATAATGCTATTTTTTGAAAGTTGTTGGAATGTAATGGAACAAAAGGAAAATTGTGTGGATGATGGAATATACCAAGTGAATGCCATTGGACCTCATAAAAACTCCTCAAAACCCCATGAAGCACCTTCAGAAGCCCCTGCGCTTGCTGATGAAGTAAATCTGCACCTGTGTCCTGTTTGCCGCAACCCTGAAAGTCCATCCTAACCATGCCATGAGGAACACCAAAAAAATGGACATTACATCTTGTTTTAGGGCGAATTAGGCTGAGATTTAGGTTGCAAAAAGAGGACTAGATCTGCTTCAAAGATGCCCAAGACTTGTTCCAAAAACCTATTCAGAAAGTTTACCAAAAACCATTACCCAGAGATAGAACCATACACCACAATCCTTGCTTCTTCAACTCGTCTTACCGTTCATGAGCTATGAACCTATCTTCCTTAGACTAAATTGCCTTAGCTACTTCACTTGCTTGTGCTTGGACGAGTGGGGGTCAAATGAGGTCGAATCATTCTTTATTTATACTTGTTGGGCTACTCCAAACAGGGCCAACCTCTCCAAGATACAGCCAATTTGAGTAGAGGGTTGAAATGCGATTCTTGATTTTGAAAATTCAATTCTTCTTAATGGAGAGGAGTTAGAGGGCATGTAATAGCTTTTTGGAAAGGGCTTAAAGATATCTTTAAGCCTGTCCTACTCTCCTCTTCAACTGATCACTCTTTAACATCATTAAAAAATATTTTTCTCAACAATCTTCTCCTTCGCTATTGATGGCAACAATCCTCATATGCTACTCTTCTTGACATTGTGCTACTCCCCCTATCATCATGCTACTCCCTGACATCGTGCTACTCCCCCTAACATCTTGCTACTCCTTTTGTCTTCAGGTTCTCCCCCTTGGACATTAATAACAAAGGGATGTTCTACTGGGATGTAAGAGAGATGATCCCCATATTTTGACGAATATATTTAAATACTTCTTGAGGTAGGGGTTTTGTGAAGATATCTACAATCTATTCCTTAGTGTTGACCTACTCCATTTTGATGTTTTGCTCTGCAACCAGTTCTCGAAGAAAGTGATATTTGATTAGTATATGTTTTGTCTTTGAATGCATGACTGGATTTTTTGAGAGACTGATTGCACTGGCATTGTCACAATAGATGGTGATAGGCTGATTAGTTTCTATTTTGACATCGTTCAATGCTTCCTTCATCCATATGATTTGTGTACAACAATCTACTGTTGCAATATACTCGGCTTCAACTGTGGAGAGAGATATAGATGATTGTTTCTTGCTTAGCCAAGATACAAGACAATCTCCTAAGAAGAATGCATTTTTGCTAGTGCTCTTCCTGTCATCAATGCTTCCTGCCCAATTTGCATCGGTGTATGTTGTTAGGGTAATATTTGTGCTCTTAGGATACCATAATCCAAAACCACGGGTGCCCTTTAGATATTTGAATATCCTCTTTACAACTTGCATGTGAGACTCCTTAGGCCTTGATTGGAATCTTTCCAGTAGCTACCATGCTTACTGCTTGCATGATGTCTGGTCATGAAGCTGTTAGATATAAAAGACCTCCAATCATTGATCTGTAAAGAGTTGCTTCCACCATAGGAGATTCATCATCATTGCTCAACTTACAACCTGTAGTCATGGGTGTGCTTACCACTGTGCATTCTTCCATACCAAACCGCTTAAGCATTTCCTTGCGATACTTTGTTTGTGATATGAACATTCCAACATCGGTTTGAGTTACTTGAAGTCCAAGAATGAAATACATCTCTCCAATCATTGACATTTCAAATACGTTTGACATCTCTTGAGCAAATTTGTGACTCATTTCATCATTGTTGCTGCCAAAAATTAGATCATCTACTTATACCAGTGTGATTAGTAGATTGTTTTTGTCCACCTTCATGTAAAGGTTGCTTCCTGCAACTCCTTTCTTGAACCCTTGTTGTTGACGATACTGACCAAGTCTGGCATACCAAGCCCTTGGAGCTTGTTTTAATCCATACAAGGCCTTCTTTAATTTGCATATGAAGTTTTTATTTTCAGACGAGTCAAATCCTTCTAATTATTCCATGTATACTTCTTCTTTCAGATCTCCATTTAGAAAGGCTGACTTCACATCCATCTGATAGACTTTGAAGCCTTTTGAACAAGAAAATGCTAAGAACATCCGTATGGCCTCTAGTTTGGCAATTAGAGCGAAGGGCTCATCAAAGTCAATTCCTTCAATTTGAGTGTATCCCTTACACACCGATCTTGCTCTGTTTCTAATGACTTGTCCATCTTCATTCATTTTGTTCTTGAACACCCACTTGGTTCCTATGGCATTTTTATCCTTTGGATGAAAATTCCGATGTTACATTCTTTTCGGTTTGGTACATCCCCCCTTCCATTGTTTTTATCCAGTGTGGATCCTCACTTGTTTGAGTAAAGTTCTTTGGTTCTATTTGAGACAACAAAGCAATGCCATTCTTTTGTGGTGTGTTTGTCATCTTTCTTCGAATTTGTATTCCTCCATCCACATCTCCGATAATCTAGTCTTTTGGATGATGCTTTTGTGCAAACTTCAAGGTTGTCTTTGATGGTGTTTGAGATGGTTCTTTCTTTTGATTTTATTGCTCCTGCTCTTCTTTTGCAACACCTTCCTCTGGATCTGCAAAAATAGGATCTTTTTCATTTGTTTGAACAACTTCTTTTTCAGAAAGAGCCTAATGTATCTTTACATCAATGCTCTCAACTATCTTCCACAAACGATTGTAAGGAAAATTCCTTCGTGAACACGTGAATCAAATTTGACTAGTGAATCATCATTAATCTTCATAAAGTATTGGCTTCCAAATATTCTGAAGTGTTTCACAGGGGCAGGCCTTCCTTTCCATAGTTCGAATGGAGTTTTATCAATGTTTACCCGGAGTTGAGCTCTGTTCATGCTATAGACTGCTGCCCCCACTGCCTCCCTCCAGAATTTAGCCCGTAAGTCATCTTCCAACAACATTCTTCTTGTAGTCTCTTGCACAAATCTGTTCTTTCTTTCTACTACATTTTGTTGTGGAGTCCTAGCAACAGAAAGTTGCCTCTTGATTCCATGTTTTTCACATAATTCATTGAATTCTCCTCAGATAAATTCTCCACCTCTATCTATTCTTAAGCATTTTATCTTCAACTCACTTTCATTTTCAACTGCTGCTTTGTAAGTTTTAAAACAATCTAGAGGTTCAGAGTTATATCTTATGAAAAATGGCCACATCATTCTAGTATAATCATCTATAAATAAAATTAAGTACCTTTCTCTGTGTAGAGATGGAGTTCTGGTTAGACGCACATATCTGCATGAATGATTTCCAGAGGCATTGATGTTGAGCATTCCTTTGTTTTGAAGCTGGTCTTGGTTTGCTTTTCCGTGTTGACATGGTACACAAATAACATTTGCTGGCTTTGAGATTCTGGGGATATCTCTTATTGCTTGAGTTTGGCTAATCTTCACCAAGTTATCAAAACTTAGGTGTCCCAAACACTTGTACCATAGCCAACTTTCATTTGATTGATTCATGTAACATCTTTCTTCTTGAATTTCACTGAGAATGTATACATTATTTGTTGTTCTTACTCCTTTTCCTACTAGTTTTCCTGTAGATGACCTCCTTATCTCACAGTCCTTCACACGAAAAATAAGAGCATGTCCTTGATCATATATTTGACTGACACTCATAAGATTATGCTTGAGCCCTTCAACATAGAGTGCATTTTGTGCTTTGCCCTTGCCATTGATGAGACTTACTGAGCCTTTTCCAACAATTTTAGCAGATTCATTATCTTCAAAGGTCACATTTATATCCTTTTCTGTGCTCAATAAGATGAACTTTTTCTTGTCACCTGTCATGGCCTAGAACATCCACTATATACAATCCATTGACTTTCCTTGTTCTTGGCATACAATCTTCTTTCTCCAAACTCTTTCTCTTGGCTTCAATGGACAATTTTGAGCTTCATGGCCTAGGTTGTTGCATCTGTAACATTCTAGGCTATACTTTGAAAGAGCAAAAGAATTATATGTCTTGACTTGATCTTGCCTATTTATGTCAACAATCTTGTCTTGGTGATTTGCCCTAGATGCCTTGCAATTGCTTGATGACCAAAATTCTTACAATAGAAACAATTGCCAAGAAATATAGTTTGATACCTGTTAGGTATAAGTTTGCCTTGATGAGATATTCCTTTCAGGGAGGGACTGCTTCTCATTACTTGGTTGAACCTTGTTTCCTGCAACATTATTATGATGAGATCCTTTAAGGACATCATCAAAACTTCTAGGTTTTTTCTTCATGATGAACACTGGTATCTTCCTTTGAATTTGAAGATTCGCCTGTATAGCCAAGTTCAGATTTGTTATGTGGCGGTCTTTGGGAACTAAGAATAATATCCAAGTTTTGTGAACTCCTCAAATTCTTGTTGGCTTTGCCCAACTCCCTTTTTAAAGATGCTACTTCAGCTTCAATTTTTTCACAAATTTCTTCCTTTTCCTTTAGTTTATTGTTCAAGGCTTCTTCTTTGTTGGTTTTGAGAGAGATTATTTTGTGAGATAACCTTCCATTTTTTTTCCAGAGTCTCTCATTTTATTCTATGGCACTAATCAATAGTTCATCCATATTTCTTTCTGCTGCTTCTGGATTTTCATCTTCTTCTTGCTTCTTCTGGATTTTCATCTTCTTCTTGCTTCTTCTGGATTTTCATCTTCTTCTTTTGTATTATCTGTTTCATTTGTGAAGGCCATGAACAATACTTCTCTGCTTCCAACATATTCTTCTTCTTCATTAGAATCATCACTATCTTGCTTGGAGAATAAATTCTTTTTGCTTGAGCCTCTCTTCTTGAAAGTTCTTTTCTTGGGTTCGTCTTCATTATCACTGTCATCTTTGAAGGGACCCTTCAACCTTGGCTGCATAATGTCCTATTTTACCACATCTAAAACAAATGAGAGGTAACTTACCTTTGAGTTTGGATCCTTTCTTCAGCTTCCTGACAAATTGCGCCATTTCGGTATTAAAATCATCATTGTTTTAATCACAATTCTTCCCCTTTTTTGATGACTTTGATACCTTGAATGCAACTTCCTTGTGAGTTGAATTTCCTGACCTCATCTCATATGCTGTGAGGATTCCATTAAGTTCATCCATTGACAAGTTATCCAAATCTCTTATTTATTCTATGGTACAAACTTTAGCATCAAAAAGGTCTGGAGGGGATCTTAAAACTTTTTGGACAATTATCTTTTCTTTGACATCTTCACCTAGGCCTTTGAGAGAGTTAACCACTTCATCTACTTGGAGAAAGTAAGCAACAATATCTTCTTCACAATTCATCGTGAGACTTTCAAATTGCCTTCTAAAGGTTTGGAGCTTTGCCTTTTTGACCTTATCATCTCCTTCATACATGCTGACAAGCTTAGCCCACATTTCTTTAGCTGATTCACAATTCATAACCTTGGTGACCTCTGAATCTGACAAACCACTTGTTATAGAGTTCAAGGCCTTAGCATTTGCCACATATGCTTTCTTTCCATCTGTGTCTGTTAGTAGAGGAGATGGGATCTTATATGCACATGCTTTCTTTCCATCTACGTCTGTTGGTAGAGGAGATGGGATCTTATATCCATCTGTAATTGATTGCCATGCTTCCACTCGAAGAAACATCAAATATAACTTTATTCTGATTTTCCAAAAAGCTAAATTAGTTCCATTAAAGAGGGGAGCCTTAGTTGCTTCCTTACTGGCCATTGTGAATAAAAAATCCATCTTCCAGCTGTTAGGTTGATCTCAAAGAAGTTGACTCTGATACCAATTGTTGGAAACATTGAGAGGGGGGGTGAATCAATATTCCTTTCAATTGTTATATTATGCCAGTTAAGATTTTTTACAAGATATACTAGAACACAAGAAACAAAATAAAAATTGTTTGTAATAAAATAATTCAAATGATGAGGACACCATTCCTCAAATTCTAGCTCCAACCATTACAAAAGCTTCAATTCTCACAAGGCTCCAACCTTGAATGAGGACACCAATCCTCCAAGACAAACCCAGGCACCAACCTGGTCTAAATGAGGACACCAATCCTCCTAGGCTCCAACCATCAATTTTTTTTTATCAAAATACTTCACAAATGCTTCCTTCAAAATGTCTTCAAGGCTGCTCTCTATGGTCTGCTCAAAAGTGGTTTAAGATTGCTTCAAGGAAGGTTTCAAGGGATGCTCCTAAGTCTGCAACAAGGAAGACCCCAAAGTCAACTTCAAGTCTACTCCAAGAGGTCTTCAGTTCAGCTCCAAAAGACTTCAGGGATGTTCCAAGACAGGCTGCAACAAGATGTCTTCAAGTCTGCTCAAGAGGGCTGCTCCAAGAATCCTCAACAATGCTCCAAAAGAATTGCTCCAAAACACTTCAAAGAATGCCTTCAAGTCTCTGCTCTGCTCAAAGAGGTCTCCAAGTCTGCTTAAAAAAGCACTTCAATTCTACAAAGTTTGGTCATAAATATTCTTCAAGATCAGTTTCAGAATGTTTTCAAAAGAGCCCTGAAAACAGAGATCAAGAAGGGCTTGAAGTCTGTCACAAAATAGGCTGAGCTGTAAGGCAGAATTGTCTTTTTACAGGGCCGAAAGTTCTCAGGAGGAGGGGCCGAATTGCAGGCTTGTAACTTTCCACAGGAGGCCAAAATTCGCTCTTCCATGGGTTGCTTGACTCAGGCCGAATTTTATTCTACCACAGGCCGAATTAGGCTGAGATTTAGGTTGCAAAAAGAGGACTAGACCTGCTTCAAAGATGCCCAAGACTTGTTCCAAAAACCTCATCAGAAAGTTTACCGAAAACCATTACCCATTGATAGAACCATACACCAAAATCTTTGCTTCTTCACCAAGTCTTAGGGTTCATGAGATATGAACCTATCTTCCTTAGGTCAAATTGCCTCAGCTACTTCTCTTGCTTGTGCTTGGACGAGTGGAGGTCAAATGAGGTCAAATCATTCCTTATTTATACTTGTTGGGCTACTCCAAACAGGGCTGACCTCTCCAAGATATGGCCGGCTTGAGCAGAGGGTTGAAATGTGGTTCTTGACTCAAGCCAGCCATTGAAATTCAATTCTCATCAATGGAACGGAGTTAGAAGGCATGTAATAGCTTGTTGGAAAGGGCTTAAAGAGATCTTTAAGCTTGTCTTACTCTCCTCTTCTGCTGATCACCCTCTGACATCAATAACAATTATTTTTCTCAACAATGTTTTCATTCTCCTACCATGATTTGTAAATGTTTCACATGTATTGTAGTAGGTACACTAAAATTTTCCATCGTTTCTCTATATATCATACAGGAAAGTAGAATTACTATTAAAATTGGAGAACTCCCAGTGGTGTTGGAAGCCATTGTTATAAACAGGGAACTGTGAGACAACTCTGAAGATGATACTCATTATAAACTGTCCGGAATTTTCTAACATTTTTCATTATATGTGGGTTATAAATCCTCACTGCTGCGGGGTTTGATGAGGTAGGAACAGCGGTACATCTTATTGTTTGATGGGATCGGTGCCGATTCTCTTTCCTTATTCTTCTATTGTTTTGAGTATGATTAGCGGATAAATAACTCATTAATTATGCCTTTTCCCAGGCCATTCAATTGTTCACATTGAATATTGATGCAATTGAGTAGCTGCCTGTATTGAGCATTCACACATGTGTGCTATCATTAGATCAGTTGAACTCTATTGTTGACCTGTTATCATAAGACACTTGGGTTTGCTTTTCCTGTATGTGTTTAAACATGTTTATTTGGTTTAAGAAGCAACAAGCAAGATAATTACTCGAGCACCACTGCCCCCAGCTGCTTCCTATGCTTCGTATGAGTTTGTGAGCAATAGCATTCTAATTTTTATTTCAGATATGATTCATATGATACTTCTAATTAATCTCTAAACTCTTCTTTATGCATGTTTGTCTTCAATCTTTTTTCTTTCCACATTTCACAATTAGCACATTTAATGTAGATATGTCTTCATGAGTATTGGTGTCTAAGTTTCATCCTGTTAACATCGGAGAAAGGTAAAATTTTCTGCAATAGGAATTGCAATCTTCATCTCTGGGGCTTGACTACCCAATTTTGGTCTAACTTGAATAGATTTTACAGTTCCTCACTTTTCACTGCATGACAGGAAGGAAACAATTTCCAGTTGAAAATGAGAACGGTTCGGTTGGGAGATACTTGGGCCCGTACAGCAAGGTCCCATGGTTGCAAGATGCTTCAATACCATAAGCATGACTGGTTTATGATTCTTGGTCTTGTGGTGATTGTAATAGTTCTCGATTTTATAAGTCCATTTTACCGCTTTGTTGGGAAGGATATGATGACTGATCTCAAGTATCCTTTGAAAGGCAATACTGTCCCTTTTTGGGCTGTGGCAGTATGTATTCACATTCACCTCCCATGTCTAGTGTCCTTGCATAAGGACTTTTAAGCCAATCCAAGTTTTCACTAAAATCTAAATTGCATGTAGACTTTGAAGGTGGACATATGCTTAATATTTTTATCAACATGCAAGTAATGCTATATGAATTAAAAAAAAAGTATAAGATATTGTCTTAGGATGATCACCTGACAGAGGCAGATTCTTCTGATATACTGAACAGATAATTGCAATAATATTGCCGATCCTTATTTTTTCCATTCACTATATTCGCAAGAAAGATCTTAATGACTTACACCATGCCATATTGGGTAATGCTTCTATCACTTGCTATCCTTTAGTCTTTTATCTAATGAATTGGTTTTAGTTTAAAAAACTCCGTCAGTTATCTTGTATCTTTAACTCAATTTCAAATAATGATGCTGTCGATTAAACTAAATATGTCATTTTTACAGGTCTTCTATTTGCATTTCTCATTACAGCAGTCCTCACTGAATCAATAAAAGATGCAGTTGGTCGACCTCGGCCTGACTTCTATTGGCGCTGTTTCCCTGATGGAGTACCAGTTGAGATCTAGTGAACCTAATTTTCCCTATAATTCATGCCTAGGTTGTTAAGTGAGATAGTGAGTGTCATTGTACATTGGTTATTTTGTCCCATATGACTAGCTAAAACTGATCTTTTATTTATTGGGATTGCATCAGAACTATGATAATGTTACCCAGAACGTCATATGTCATGGTGATTCGAAAGTCATAAAGGAAGGGCATAAGAGCTTTCCCAGTGGACATACATCAGGTAAGTAGCAGATCTTATATTTGACATGTCAATGAAAGATTGTAACCTTCATAAATTTTCCTTGAACTTATCTATATTCTTTAGTGCATAACTGTGGTAAAGTGTAAGCATCCGTCAAATTACCAAAGGTAGGTCATTGGGTTGTGGTCATTATGAAAGGTGCAGCCTCTTGTGAGAGAAGTTTTCCTGTTGTATATGGAGATAACCTCCATTATTTCTGACTCAGGACTATAACACTCGTCATATTCCTGCTGTTATTTCATGATTACCACATCCTGTCTATTATCATGGAGGTTTACCTACAAATGTATCGATTTTCTCTTGTTGGTCTGCCTCGAGTGCGATGCAACATAACATAAAAGTAGTATAGATCCAATCCAAGGAAATTGTAAGGCTGGTGCAAGTTAGTAACCAAATGATGTCCAGTAAGGCTGTTGGATATGTGCTTTCCTTTTTCTTCATAGAATTGTCCCTTAAGATTTAGAATTCAATGCTCTCTATTTTTTCTCTTGTATGCCTTCTAAACTGCTCATAATGTGGTTTTGATGTATGTGCACTCATTATATGCTTGGCACATATGTTGATTTACTGTGTAATTCACCAATTTTTGGCTGATAGAAGAAACATCCCATTATTGGCTTCTTGTTCAAACCAACTCTTCCGAAATATTTGATTGTTCTTCAAAAAGTGTCTCAACAGTTTTCATGATCTGCATTGTTAGCTAGACTTGTTGAAGAGGGTCTATGAAATGTGTCAATAATTTCTATTTGAAGGAAACAGCTTATTGGGATTCTTTTGGCAACTGACTTCACTGATCCTTTTGTTTCCTGATTAGTAACAAGTGACCAAAAGCATAATTAATGTAGCTTCTTAATGTTGTGGCTCCTTGCATTGGTGTATGTTTCCAATTTGTTTCTCTTCTTTTAAGACAACTTTACACACACACACACAGACATAGAGATAGAAGAAGAGATGTTAACCTTTGACCTAAATTACTCTGATTCTATGTATAATTAGTCATTATACTGGATACCTTGAGTGAGGGGATAGAGTATGGCCATTAGTAACTATCCGTTCAAACTGACATGGTCATTTCCAGTTAATGTTCATTGCCATTCTTCATGTGGTCAAAGCACACATGGTCTTGGCTAACCAATCAGTGGCTTCATCAACTTGCCATATTGTCATGACTCATTTTTGTGATTGACGGAGCATTCTTGATAACTATAGGTCCAACTTCCAAATGCTGCTGTTGGAAGCCCATCTCCAATGACTAAGAAATTATATCAAGGGTTATATGGTGAGTATCCGAGGTTGTGCATGACTAGGTCACCAGTGACCACTCTATATAGGAAATAATATTGTTAGAGGCAGAAACAATATGGCTCATGATTGCCAATTCAAAGGCCAAAACTTAGGCTTCTGAAGGCACATTCATAATATGCAACTAAATGCAATAAATTAAAATGATATTTAATTATAAATGGTAAAAGCGATCATAAAACTCTAAAATAATAATATATTGCCTTTGATGGGGTGTCCCTCAGAAGCAATCAAGATGTTGAAGTACTGTATCTTTCGTAGAGAACTAGAATTAATATCTATTTGTGCCAGGCTGCCAGCATATATATCTTTTTTCAAGACTCCAGAATCATGTGCCGTATGACATACTTCCAACTAAAGAAGCAAAAGTTATGCCCATTCAGAGTTATGGGAGGCTTGGTGATTTCGATATTCATTCATTGCAAGTTTGAATCAATGAGAATATTATGTAATATATTAGAGAAGAAGCTATCTGAAAATGTATGGAAATGAGGCCTACTTTTATCGTATATTTTAGTGGCTGCCAATGTAATTTTTAATGCATTGCATTAAGGTTGGACCAGTCCAATATTCTCGTTCATCACACTTGTACGGTTTAACCAGCCAACTTTTCTGACATGAATGTCTAATCTTTTCTGTGAATGAACCTCTCCTTCCTTTGGGAGAGACATTGTCTTGAATGAGGCCAAGTTCTCTTACAAAGATTGCTGGGCATTAATTAGCCTTTTGGTTTTTCATGTATCCTAAATATGTGTCCTTGAAGTTCCCTTTTTTTTGTTTTTTCTAGTATTTTAATTGTGGCATCTGTTGTCAAAAGGAGGTCCTCTATAGTGACTACATTTAAGTTTTCCTCTTCAGGAGAGGTGTTTTTGAGCAGATTTGATATCATGTTCTTATTATGAGGGTCCCATCGTTAGGGGGATTTGATTCTTGTGATCCTTCTATTTTGAGTGCAAGGCTCATGGCCTTTTGCCTAGTGTCTAGCTTTGCTGTTATTATTATTTTTTTAACATATTAGAGAGTAGCTGTAGCCACACTTGTCAGCATAGTCATACAAATATCTGATAACTGTTCAAAAAAGCTATGTGTAAATTGTCCAACATTAGAAAATTATTAAGGAGTCAAGGCACTATGTCACAGAGGATTTTGGATAACTACTACTAGTATAGATTATGAAAAATAGTCATGAAATCAAGCAAAATTTACAAAACAGTAAGCACTATTACCATATAAAAGCATGGTGGCTGTAATTGTCCTCCTGAATCCCTGATTCTCTGTGCTGGCTAGGAAGTTCTGGTGCACATTCAGCATTTCCACATCCTCCTGTCGCTGCTGCATTGTCTCTTCCTATGTGAAAATTCCCAATCTTCAAGGAACCCCTACTGCAGCAAATCTGAATGTACTTCACCTACTTGATTGTAATATACATTATCAAGTTATTCTCTGAACACTGAAGCAAATTACTTCTGCAGCCTACACTACTTTAATATTTGATTACATGAAACAGAAAACTGAGCAAAGAAAAAGATACATAGGACAGTTTTTTTGGACAAAATAGTCCCTGGAAAAACTCAATGCGGGAAAACGTAGCAGCTCTGAGGGTTTTCTATTATTAAGTAGTAATTCTGAATACAATGCTGGATGCCCTCCCGACAATCCAGTAACAGAGAAAATACAATGGCGGAAAACTGAGCGAGTTTTACCTCACTTCACCTGGTAGATTCCGGCTGATCCGGCAACAAAACTGGCTAACCTCTGCTATCTCTGTGTTGGCCCTATGTCAGCCTTACAGGCTCTGCATCAGCTTTGTGCTGTCTCTTCTGCCCACTGCGTCAACCTTCCTGGTTGTTCCGGTAGTTTCGGCTTTCTGCATGGAGGGCAGCGTCTGCTTTTGTGCTGGCCATTCTGACCCTGCGTCAGGCCCGCGTGGGCCCAGATTGGCCTAGCATCAGTCCTCTTGGCTGCTGCGCTGCCTCCACTAGCTTCTCTTTGCCTCTCTGTCAGTACTCCCGAACTATCCCTGCCCCTCTACTGCAGAATGATCACTCAGTGCGAAATATCAGCTTCCTAGCCCCAGAAATCGAACTCCAGATCAATTCGTTCTCTCCATGTGTGTCTCTAAATTAACCCCAAGCCTCCTTCTTATACTTTTCTCATTGAGACTTCATTGGCCGAGATTAAGTCTCTAATCAATGGCTACGATTAAAACTTGACTTGATCTGCCTTCTAGATCATTCTCACCCATATTTTGATTAATATCCATTAATATTTTAATTTTCCTAAGTTTAGACTTAGGAACCTCATTAAAAATATTAATTATTTTAATAAAATACAATCCGGGTGGAATTTCACCAAACGGTTTTGAGTTCTTTAGAACTCATGTGCCTTAGCCTCTCCACCAATTTTCATGGCTAGAGCACATCCGATGCTACCAAAAACTAACAATGTTACCTCCTCCAAAGCAGACCCTATTGAGTGCAAGGCTCATGGGCTTTTGCCTAGTGTCTAGCTTTGCTGTTATTATTATTTTTTTAACGAGAACGAGTATATTTCATATTAGATAGTAGCTATAGCTACACTTGTCAGCATAGTAATACAAATATCTGATAACTGTTTAAAAAAGCTATGTGGAAATTTTCCAACATTAGAAACTTAATAAGGAGTCAAGACACTATGTTAAAGAGGATTTTGGATAACTACTACTAATATAGACTCTGAAAAATACTCATATAATCAATCAAAATTTACAAAACAGTAAGCACTATTACCATGTAAAAGCATGGTGGCTGTAAGCTTCTTCCTCATTCTCTGTGCTTGTTAGGAAATTCTGGGGCACATTCAGCATTTCCACATCCTCCTGTTGCTGCTGCATTGTCTTTTTCTATGTTACCTCATCCATAGCAAACCCAATTGACATTCTAGCTTCTTAATTACCTGAGTTAGTGTTTCTTACCAAACCCACAACCAGTTGCTAAAGAGCAGCACACTCTCAGCTTGAAGTGCTTCAATTTGTCTCTTTTGACCATGCAGAGTTTTGATTATGAAGGCAGATTAAGTATTTGTAACTTCTCTTCGTGAGTGCATCCTACCAGTAATTGCGAAAATTTAGTTCCTATTGTCAGTGATATATATTATATTCCTGATGTCTTCTGAAAACTTTGTGGATGTCTGTGGTTTCAACTGCTATTCCATGCTCCATACTGACAACACTGCATAACACCTGAAATAAACTCTTATCCAGCTATCAGTCTAATGTATAGCAGTTTGATTGCTTTTCAACATTTCCTCAGAAAAAGATAAGAAGTGCAAAAAGCATGAGAGAATGCTGACTTTTTCGGTATTTGCACAGAGAAAATCAGAGGCTTCTAGGGGAGCAGACTAGATTTACACCTTCAGTTCCATGCCAGGAAGCTAAGCCACTCGAACCAGAGCCAAAAGAACCTGAACCATGCTGACCATGCGGACCAGAAATAGCACTGGAAACTCGCAAAGAGAACCAACCTAAGCCACCAGAACCACATGAACCAGAGCTAACAGGCCATGAACCCCTCAAGTCAGCAAAGACAGTCCAAGAGAATCCAAAGACCAGTTCAGTATTCCAATTTGAACCAGGGCAGAACAGAAACAAGAGCCACAGGCCTGGAAACCACCAGAAGTCTCTAAATTTCAATCCTGAAATGAACTCCATTATCCCATCTGCAATAACACTCAACCTTCAGAGCAATTGATGAACCTGATCCCTCATTAATCAGCAAATGTGTGAGGATACTCCTGGTTGATTACTTCTTGGTAGCCATGAATAGTAATTACCTCCCCCATGCAAAATATCATGCCAATTGTCCCTCATGAATGATTGTTTCATAACTATGGATTAATGCTTGGGGGATGGGGTAAAATGCCTCCCTTCCTTTTGTTTTTAGTTTTGCCACAATCCAGGAGAATTGCCTTGTTGGTCAATCTGTCCATATGATTTAGCTTCTTTAGTATGGGAAGAACTCCACACTTTCATTTGTGGCAACCTCCTTCCTAATTCTCTCGATAGTTCTTATAAGCTTTCCATCACCCGAAGAGGAGGCTCTTAGCATCAATTGATAATTAATGCAGAGTCCCCTATGACAATAAGTCTTTTAATATCATTTTCATCAGTAATCCTCAATCCCTGGAATAAAACTAATGCATCTACTTGATTGTTTGACGGTCTACCCAATCCTCATTCAAAGGTGTTTTCTTGGTTTCGTTCAGGATCAAGGATGATCCCCGCCACACCTGTCACGCTTAGGTTCCCTTTTGAAGTACCATCACCAGAAGAGGAGGCTCTTAGCGTCAATTGATAATTAATGCAGAGTCCCCTATGACAATAAGTCTTTTAATATCATTTTCATCAGTAATCCTCAATCCCTGGAATAAAACTAATGCGTCTACTTGATTGTTTGACAGTCTACCCAATCCTCATTCAAAGGTGTTTTCTTGGTTTTGTTCAGGATCAAGGATGATCCCCGCCACACCTGTCATGCTTAGGTTCCCTTTTGAAGTACCATCAAAGAAAAATATAAACTTGCTTTGGAACTCCTCTTTTTGCATGTGAACTTGCCCCTTTACACCAAGAGTGGCGGTTGGAATGAATGTCTTGTCATGCACTGCCAACCATAATCATTTTAAAACTGGATTATTCAAGAAAGTTTCAAAATATAGTTTATGCGAAACTGTGAACATTTCTTTCCAAGATTCTGGGATATTGACCTTCTGAATAATTTCTTCTAAAACATGATGGCAAACTCGCAAAGAGTATGGACACTCAACGAATGAGCTTCTTTGTTTTGCTTGCTTTGTTGCACAAGGCACATCTGAATGGAACAAATATTTCCTTTCTTTTGAAGATTCTGATAGTTTCTTATGGACCATGATTCGACAAAAAATATTAATGAATACCCCAACCAGATATATTGCCAAATGCACGATTTGGGTGTTACTTGACAAGTTCAAAAAAGACTATTGTATCTAGACTTCAGCGAGAATTCAAAACCTTTGAAGTCGCATCCTCTATCATTAGAAATGTTTTTGTCCATAGGTGCACATCCCCTCGTGTGTTCATGAAAAGGAGATCAAGAGCTAGAGAGAGGAGTAGAGGTGGGTTGAAAGAGTCTTCCAACCAAGCCATTGATTTCCAAGAGCATCCCATTTAGATGTATCAAATGGAGTTGTGGGCCCATGCTCCGCGAACCAATCTTTCAAAGCAGATAACTCTTGTTTTGTTTTCAATGGGGATATGCTAATATATTGTCAGTCCAAATGTTTATCATTTTTCAATTCCTAGAATCCATGTTAGCTTAAGTTGGATTAATGGAGTCATCACCTTTTAAAGTTTCCATATCTATGATCCCTTTATGTCTGTTAGAGGAGTGTCCAAGCACCGTTTCCTACTACTATAAAGTATTTTTTTACTAAAACAATTTTCCACATTCTTGTTCTCTGGAACTAGTTGCTAAAGAATATTTGCACCCATCATGCATCAGAAAGGGGTCTTTAATACCTAAGCCCCCTTATCTTTAGAAGATCTCATTGTGTTCCAATTGATTAAATGGAACTTCATGGAATCATTTTACCCCCTTGCCTCAAAACTTTTTGAACTTCTCTCGCCACCTACTACATGATTCTCATGGGAGCTAGTATCGTTGGGCATTGAAAGATTGCAGGTGCAGATAAAACAAACTTGATGGGGATGGCTCTACCTGTCGCATTTAGCCATTTGCAAACCCCATTATTGGATCTTTTTTTTCAATTTGCGTATCATTGCTTGCCAAAAAACTGAGGTCGGATTACTTAATGATATTGGCATCCTACATATTTAAACGATGTCCTTGTGGTTGATTGGGAAATTCAATAATCTTGATATTATTGAAATTATGTAACTGCAGTGGGTATTTAAGTCAACAAAGTCAAAGGGAAATTATTAGTATTTTAATTATTCAAGTTGGCCCCAAGATGACAGGTTGACCCCACCTCTTGAAGGGGTTTGACCCTTAGTCAAAACCCAGTTGGTTTGACTCATATATTGACATTCGATCCTCCTCATTTGGCATCATCTCATCACCAATTCGGATCTACTGAAGAAGGTTTCTGTTCACACATACGAAGGAGGAAGAAGACACTTTGACCAACAAAGTTTGACCTATTCTACTTCTGTTTGACCAGTGTTGACTTGATGTTTTCTGAGCTATGTTGACTGAATCTTTGACTGGTTCATTGGAGTGAATATTTTGGCATTTTTTATTGAAGGTTGACCAATTTTATGGACAGAAATTCTGGTGTTGACTTTTCTATTTGAATAGCTTTGACCGCAAGTCAAAGTAGGTAGTTTGACTGAATCTTTCTGTGTAGCAGCAAGGCTGAAATTCGGTCCCTTTGACCTCAGTGGACTAGGAGCGGCAGAAGGTCAAATTTTGGCCTCTTTGACTAGATTTGACTTGTGAGCAGAAGTTTGATTTTCTCTCCTTTGACTTGGAATATGGTATGGTCAATGGGATGATATTTTCACTGAAAAATTAGATGTACATTTTGATTGAATTGAACAATTTCTCCTAAGAAAATATTTGCTGGGTTTTTCCCTGGTTTGGGTTTTCCCAGGATAAATTTTTGTGTCTCTTGTGCATCATTATTTTACTGTGATCTCTATTGCCCTACTGTATTTATGGTTGAAATTTTCTGAAGTGTAATTGCTTTATGATCTGGAATGTGCTAAAAAAGTAATTGTATCATTGGAAGCAATTATCTGGCAGAAAATTTGTGTTTGTTTTAATTACACTATAAAAATCAACATGGTATTAGAGCTTTGGTGAAGGGCATTTAGATCATTCTTGAAGAAATCTACTTCTGCAATCTGATTGTTTGACTAGATCTATGACCATGGGTTCCTATACCAAGATAGAAAACAAGTTGGAAGGTGCTACAAATTTCAGGGCATGGAAGACAAAGATTGTTCTTATTCTTGCAGAGAATGATATTTTGGACCGTGTGAAAGGCAAGGTTACCACACCACAAGATAATGAAGGAAAGTCAAGGTACAAGAAAATGAAATCACAACCATGAGGATTATTGTTGAATCTATCATAGGCCATCTGATTCCATATGTTTTAGGGTTGAATTCTCCAAAGAATGTATGATGCCCTAGTTGGATTGTATACCATTAATAACACTGGTTAGAAAATGAGTTGGAAGAATAAACTTCATGATGTCAAAATGACAAAGGCTAATACAATGGCTTCATTTTTCATATGGATCTCTCAATAGAGTTCGACTTCAAGCTATTGATGAAGTTATTCCTGATACAGAACTTGTGACTACAACACTTAATGGTTTGCCTAACTCATGGGATTTGTTTGCATCTAGTATTTGTGGCAGAAAGGGAACTCCGAGTTTTGAGGAATTATGGACCTCATGTACTCAAGGAGAATCTAGACTTGTCTCAAAGGAGAAGATTCCAAGACCTCAAGATGATGACTCTCAAGCTTTTTCCGCCCACTCTAAGAATGGTAAAGGAAGGAGAAATTTTGGAAGGTTTCATCTTCCTCCCTCTCAAGGAAAGAAGGATATGTTGAAGGTTCAATGCTTTCGTTGCCACAAGTATGACCACTATCAAGACAAATGTCTTGAAGGAAATATTAATAATAAGAAGAAGAGGGGCAAGCGACATGCCTCAATTGCAAACCTTGATGATGACCATAATAAGAAGAAGTCAAAGAATGACAATTCTAATGATGATAATGATATCTTCTTTTCTGCTCTTACAGGTTCTATTGCAAATAACAATGACATTTGGCTGGTGGATAGTGGTGCTTCCAGGCATATGACTGGAAATCGTGAAAGCCTCATAGAGTTGGTGCAAAATAGGACTACACAAAAGGTGGAGCTTGGTGACGATGGGAAATATTCAAGTATGCAGGCAGAGGAATTGGTTCAACATCCTTTCAAATGGAATCAAGAGGTAACATTGTCTTAAATGATATATTATATGTACCTCGTTTGAAAAAGAATTTGGTTTGTACTTCATGCTTGGAAGATAAAGTTTATAGAGTTTCTTTTGTTGATGGACAAGTTCTTGTATGGAGGAAAAACTCTAGTTTTGATTCCGTCAAAGTAATTGTTGTTTGAGAAGGAGGCCTATATAGACTTTTGGGACGATCACTTCAAGCGTTGGTACATAATAGCACCGATCTATGTGAATTATGGAACTTACAAGGCTTTACCTAGCTTGAGTGATATGGTCATAGGTTTATCAGAAATGCAATTGGAGCATGAAGGTGTTTGCAAAGGTTGTGCATTTGGAAAGAATACCAAAGGACCATTTCCAAGCAGTGATAGTAGGTCCAAAGTGTTGAAGAATGTAACTAGTAATTATATTTGAAATGTATTTGTCAAAAGAAAGAAAAATAAATTTTATTATTAAATAAAATGACTTATTAAAGCATGGGTTTCATGCTTGGGTTAATGGATTTTAGGTCAAAGCGTCCATTGAAGGCTTCTAGGGTTTATTTCAAGTGTCCTTGCTCATGTCATATTGTAAAAAACTCTTCTTGGAATTTATTTGTCAAAGAAGAAATTAATTTGATTGTAAAATAGGTCAATTAGGTCTCCTCCACCAAGTCGGCTTGAAACTGGAAAAGTTGGCCTAAACTGGGGGGCAGAACCACTATATAAGGGCCACAACTCGACCTCATTTGTAACTCATTCACCACAAGTTTGATCCGCAACTTTTGGGGCCAGAAAAAAGTGTGAATTCCAAGGGAGAAGAAGAAAAGGGATAGCGAAGTAGAAGGAGGTTTCTCACAAGCATAAGAAGTTGAAATTCTCTCTCTTTTTCCCACGTGTGAAACTGCTAGAGGGGTCGAAATTCTGTAGTTGCTGGGGAGGCCGAGAGTTTGAAGTAGTTGGTGAAGCTGGGGCCGAAATTTCTAGATTGATGCTAGATTGTAGTTGGTGGACAAGAAGAGACCATTGAAGGTTGCTGTATCTCATTGAAAGGTTGACTTGGTGGAGGAGGAAGGTCTAAGATCTTGGTCTATCGCATTTTGAATTACTGAAGGAAGAGTTCTTGATCAGGTTATCCCCTATATAGGGGTTTTAGCCCTGACTGAGTGCCTATAATTGATGTCCTTGATCTTTGTGTTTTGGTTTTGGTAATGATGAACTAAGATAAAAGAAGAACATAAGAAAAATAATAAGAACACAAGGAAATCACAAGTAATTATCAACAAGAGAAAATCTTTTTGCCTTTCCGATTTTCCAACGTGGTATCAGAGCTAAGGTGAAGAAGAAGGAAAAAGGTAGTTTGAAGATCTATTGAATAAAAGGAGATTGAAAGAAGGTCATTAAGGAAAAGGAGTACATAAGAAGAGAAATCTACTATCTATAGGAACTATGTCAAACTCAATGAAGGGAGAAAATAAACAAGGAGGAGTCTCCAACTACAGGGCATGGAAAAATAGGATAGACCTCATCCTCGAAAAGAACAAAATTTTGGATCTAGTTCTAGGAAAAATCAAGAAGCCTACAGATGAAGAAAAAAGGCAAAGTTTAGAGAAACTGAAATCTTGGCCATGAACCTAATAGTGGATGGAGTAAAGGAGAACCTCATTCCATGCATATCCAATATAGATTCCGCTCAAGTAATGTATGAGGCTCTATCCAAATTATTCACCATAAAAAACATTAGTCAAATAGCAAGCCTCAAGAATGAACTAAGAACTATCAAGATGAAAAGCTGTGGCATCCTTCTTTATAAGGATATCGAATCAGAGATGAAGTTCAAGCAATAGATGGAATTGTACTAGAAAAGGAATTCATTAATTACTACTCTTCTAGGTCTATCGAAATCTTGGAGTGCTTTTGCATCAGAAATCAACAGTTGGAAGGATACCCCAACATTCGAACAAATGTGGAATGCATGCAGTCAAGAAGAAGCTAGAATATCATTAGTGAACAAGAAGGAGGATGAAGAAGAGAACATCTTGAATGCCTATTCTGCTCATCACAAGAAGAAGGGAGCCTTCAAGAAGTTCAAAGGATCAAAGAAGAAAGTAGAATTATCAAAGATTGAATGCTACAATTGTCATAAGATGGGTCATTATAAAAATCAATGTCCGAAGAATCCAAGGAATGTGAAGAGAGAAAGAGAACATGCGAATATTGCCGATGAAGGACCACCAACGAAGAACAAGATAGAAGAATCTGAAGTCAAAGACCTATTTTCCAAAGACTCTTAGGGATATGATCCCTTACATATCCTTCTACTTTAAGTTTTTTATTGTTTTCCTTTATGTTTTGATTTCTAGAACTTTATAGGTCTAACATGTCTTGTTAGAACACCTTTTATTTTTAGTTGTAGGTTTCCCTCAAGATTGGATTAAGAGGGAGCCTCCACTATTCTACCAAAAGATAAGTATTTAGTTCTTTGTTTTCATCTTTTCATGTTTGATTTCCTCCTCACATCACGACTTGTTTGAGTTGTATGCTAACAACCTTTATATTTTATGTGTTAGGAAAGATTGTTGAATACTCGAGTTATGGAGGAGGCTTCAGAGGATAGACTTGAAGCATGTAAGAAGTTTTGTTGCAAAGGGAATCTTTCAAGATTTGATGCCCTGTAAGGTTTGTTAAAGCACAACTCAAGGTATGTATTGAACTACAAGCTTTGTTATAAAGTTCGCTTCATGAAAAAGGTATGTTTATTCTCTCTTTTTTTTTGAATTTTTATAAATTTGCTTTACATTACTGACATCGTTATGTCTAGGGTTTTTGAATCGTAAAGTTTCTGGTTAGGTTGATTAATCATTAGATTGAATCTACTCTCATTATATCATGATTATGAAATCCTAGTTATGTATATGTGAGTGTGCTAACCTATTTGTTGATGCTCATAGTTTTTGAATTATAGGATTTGTAACAAAAACCTTAGTAGAAATTGATATTCTAAGACTTGATGATATTATTGATATGCTAAGTCACCTGACACAAAGATACGGGACACACGGGACACACAGGACACGAAGATTCAAGTGTCCGACTCAGGCACGTTGACCGCCAGGAACATGACACGTTATATATATATATATTAAAAATTAGATATTTCTTACACAAATTCTCATTCATGATACATATTTAGACATAGATTTAGATTCTACATTGTGAATTTAAAATTTGTAAGTTTTACAAAGTAACATTATGCATACAAATACAATTGCGACAGATTCATCAATGATCCAATAGGAGAAAGACAAGAAACTTCAAACTGCAGTTTTGTCACTAAGTCATCAAAATCAAAATGTGTTACATAGGTAGTAGCAATGCCAATGGCAAATAGAAATAAAAAATACAAAACAACTACAAGCCTCAAGGCAGTTGGTAGCTCATGAGTAATCAATCATCATCATCAAAATCAACAGCACTGTCATCATCATCGTCACCACTGCTCTCCTCTGCTGCATCCTCCTCCTCTGTTTCCAATGTCATCTCTACATTTGCTGGTGTGGAGGATGACTGTTAAAATTGGCAACTAGGGCCAAACTCCATGTGGGTCACCTTATTTGGGACAACTGAAATTTTTCTTGGATTCCTCTCGTCGAGAGTTGTAGGATTGATTTAAAGATCATTCGATTCCGACGTGTATTCATGGAGATATGAATTTATTTGTGTTATGTGAGAATTCGTCAAGGTCGGCCAGCAACCAAATTACTCACACGTGTCCTCAACGTTTTATTATAAATAGAAGAGGTCTTCAAGTCATTTTGACACACATTTCTTGTGATCTCTCTCCACTTGTTTGGGTTTTGGTGGTATGAGAGATCTATAGGAGAATACGCTGCCCTAGAGAAGATCTAGCCCTAGCCCTAGATGTAATAAAAGAAGGCTCTACGCAGTCCTAGGAGGAGACACCTCTACGGAGTCAAGGAGGGTTTTATGTGCAGTCAAGAGGAGGCTCTTCTAGCAGCAAAGAGAGGGTTTCTATACGCTATCTAAAGGGAACTTCATCGGTGTCAAAGGAAGTCCTAGATGCTGTGAAAGAGAAGTCTAAAGCGCAGTCAATGAAGCATGCCCTAGCCACAATCATGGAGGAGTCTTATCACAGTGAAGAGAGGCTCCTACGCTGTCCTAAAAGAGGCTTCTATAACGTAGCAAGGAGAGGCTCTAACACTATCAAAGAAAGCCTTAGAAGAACCCTAACTGTAGGTCTAGAAGAGACCTTAATCCACTGTTTCAGGAAGCCCTAATGATGACCTAAACGTAGTCCTAAAGGAAGAGACACAACCGCTATCTTAGCGGTGCTCTAATGTCCTAAATGCAGGCCCTATTCTGCAACATCAAGAGACCTAATTGGTAGCCCTCATCTAGCTCCTATTTGCCATCATGAAAAAGGCCTTATATGCAGCTCTATTAGCTGCAATTGAAGAGGCCCTAATCAACAACATACAAAGAGCTAAGACGCAGCAAGAAGAGTGGTCTTATGCTGCAACAAAAGGAAGTATTTCATTAGCATTAAAGTGACATTGCTGTAGGTGACAACGTGGACTGTTTTGGTCATGATCAAGCTATTCTTGAACTCAGTTTGTTGGATAGAAGTATTCGCTATAAGGAGGAGCCTAAATCTGATTGCTTAAGGGCTGATTGAGGAGACCTAAGTCTCAGCCCACTGCTGGGCTAGGCCGTAGGCCATAGCCAGCAGTTGGAAGCAATTAAAGTACTGCGTTAAGAAGGATAACAACCCCTTAGGCAACAGACAATTGGAGCAATTGTGTAATGGCAAGTTGAAACCAATAGGTAGACTGTGGGGTTTGTTTAGAGTGCTGTAGCTCTCAGTGTTTGTGCTCTATCTAATGTCCAGGTCTGCCATGAAATGCATCAGCCCTTGCTACATATGAAAGGTGCCAGATTAGCAGCCTTGACATGATCAGTGAAGCAACAAAGGAGGAAGAGCTTTATGGAAGAAAAGCTTCAGTATTATGGGTAATTGGTTGAGCTGCTCTAGGCCTATCATCTGCTGCATTGTGTCATCTTCATGCTGAAGATCTCTGATGTTTGATCTCTCATTTTGGCAAGTCAAAGTGTTGACTTCAAATGTATTTGTACTATCTCTCTCTGTGCTGAACTATTGAAGAACATAAGAAGAATTGATCAAGGGTTTCCCCACATTGGGGTTTGTCCCTGGCTGGTGCCACATATTGTGTCCTCTTGTCTTGGCTTGTCTTCTGCTGTTTATGTTTATGTTCTATCTGCACTTTACTATCATGCTCATGTGATTGCTAATGTGAATATTGTCATTGGGCTAATATGAAAAATTGAAGTAAATTGCTCCAAGCATATAACATACCTAAATTTAACAATGACCCCTAACAATATCACAATCATCAAAAGTGATAGGCTTTAGCACTAGCTCATTAAGATGCAAGTTGGCTAATGCCAACTCAACACTGTTGTCCAAACCCATATCATCAGGAAGACATCCCACATCTTTGTCTTTCCCTTCAGCCACTCATCTGTCTGCCTGTAAATAAGACGAAGGTTGTTGTGCACATACACCATTGTCTTTACCCTGTATTGCTCAAGACAACTCTTCTTGACACTATACAATTTCCCATATCTGCTCCAATTCCTCTTGCAACAAGAGGATCAAGTCACCTGAGAGAGGAGCCTCATGGCTAATTGTTGTAGAGGAGGGTTTGTTGCCCCATGAGTTTCCCACCAAGAATAGGGATTCTTAGCCCCCTTGTCTCTAATCACATCATATTTTGCAAATCGACTAGTGCCAGTGGAAAAATCTGCAAAGGCATACTCCACCTCATCAACGGATGCTCTATCATGAAAAATTCACCTCAATGCATCTTTTCTCCCCAGTGAAATTTCACCATCCATGTGAGGAGGGAATCTGTGGGAAGGTCCACCATTCAACCACTCATGGCTGTAGTATTTTGGGTTCAATGAGTGAGCCAAACAATGCAAAGGTTTGCAATTCTTGTCCCATCTTTTGACAAGAATATCTTGTATGGTGGTGAAGAATGCCTTTGATGATGTCTCATACTCGGGGCACTCACCCTGTAAAATAATGGTCCTCAAAGACTCAATCATGGAATCCCATCCTTTATAAACCTCTCCTAGGATGGGTTGGTATGTATTTGTAAATCGTAGCAAAGCAATGATAGAGTCCATGATCTTAATAAGTAGATCTACCCTCTCTCGCCAACCATCATCTAACACTGTGTCCTTCACCCTTTTTGAGGCTGCTTGATCTTTCTCCGAAAAGACCAAAACTTTGAAATAACCATGACCCCAAGAGTGGTCTCGACCTCCCTCGACCTCTTCAACGTGATGAATGAAGAAGCAAACCATGTATCTGAAATCTTCAACAATGATAGATTGGTGTACTCCTTATAGATTGCAAGGGCATTTGTATGATTTTGTACAAAGTTGCGGATATGCTGTGCATCCTCAATAATACTTCCAATCCAAAGCACATCAGAAGCAATAGATTTAAGTGCAAAATTCAAGGAATGGACAATGCAAGGTGTCCAAAGTACTTGTGGATATTTAGCTTCCACAATCATGCCAACAACCTTGCAAACAAGTGCATTATATGTAATGATTTGCACATAAGAATCAACACCTACATCTTCAATAACTTTAATGAACAATTCAGCCATATATTGTGCATCCTTGTGTTGTATAAGTGCATCCATTGCTTTCAAGAAAGCTGGTCCATTCAAGGAAGACACCATGAAGTTGATGAGTGGGTGGCGTGCTGGATCTCTCCATCCATCAGAAACAATACTAACCCGAAATGTTGGTCATGCTGATTTAATAGGCTCAAGCATTTTTTGCACTTCTTTTTTTGCCTTCATCAACAATGTGGTTCTAAGCTTCTCTGAAACAAGAGGCACATGCCCTGATGGAGCCCCTTGATTTAGAGCTCGACACATCTCAATAAATAGAGGTGAGCGAGCAACATTAAAGGATATGAAGTTTTGGTAGAAAAAAAGGCAATGGTGAGATCAAGCTCTTCCCGTTTCTCCTTTTGAAAAATCTTGTCCAATGGACAAAGTGAAATTGCCTTTCTTTTTGCTGCTTGTCCCCCACTAGAACTCTCAAATGGGAATTTGTTGTTGCCTTTCCTAAAAAATGGAAGGGGGTTATCATTCTTGGTTTTTTTTTTTTTTAATGTGCAGCCACATTTTCCATACCAACATTGGACTCTCTTTCGATTTATTTCCTCTTTTGTAAAGCCACTTTTGTACAAGCTCCAACTCCACAACTAGGTAAAGCCAACAAATGGCCTTTCACATGGAAATATGTGCTTGTGATAGTATTGTGGCAAAAGTTGCATTTCCAAGCAACATTGCCTCCTCCCTTCAACTTGTTGCCCGACCCTTGCTCTCTTGTGACCTACTTCCACAAGTGATACTTGTTTTCTTGAGGTTGCTGTTTTTCTAAATTAATTCTTACCCCAACATTTGAAGCTGTTGTTGCAGCCCCACGCCCAATAGAGGGAACGCTTACAGACCTTGATGAAATTGAAACAGGAGGGGCACCACCAATGAGGACATTCTTCCTCTTCCTTTGCCCCTTCCTTACTGCCCTTGATTGAGCCATTAATGCTGTAAAAAGATAAAGAAAAATTTCACAAATTTGTAAAAAAATACACATGCAAATTGCTGTAATAAAAATGCAAAAGAATAGAAACAAAATGCACTTATTTGTTGCTTGAATCGCCTCCAAAGTGCTCCCAAACCCTTTACTAGTTGCTCCCCTCCCACACACCCATAGCAAGAGAGACACAAAACAATGAGGGAGAAATGAGCCAAAAGTGGGCTTTATGGGCCGTGCGACACGCTTTTCCAGGGGATTTGTGTCTTGAAATTGGGACACAATCGAGGTACATGTGTTCCATTGAATCCAACAAGTTAGCCATACTGGGACACGATTAGAGGACACGTGTCCCATCAAATTGTGTCTGATTCGTGGGATTTGGGACACGACGGGGGTTTTGAGCGAATCCGGTTTCTTAGTTGATATGTTTTAGTTTTGATAATGAAAATCTAGGGTTTGGAACAAATGCTTGTAGAGTCTAACATGTATAATTGTTATTTGATTAAATTTTTGATATCTAAAGCCTTGTGTCTCGAAGATGGAATCTAGGGTTTACATTACGTCATGGTAGAATCTATAAAAGTAATATTAAAGCCCTAGATATGATAAGATTGATGTCTTGATTAAGTTTTGATGATATAGTCTGGGGGGTTTATGACAAAACCCTAGCAAGAAGTTGAGTATGTAACTTTTGTTGATTATAAACCTAACTAGGTTTGAGTGTTTGATGTCTAAAGTCTAAATACTTCCTTTATAATAATGTGATTATGATATCATTGACTTCACGCTTCTATATGTTTGTATTTGGTTGTACTTGCTATTTAAAGTTTTGTAGGAACACAATCTTCAGATGATGAAGATGTTCGTATAAGCATAATGAAGGAAGTTATGTCGTAAGAAGGCTTAGAGCCATGAAAGGTTCTCCAGTGTTGTAGATCTCCCCAAGTTAAGAACGAGCATGGTTAGAATAAAAGAATACATCTCCCCAGTTGAGAGGGAGGGCATATTATGATAGTCATGATGGATACCCTATAGAAGAAATTGGAGAATGAATAGAACTACAATATATTGAGGATGTCTTGGTGCTGCTGAAGAAATGAAAGAAGAAAAACTTCCGAATATTTGAATATAAATAACTAAGTGGCATCAAGATGATTAAGAGCCTCGAAAGTTTGTGTTTACTTGTATATGTATATTTGAAAGTTTACTGCTGATTGGGGTTTGTGTTTGAACAGGTAAATCTCTCCATAAAGAAGCATGAACACTTGGGAAGCATGCTTGGACAAATGGATATTTCTAGTTTATTAGGGAGAGATGAAGCATCTAATAGCGGATGCTTGGGAGGACATAGGGCCAACAAACGTGTTGATGTCTAGATCTCGAAGAGGGAGGGTGGCGTTGGTCTTGGAGCTTTGTCTTTGGATACGCACCTAGATCTCTAGGTTGATGGTTGGTAAGTAAGCCTGATGGTACCTAGACTGGCTGAAAGCTTTAGTCCATCTTAGTCCCACTCGGATAGATTACCCTGGTCAGGTATCTAGTCCACAACACTGAGTGTGCTAGAACTCTTCATAGTTCATTTTGGAGATCTTCCATGTACCTCTAGAAATATAGGTAATTATGATTACCTCCCTAGTTAAGAGGGAGTGTTGAGGAATGTAACTAGTATCGGTCTTCATAATTATATTTGAAATATATTTGTCAAAGGAAAGAAAAATAAATTTTATTATTAAATAAATTGAGTTATTAAAGCGTGGGTTTCATGCTTGGGTCAATTGTTTTTAGGTCAAAGCCTCCATTGAAGGCTTCTAGGGTTTATGTTAAGTGTCCTTATGTCATATTGTAAAGAACCCTTCTTGGGATTTATTTGTCAAAGAAGATTTTATTTTATTTTATTGTAAAATAGGTCAATTAGGCCTCTTCCAACAAGTCGGCCTCAAATTGGACAAGTCGGCCTAAACTGGGGGGCATAACCACTATATAAAGACAAAAACTCAACCTCATTTGTCACTCACTCACAACAAGTTTGATTTGCAATTTTTGGGCCAGAAAAAAGTGTGAATTGCAAGGAAGAAGAAGAAAAGGGATATCGAAGGAGGAGGTCTCTCACAAGCATAAGAAATCGAAATTCTCTCTCTTTTTCCCACACGTGTGAAGCTGCTGGAGGGGTTGAAATTCTTTAGTTGTTGGGGAGGGCGAAATTCTGAAGCTGGCGCTAGAATTTCTGGATTGATGCTAGATTGTAGCTATTGGACAAGAAGAGACTATTGAAGGTTGCTATATCTCATTGAAAGTTTGACCTGGTGGAGGAGGAAGGTCTGTAGGTCTAAGCTCTTGGCCTATTTCATTTTGAATTACTGAAGGAAGAGTTCTTGACTAGGTTTTCCTCTATATAGGGGTTTTAGCCGTGGCTGAGTGCTTACTTCTAATGTCCTTGATCTTTGTGTTTTGGTTTTGGTAATTGCTTGATGAATTAAGATAAAAGAAGAACATAAGAAAAATAATAAGAATACAAGGAAATCACAAGTAATTATCAACAAGAGAAAATATTTTTGCCTTTGGAGTTTTGGATCTAATACATTCTTATGTATGTGGACCCATGTCCATGACATCCTTGGGTGGTTTTCTGTACTACGTAACTTTCATTGATAAGTTCTCCCTAAAGACATGGATTTATTTCTTGAAGACCAAGGATGAAGTCTTCAACAAGTTTAAGAATTCAAGGCTCATGTTGAAAATTTTATAGGAAGGAAGATTAAAATTCTAAGGTCAGATAATGGAGGAGAGTACACCTCCAAGGAACTTATTGACTTTTGCAGGGAAGAGGGAATTGAGAGGGAGTTGATAGTCCCCTATAATCCTCAACGGAATAGAATTCTTGAAAGGAAGAATGGAACTATCATGGAAGCTACCAAAACAACGATTCACTATCAAGATCTACCTATGTTCTTCTAGGGAGAAGCATCCAAGACAACAATCTGTGTTCAAAATAGAAGTCCTCACCAAATATTGGGGAACAAGACTCCCAAAGAAGTCTTCATAGGTGATAAATTTGAGGTTGTACATTTGAGGATTTTTTGCTCTCTAGTTTACATTCATGTACCTAAGTAGAAGAGGACCAAGTTGGAGTCTTCTGGAAAGAATGGAACTTTTGTTGGATACAGTGAGTCATCTAAAGGCTACATAATATATCTTCTAGGACAATGACATGTAGAGATTAGCTGAGATGTTGCTTTGGATGTGGATATTGCTTTTTGGAAGTTCAAAGGATCTCACTTGGATACTGATGATAAAGAACATGAGGTTCCTAAGGAAGTGGGATCAAGACCTGTGAAACAACCCCTAAATCAACAAGAAGAGCCAAAAGGGCCAAATGAACCTGTTGACCCACCTAGGATCATTATTCTAGAAATCAATAAGAGGTCGACATGGCTTCAAAGTACATCTAAGGATGCAGAGGGACATGCAACTCCTCTTGGGACTTTCAGGGAACCCAAACGTGTTAAGAGATACGCAGGATATGCAAAATTGATGGGTAAGATCATTGATTCAGAGCCATCCAACTATGAAGAAGCAATAGGTCAACAAGTTTGGAAAGATGCTATGTTAGAAGAATACTAGTGTATTATGAGATATGACGTATGGGAAATCATGCCGAGACCTGAAGGGAAGTCATTAGTGACTTCCAAGTGGATATACAAAATTAGGCATGCAGTTGATAGTAGCATAGATAAGTACCAAGCAAGATTCGTGGCTAGGGGGTTCTCTTAGAAAGAGGGAGAGGATTATGAGGACACATTTGCTCTAGGTGCCACACTTCCATTAGATCTATTATTTCTATTATAGGTTGGAAGTTACATTAGATGGATGTCAAAATCACTTTCCTCAATGGATTGATTGAGGAAGAAGTGTACATAGAACAACTGCGAGGCTTTGAGGTACATGAAAGAGAGACTCATGTTTGTAGACTGAAGAAAGCTTTGTATGGACTCAAATAAGAACCTCGAGCATGGTACTCTCGAATTGATGGATATCTGATAAGTCTTGGTTTTACCAAGAGTGACGCTGATTGAAACTTATACTACAAGCTTGTTGAAGGTGAGCCTGTGATTTTGCTACTATATGTTGATTTTTTTTAACAATAATGGAGAACCTCATTGTTCAATGTAAGAGGGAGTTGATTTTTGAATTTGAGATGAAGGATCTTGGTTTAATGCATTACTACTTGGGATTAGAAGTATGTCAAAAACCAGTGGAAATCTTCCTTGGACAATGAAAGTACATTATTAAGATCCTTTAGAGATTTGGGATGATGAATTGGAAGTCCATGGACACTCCCATGGTGACTAATTTGAAGAAAGTGTGAGACTTTGATTATGACTTGGTATCTCCCTCTATGTATCGTCAGTTGATTGGATCATTGAAGTATCTGGTAAATACCATACTTGATAATTGTTATGCAGTGAACATTCTGAGTCGGTTCTTGGTCGAGCCCAAACATTACATTGGATTGCAGCTAAACATAAGTTGAGATATCTGCATGGTACTATCAATTTTGGATTAAGATGTCTCGGATGGTGAAGTACAAGTGCATGGATTTACAAATTCTGATTGCGTTGGAAGTACTGAGGACATGAAAAACACATCGGGATGTTGTTTCAATTTGGGCTTCGTTATGATTTCTTTGATGAGTAGAAAGCAAATCTCTGTTGCACTCAACACGACTGAAGTTGAGTATATCGCTGCTTTTCTGGTGAGTTATGAAGTGGTATGGCTTTGGAAGCTACTTGCGGGATTGTTTGGTAATGTGCTGGAACCAACTGTGATCTATTGTGACGACCAAAGCTGTGTGAAGCTTTCAGAGAACGCAATGTTCCATGACAGGTCGAAGCACATCAAGATCAAGTACCACTACATCTGGAGCATTATTCAGAAGGGAGCAATGAGGCTCCAATACATATCTATTGATGAGGAGGTTGTTGATATTCTCACAAAGCCTTTGCCTTGGATGAAGTTTGTTTACCTTAGAGATAGGCTTGGAGTGGTTGCGAATCCCTCCCTCAGTGAGAGGGAAACATTCATGTTGCAGAATCAAGGGGCGGATAATCTCCATTAGGTCATAAGTGTTGACCGAGAAACCTTGTAATATGGTTGGGGAGATTGGCCCAATTAACATCGAGGCCTCTGAGTGCTCCCCTGGTCAGTGGACCATATTGCCATAGGGTTTGGCTAGTAGGTTGAGCGAGTGCCTTAGAGCATCGAGCAATATTTTTACCATTCAATTACATGGCATGTGGGAATGGTAAATGGGCCCTAGGTTTCACCATGGATCAGGTGGGGTTCCTGACAAGACTCCAAGTGATGACTTGGTAGATTGGTGACCCAAGGGTTTCATCATGGGTTAGGTGGGGTGCTTGACATTATTGCAAGAAATGACTTGGAGATTGGTGACCCTAGGACTAGTGGGTGACTAGTTCCTCTATTTGATGCTGATGCGGGGATGCTTTAAATCTTTTCTTGGAATGGAGATATTTTATTCATCATATGTACATCTAAGAAAGTCAAAATTCATACCTCCCTTGCTAAGAGGGAGTGTTGAAATTATGTAGCTGTGTTCGGTATTTTAAGTCAACAAATTCAAAGGGAAATTATTATTATGTTAACTGTTTAAGTTGGCCCCAAGATGATGGGTCAACCCCACCTCTTGAAGGGGTTTGACCCTTGTTCAAAACCCACTTGGTTTGACTCATATATATTGAAATTCAATCCTCCTCATTTGACATCATCTCATCACCAATTCGGATCTACTCAAGAAGGTTTTTGTTCACACGGGTGAAGGAGGAAGCAAAGTTTGTGCTATTCTACTTCTCTTTGACCAAAGTTTGTCCTTGACTAACAAAGTTTGATTTATTCTACTTCTCTTTGACCAATGTTGACTTTACAGTTTTTGGGTTTCGTTGACCAAATCTTTGACTGGTTTATTGGAGTGAATATTCTAGCATCAACTTTTCTGGTTGTTCGATTTTATGGACAAAAATTATGGCATCGACTTTTATGTTTTGACTAGCTTTGACCAAATCTTTTTATGTAGTAGGGTTGAAATTTGGCTCCTTTGACCTCAATTGACTAGGAGTAGCAGAAGCCGAATTTCAGCCTCTTTGACCAAATTTGACTTGTGAGCAAAAGTTTGATTTCCCTCTTTTGACTTGGTTTGAATTGGAATATGGTATGGTCAATGGGATGATATTTTGACTGAAAAATCAGATGTACATTTTGATTGTATTGAACAATTTCTCCTAAGAAAAGATTTGCTAGGTTTTTCCCTAGTTTGGGCTTCCTAGGATAAATTTTTGTTTCTTTTGTGCATCATTATTTTACTCTGATTTGTACTGCCATATTATATTTGCGGTTGAAATTTTATGAAGTGTAATTACTTTATGATTTGAATTTGCTAAAGAAGTAATTGTATCATTTGAAGTAATTATCTGGCAAAATAATTGTGCTTGTTTTACTTGCACTAAAAAAATCAATAGAGATGGCTTGATGCTGTGAAGTGTTGATGTTCCAACCATATATTTGACATTTCTCATTATTTACTTACCCCTTAGAAGCATCAAGGAAACAAGCCAAAATCGATTTAAATTGCTTAGCAATAGTCATGGTGCCTCCTAGAAGTAGCATATCATTTGCAAATTGGTAATGATAGGTTGGAATCATACAAACAAATCTAGATTCATTTCATTGGGGATAATGGCTAAGAAGGGGGGAATTAATACTTTGGCCAACTTTCTTTTTCTTTTGGGAGTAGATTAGCATCCACTTGAGATCATATTGTTGGAATTCGAGTAGCCATGGTTGGTATTTTCATCATGAAAAGAAAAAGGAAAATTTGAATTTGAATTTATGCCTCCAAATTACTTAATTTAGCCTCTTATTGTTCAAGTCGGCTGGGCCCCTAAGAGGCACTCATTCGACCCCCTTTGAAGACTATATAAGGGAGACCTCCTCTCCTCATTTGTACAACGACTCGTGTCTTGACTATCTCTAATCCAACGCAGTTAGAAGCAGAAGAAATCAGGAGGGCTTGGCGCTTCGTCTTGTTCTTCGTCACTGGTTTGGATACTATCTTGGTGTTGTTGTTTCTGATGTATTGATGAATTTTGAAATCTCTCTCTCATAAGGAAAGAATTATGGTTTTCCCCTTGTGGGTTTTGCCTTGGCCTAAGGCCTAATTTCTGTGTCTCCTCTCATTGTCTCATGGTTACTTTCTATTGCTCTTTCATGTTTATTGGTTGAAATTTTCTTTTATATAACTGCTTGATGATGCTATGTGGAATATTAATGTTAAATCATTAGTAGTAGTTATCATGTTGAAGAAAATTTCTTCTAGCTTGTGCCCTCGAAATATCAACATGGTATCAGAGCTATGGTTTGATGAGCAGTTGAGAAAATGACTATATTTCATCTAAAGAAATCCGAAGCATCTATGGATCATTTCGAAGGCCTCTGTTCTCCTTTGTGGCCTGATCAAGCTCCTTTGGAAGGTTTAATTCTATTTTGCTCTGTATCAAGTCTCTGTGGAAAAGACAAAGTCATCCTTGCACTGTGATCTGAATCAAATGATCATGATCTCTCATTGAAGGACTGTGGAGAAGGTCGAAAGTTCTAAGCATGACCCCTCATCTAAGGTTTGTGGAGAAGTACTGTGTACCAACCCAAATTATGAAGAGGAAATCCGAAATTCTATCCTAGTCTGAGCCTTCTCCTTCTATATAAACATCTCTATAAAACTACAGGAAGGCTAAGTTTCCTCTGTTTAGTAGGTCAAAAGAATAATCAAATCCAAGCTTCCTCATTCTTTTTGATCTGAATCACATCTCTGTGGTACTTATGCGAGTTTCCCGTGGCATGTATTCTCTGTCTTGTGCGAGCATGTCTGCGACACTTATGCGAGCTTCTTGTGGCATGCATTCTCTATCTTGTGCGAGCATCTTTGTGGCACTTATGCGAGCTTCTTAAGTCTTGTATTCTCTGTCTTGTGCAAGCATCTCTGTGGCACTTATGTGAGCTTCCTAAGGCATGTATTTCTGTCTTCTGCGTGTTGATTTCTGGTAGCATCGGATATGCTTTAAGCCTCAAAATTTGCAGGGAGGTTTGGGCACATGCATTCCACAATACCCAGAAATCGTTTTGGGAAATTCCACTTGGAAGCAGTTTTATTAATATAATTAATTATTTTTAATGGGTCCCTCAGCCTAAACTTAGGAAATTAAAATAATTAAAGGGAATTAATCTAGCTGTGGGTGAAACTTCTAGAAGAAGACGAGGATCAAGCCAAATTTATCTGAGCCCTTGCTTAGTTTCTAATCTAGACCGTTGGTTCTCAATAGAAGGATTATAAAAGGAGGCTTGATGGGCATTTGGAAAACACATTGAGAGGAGATTAGAAGATCGAATTTCTTAAGCAGAGTAGCTGATCTTTTGCAGTGAGGGGCAAGGATAGTTTCGGTTGGAGATTTCTCCTGATTCGGGAATACTTAGAAGAGAAGGCAGAGAGAGATACAACAAAGGTAGCACAAAGTGAGAGAGGCTGACACAGGGCCAGGTAGAGGCAGCGCAAAAGACTTGAGGAGGTCCAAAAATTTGTTGGAGGAATCGATATCAGAAGCCAGAAGCCAGGGTGTGAGACCGGTAGGGCAGAAATCGAAGTCTCAGAGGCAAATTGATCAGCCGAGAGGAGTGACGCAGACCCTAGTAGTTGTGACGTAGGGCCTATGCAATGATTGTGTAGAGAATGTGCGGAAGCAGCCAGGGGTTGGCCATTCAGTGGCTGGATCAATAAGGATATCTAGTGATAGTGTGAGGTAAGCTCACTTATCTCTCTGTCAATAATATTCTATATACTGGATAACCAACAGGGAATCCAAAGATTGTATTCATAATTACTACTGCATAATAATAAAACCCTCATTTGCTTCATCGATTTTCCCACATTGGTTTTTTCTGGGACTTTTGTCCAAAAATAACTGTGTAGATGTGTGTGATGTTTATTTCTCTCGTGCTGTGTTTAGTTTTAACAATTTTATTTGGTGTAGGCTGCAGTGTATGTATTTCAGTATTTGCCATAGAAAAATGCAATTAACTTGTTCAATTAATTTAACAAGTAGGTGAAATATAATCAGTTTGCTGTAGTAGGAACTGGGTAACCGATTTTTCACATGGTATCAGTGCGCAGATTGTGAGCAAGAGAGATCAGAGCACAGATTGTGAGCAAGAGAGATCAGAGCATAAAGGAAGAGGGAGTTCGAATTTACTGCAGAGGCAACAATTCGAAACCCTAGAAGGCAGCGCAGTCCTTGGGCTTAAGAGGTCAAAGTTTTGAGTGAGATCGATTTCTCTGAGTGAGTCGACAGAGAATTCCGATCTCCAGATCAAAACTTTCTAGAGGAAGAAGGGAACATCGTATTTTTACTTGCAGAGCAGATCTTCAGCTGGGACAAACTTTTTGCAGCAATTGCTGGGAGAATAGTGTCAGTGGGAGAGAGAGAAACACGTGAGGGAATTTCTTCCTCAGATAATTCCTATCAAGGGAATTCTAATTCTCATTTGTTGAGCAGCAGCAAGGGGTAGCAGATCTAATGACTCCAACAGGGAGTGCGTAAGCTAGCTTAGTAGCAGTGCAGAGGAGAGAGGAGGTCATTCGACTTTTTCGATTGGTAGAGATGGCAACCAGTGGGTTGAGAGATCAGGATCAGTTGGATGGTGCATCCAACTATGTGATTTGAAAAGCAAGGATATCATGCCTTCTGGATGAACATTTTCTCATGACCTACGTTGACAGTGTGGTAGCTGTGCCCACGGATCCAGATCCGCTCAAAAAGTACAAGGGAGAGATGGCGAAGACCAAAAGAATGATCCTCGATGGAGTGAAGGATCATGTAGTCTATCACATCGCTGGTAGAGGGACTGCCAAGGAGATGTGGGATGTATTTTCGACGCTGTATCAAGGATCTTCCGAACAATGGAACATGTACTTAGAGCAAAAGATGAGGTCCATGCAGATGCAGAAGGGGGAACACATTGATCCGTTCCTTGCAAAGCATTAGGAGACCAGAGATGAGCTAGCAATTGTGGGGTCTATACCTCAATCTTCTGAGGTGGTAAGACTAGCTCTCAACTCAGTTTCGGAGGAGTGGCAAGTATTTGTCCATAGCATCCTGGGCAGAGAGAGCTTGCCGGATTGGGAAGGAATGTGTGTAGCTCTAAAGCAAGAGGAGCTAAGGAGAGACTTGGTCAAGTGTAAACTTGACGGAATTAGCAACAGTGGGTCGAAGCCCAAGGAGGAGGAAGAGAATGCAACCCTCGCATCCATGGGGTAGCAGGAGTAGCGGAAGCGGAAGAAAGACGTCTCGAAGATTAAATGCTTCAGGTGTGGTGAATTCGGACACTACGCAACACAGTGTCCTCTTAGGAAGAAGGACAAAGATGAGAAGCATTATCTGAAGGCTGCACTCGTGAAGATTGAGGAGGAGGAGTTTGCCATGACAACCTAGATACCTCTAGGAGGGAGGTGGGTGATCTAGAGTTGTAGTTCAAAAGGGCTGCATATGGGCAGGATCCTTGAGGAGCCCACCTCTTGGATCAATTCCTTGCTACGGGAGCCTAAATAAGAAGTAGCAGGATGCACCAGTGTTAGTTGGTGCAGAGTAGTGTCAAAGTGACAATTATAGTGGCTAGGAACACCAGAGACTGAGCATCGCAGAGCTAGAGTTGGCAGCAGTGCAGTTGGCATAGAGCAAAGATCAGTAGAAGCGCATATGCTTCAGAGGGTCAGCGTAGAGACTAGCAGCAGTGATAATTGCAACATCAAATGCATCATACTAAACACCAGTTCAGTAATTTGGGATGCTTTTCTGTTGCTAATGCAGTAGCAGCAACAGTTGGAAAAGGTTGCAATGTAGATACAGTGTCGGTAGTGGCAGTGCCAACAACAACACAAATGCAAACTTTAAGAGGGAGTTGCAATACAGATGCAGTGTTGGCAGTGGCAGTGTCAGCAGTAGTACAAATGCAACATTTGTGCAGTAGTTGGTGGGCAGAGATGTTAGACATCAGCAACATAGAGGGAGATGTTATAGAGAAGGGTGATGCTTTAGGAAGTTGCATTACTAGAGCACATTCTTTGCTAAGAGGGAGTGTTGATTTCTGGTAGCATCAGATGTGCTATAAGCCTCAAAATTTGTAGGGAGGCTTAGACACATGCATGCCACAATACCCATAAATCGTTTTGGGAAATTCTACTCGGAATCAGTTTTATTAAAGTAATTAATTATTTTTAATGGGTCCCTAATTAATTATTTTTAATGGGTCCCTAAGTCTAAACTTAGGAAATTATAATAATTAAAGGGTATTAATCTAACTGTGGGTGAAACTTCTAGAAGAAGATGATGATCAAGCCAAAATGATTTGAGCCATTGATTAGGATCTAATTTGGGCCATTGGTTCTCAACAGAAGGATTATGATCGAATTTCTGAAGCAGAGCAATTATCGGAGAGAATTTCGAAGTGATCTTTTGCAGTGAGGGGCAAGGATAGTTCTGGTTGGAGATTTCTTCTGATCTAGGAATACTCAACAGAGAAGGTAGAGAGAGATCTAGCAGAGGTAGCGCAGAGCTAGAGAGGCTGACGCAGGGCCGCGCAGAATCCTTGAGGAGGTTCGAAAATTTGCTGGAGGAATCGATATCAAGACCCAGAAGCCGGGGTGTGAGACCGGGAGGGTAGAATTCAAAGTCTTAGAGGAAAATCGATCAGCTGGGAGGAGTGACGCAGACCCCAGTAGCTGTGACGCAGGGCCTATGCAGTGATCACGTAGACACTACACAAAGGCAACCAGGGGTTGGCTATTCGGTGGCTGGATTAGTCAGGATCTCCAGTGATAGTGTGAGGTAATCTCACTTATCTCTCTGTTAGTAATATTCTCTGTACTGGATAATCAATAGGGCATCTAGAGATTGTATTCAGAATTACTACTGCATAATAATAAAACCCTCAGCTGCTGCATCGATTTTCCCTCATTGGGTTTTTCCAGTGATTTTTGTCCAAAAATAACTGTGTAGATGTGTGTGATGTTTATTTCTCTCCTGTGTTGGGTTTAGTTTCTGCAGTTTTATTTGGTGTAGGCTGCAGTGTATGTATTTTAGTATTTGCTGTAGAAAACTGCAGATAACTTGTTCAATTAATTTAACAAGTAGGTGAAATATAATCAATTTGCTGCAGTAGGAATCGGGTAACTGATTTTTCACAGTGCGAGCATCTCTGTCGCACTTATGCAAGTGTCCTGTGGCATGTATTCTCTGTCTTGTGCGAGCATCTATGTGGCACTTATGCAAGCTTGCTGTGGCATTTATTCTCTATCCTATGTGAGCATCTCTATGGCACTTATGCGAGCTTCCGCTGGCATGTATTCTTTGTCTTATGCAAGCATCTCTCTGGCACTTATGCAAGCATCTTGTGGCATGTATTCTCTGTCTTATGTGAGCATCTACGTGGCATCCTAGTTACAATGATACTGTTGTATCTTTGCATCTTACAAATACTAGCAAGAAGATCTATATTGATGATCGAATGATGACAACATGATCCAAGTTCTGTAATCTGAGTTGATGACAATTACGATCCGACTTCATTATAATGATCTAAGTTTCTCTAAGCATGATATTCTGTTAAGCATGATAATTATGAGCTACATCCATGACATCCAAATGATACTAAGGCCTAATATAAGTCCGAAGTGTGGAAGAAACAGTTTGAGCTGCATAGAGCAAAAATCTTTGTATATCTTTGTGGAAAGAGATCTCTTTATCTCTGAGAAAAATAACAAAGTCGAGGCTTGTTTAAAATCACTGTTTTCTGTCCATAAGTATATGGTGATCATCTTTATAATCTGAGGTCTTCTCTATGGCACTAGTTCGTGAAGGATTCAAACCTGTTGAAAAAGACACTTCTTTATACATAAAAGAACGACATCATACTCTGAAAAAGGCAGACATAATTGATCTAAAGCCGACCGTCATAAGTCCCTAGACTCAAGACTGAGTTACCTAGAAAATCTATTTTATATTCATGAAAGTCATGTTCCTCTGTTGCAAGTCTACAAGTGAAAGAACTGGTGTCAAGACATTGTTTTGAAACCACTTGATTGAACCAGGGATGGAAACTTTTTTAAGTAGGTCTACTAAGTTCAAGGATGTCTAGATTACTCCATTTGCTAAGTAAGCTTCCCTTCTAAGCTCGAAGTCTGAGATTGCAACAACTAGGGTTTGAAAATCTAAATTTCTGACCAGATTCTTGGAATGTTTTGGGTTTGCAATACCCTAGTAAGGGTTTGAACAAGAAAGCCCTAGGGTTTGTGAAACTCAAGGATTGATGATGCTGAAATTGAAAAAAGAATGCAAGGATGAATGTTACTTAAAACCCTAGTCTAATTATTTATAATGCGGATATAAAAAATAAGAATGATGAAGATGAGCGTTACTCATCTAGGTTTGTAAAACATAGACTAAACTTGAAAGATCATTAGGGTTTGCAGTTAAAACCCTAGCCAAACAATTGGTAACCCTATCTAGACAAAAAGGGTTGGAGATGAAAGCCTAGAGCTTGTGAATTAATTGCTTCCGCTTGAAAAATGAAAACCTAACTCCTTGACGATGTGGACTTCTTAATGATGATATGGACTTCTTGATGATGTATGGACTTCTTGATGATGTGGACTCCTTGATGATGTGGATGAGATTAACTCCTTGATGGGTTGAACGAGGTTGACTAGACCCAAGAAAACTAAGATCAAGAGGGAGCTGACACATTCTCAAGAGATAAGTACTTTCTTGATTGTTTCTATTGTTGTTTCATTGCGAGTCTCTTGTTTTTATCTATCTTGCTTGGTTGTATTTGTTCTTCCATGGCCTCCTAGTGAGGATTGCAAGTGCATAATTGTTGTTTTGGGGTAGCATTGGATGTGCGCTAGCCATGAAAATTGGTGGAGAGGCTTGGGCACATGAGATCTCGAAGACACAGAAATGGTTTGGACAGATTGTACTCTGTTTGGGAGATATTAAAATAATTAATATTTTTAATGGAGTTCCTAAGTCTAAACTTAGGAAAAATAAAATATTAATGGATATTAATATAAAACTGGGTTAGAAGGGTCCAAAAGTCATGGATCAATCCAAACCTAATCTTATCCGTTGATTAGAGATTTAATCTCGGCCGTTGATGGACCAACGAGAAAAGGATAAGAAGAGGCTCGAGGGTCAGTTGGAGAACACATCGAGAGAGATCAAGAATTCAATTTTCTGGGGTAGGGTTTGCTGAGGAAATTGAGTGAGTGATCTGAGTTGCAGCCGAGGGGCAGTGAATACATAGCAGAGAGGCAGAGTTAGTACTAGGAGGATCAACGCAAAGCTGGGAGAGGTTGACGCAGAGCCAGCTAGAGGCTACGCAGAGGCAACCAGTGGCCACATAGAGGCACCCAGTGGCCATGCAAAGGCAACGAGGAGTTGCGCAGAGCTAGAGAGGGCCAACGTGTGAGACGCAGAGGGTCTAGGGGCTGATGCAGAGGCTCCAGAAGTTGACGTAGAGCCCTGAGAGGCTGACGCAGGGCCAGAGAGGCCGACACAGGGCCTAGAGGCAGCGCTGGGAGAATATCGTGGGATAGACTGAGAGCTGGAGAGATGGATAGGGTGATGCAGTCCCTATCAGAGTGATGCAGAGCAACAAAAGTTGCATTATTGCTGTGGGATCGTTCATCCGATGATTTAGCCAAAATATCTGTCTCCGACTGAGAAGTACTACTGCTGAGGGCATTCTCTATTGGGTGAACCATTTCTGGCACCAAGGGTGTATTCTGAAACTGCATAATAATAAAACCCTCTGAATAGCTGCACCAGTTTCCCCGCATTTGGTTTTTCCGGGGACATTAGTCCAAAAATAATGGTGTCACTTTTGTGCTTGTTTACTTTTAGTTGATGATCTATATGTGTTGATACAATACTTGTATTTATTTTCAGTATTTACATGGTAAATAACTTGTTAAGTAATTGAACAAGTAGGAAGAAATAAATCAGATAATACAGGAAGAATTTCTAACGGGTTAAACATAGAAATTCCAACAAGAATGTTATCACTCCGTAATTTCTTAACGCTGTGAAAGAAACCTAGAGCTAACCGCAGAACCACTTGTAAGCTTAGAAGCTAGCCCTTCTAAACTCAGAGAGGGATCTCTCTATTGGATTTAGATTTGTTGTTGTGGTATTTTAGGCTAGTTGGTAGGTTCAGAGTTTGGTTTTTTGAAATGTTTGGTTGAAACTGCAAGGAAAGGCCTTTGGGCAATGGAGTCAAAGTATTAGGGTGATTAGATACTGAAATATCATAACAGATTGAAACAAGGCAACGTAAGCAAGAAAAGATTCAGATTCAATTAAACATAGAGCATTTTAACATGAATTCTATGGGCAAGGTAGGCAAGAAAAGATTCAGATTCAATTAAACATAGAGCATTTTAACATGAATTCTATATTTAATCTCAGTTTGAAAACATATAGATTGCTTATAAGCCAGGACAGAGTGTAATTAAACAAGTTCAACCCTTCATCTTCTTTTAAACAATACAGATAAGAAAGACATGAAAAACAGAGATATAACAAGTTTACAAGAGAAAAAACATCACCAATTTGCCTGACACATGAATCCTGGAACGATCTTTTGTATTAATGAAATGATCACTTTTAGCTTAGTGAACAACTTTACATCAAAGTATGCTTTCTTGATACAAGTCCCAACATTTGTACTTTGAATTATGAAGTATTTATACAAAACTTATCAAAAATATCTTGATTGGAAATATCAAGATTTTTACAAAACATCCTAAAACAATTTACAAAAATAGAACATAAATGTAGGCAACTAAAACTGCTGTAGTCCTTTGGCACTATCTTCGAGGATCGCTGGTGATGACTCGGCCTGAAAAAACGCTGTTTTGCTGTTGAAGGTGAAAATCTGTTTTACCCAAGTAACTGGCACAATTTATCCCATCTGTCTTCATCTAGAGTGGAGAATTTAACAAGCTTCCTGTAGGTTTCATCCACCTCGATGTATTTTTTAAAAGTAGGCTTGACAGTGAATAAGTGCTTGATCTCATGATTGATAAGAAAATCAAAATCCAAAGCTTTAATGAACGCTTTTCCTGTAATGCTTCCTTTGATAGTGGAAAACTCTGACTTATACCTAGCTATGGTATACAACTTCTTCTGATAATTATCTAACCTGATTAACTTCTCTCCAATTCCTATCAAACCTTGCAGTCCCTTTAGATTTAGCACATTGAATTTTCTTTGGAACTTCTGAATGCTGGACTTTAAGTTGTGGTACTTGTTTTCCAGCTGAAGCATAAGGTTCCAAAATTGTCTCTGTCCTGTGTTCAATCTCAAACTCCAATTCTTCTTTGGTCTTCGAATTCAAATTCTTAATTAAAGCAGTGGCTTCACTTGGCTTCTATCTAAATCTTCTTTCACCTCTTAAATGACTCCTTTAGATCTCTGTACTAATTCTTCCTGCTAAAAAATGATCTCAATAGAGGGCCATATTTCAGTCATGGCCTCATTTATTTCTATCCAAATACTCTCTTTTGCTTGTGCAAGTGTTTGTGCCATTGCAGACTCATTCTCCAATTGTTCAATTTTCCTGAGTTAATTTATGAGTCTTTTGCAGCTCTGCTAGGTATGCACTGTCAATTTTCAACTTTAGCTTCTGGAGATTATTTAGCTGAGTTTTCAGCTTCGCAATTTCCCGTCCTTTGATTGATAGGTCATCCATTGCTTTGATTAGTTCTTCTGAAGAATTTGTAGATTGTGCCTCAACTGTGATGGCTGCTGAAGTGGATGCCCTTGCTGCTGATGTAGATGCAATAGGAATTGTTGTCAATGGAATGGATGCCAACTGTGTTGTTTTTTCTCTCTCCTTTAACAATCTCTCCATCTCAACCTCCATTTCTTTGATCTGTCCACTTTGTTCAATAATAATTCTGAACATGTCTTCCTTTTCCTTCTCTAATTGTCCAACTTCCTATGTTTGTGGGTCTTCTTTGGAGGGAAGCTTGAGCTGCTCCCTAAGCCTATAGGAAGGCTATTTGCATTTTCCCTTTCTTTGTGTCAAAGGCAGGGAGTAGCCTATGCTGTGAGGATGTTGTCTACTTCCAAAACTGTGTATAGGTTGTAGCTTTTAGCATCTCATTCTTCTTTTTAATTTCTTTGTACTTGGCAAATATATTGGTTCAGCTTGGTCATGAACCAATTCCCCTGACTGAGAGGTATCTAGTGGCTCTTGGGAGGCCAAAGTGGATGGAGACCCTATAAAAATATTTTCGTTTTTGCTTGTAGTATGGGGACTTGTTAGTATTATAGTGGACTATACATTCTCCTCTTGAAAGGTTTCTTCTGTTTGATTGGTATTTTTTCTCTTCTTGTAAATTTTGAACTCCTTTCCTTGGATTTCTGTGACTGAAGGTGAAAGGTACTCCCTTGGCCTCTTGTCCTGCTTCTCTTGTGGTGTAGGAGTCTGTGTTGTAGTTGTTGATAGAACTTGCCCTTTTTGCCTCCTACATAGTGTTTTCTAGCCATCGATCCTGGTTCATGTATTTTTCAATCTCTGGCCTGGGAGTGTGAGTGTATGGAGTAGTCATATGTTCTACTCTTAGCTTTGAAATCACTCCCAAGGGGTCATATGATTAGGGGAAGTTGAGTTTGAAGTTCATTTGCTTTAGGAGGATGTCTTCTTCTTTAGCTATTGCCCTGGTATTGCAGATGAAAGGGCCCACTTGTGTTTTAATCTTAAATTGGGATTTCTTCTTCGCTGCCACAAAATATAGCTCGTCCATGTTTATCATCTGTCTGATGTACTCTAATGAGAAAATTCTCATTGGGACAAACTTTGGCAACTTGTAAGGGGGCAATTCACACCCATAAACCCTGATTTCTGTGTAATTTTGGTACAAGTACCAGTCACCTGTTTTGGTTTGCTCACTCGCATGAAGAAATCTTTTGATTTCAGGTCCTATCCCTGGCTCCACATTACTGTTTAATAAGAAAGATACTGTATATAAGAATTGCTCAACATATTCACTGAAGGTAAACTCATGGGAATGCTTCCTTACCAAGGAAGTCCAATGAATTACTGATTGAGCATTTCCTTGCTCATCTAATTTCTGTAGGGGAAATTGACACCTGTCTGCCTGATGGTATAAAAATAGATAAACTAGCACTGAAGCATATTTAAAAGTTCCCTCTGTAGAAAACTTAAGGAACTTCTCATGGATTGCATCTTGCTAGAAACTCACTATAGTTAAAGATGGAGGGTTTTTCACTTGTTGTAAAGACCGACAAAAAACCAATGATGGCCTTATCAACCCACTGATCGGATTGGTAGCCCAGTAAACATGAAACAATGGAGATAATCTATTTGGTCATCTCAGGGAACATGGAGGATGAATAGGGAGGATTTTTCTTAGGTAATTGGGCATCCTCAGGGAGAAATGTTTAAAAAATCTTTGCTCTGTGTGGGAAGGTGAGGTTCTTGTAGGATTCCATGAGGGAATCTACTGTAAAGGTTTCAGAGGTGCAGAGCTTTTGAATTTGGAGCATTTGGGAGATGGATTTAGAGGTGGTTGTGAAAAGGATGTCATTAATTTGGGCCACAATTGCCCTCTGACGAGGAATATAGCAGAATTGACACCATGAAACGAATTCAAGGAAGTGGTAGGTCCGAGGGAAAATGAATTGGGGTAGGGAGAAGTCCCACAAACCCAATTCATTGCTGAGGTCTATGAATTTCTGCTTTAACCAATTGTGGAGTTCATAAAGGTTGAACTCACAACTGGTTTCAATAATTTTATACTCTTGGTCTACTAGGGGTTGATGGTCCAAATCAATGACATGGGGTAGAAGGGGGTTTTCCTCTGTAGCCTTAGTTTTTCCTTTAGGAGCCATAATGGAAGGGAAATGAACAGGAGAATTTGAATTACTCGGGAAGGTTGGTATCTGAGGTGTAGAGGTAAATTAGCTTGCTGACGGGTCGCAATGGCAGTCTGGTTCACTCACTGGGCGCTGTAACAATTTATGGTTTGTTCACTGTGCACTGGAACAGGCTCTGATCACTAATATATTGAAACAACAAAGGGAGGGTGACAAAATGGGTTTTGGCTTAATTTATAAGCGAAATAGCTTACCGTTGTGATTAGGCCGTTAACAGAGTGGGTCCGTTATCCCGGGAATGGTTATATAACAGGTGCAACAGGGGTGCCATGTGGCGGGGGTGAGTTGACGTGGAGCGGGAGAGGATGTGACAACGAGGGGAGATGAGCGGAAAGGGGAGTGCCATGTGGCGACATTGTATAGGAGTGAGGTGGGGATAGGATGTGCCACTTGGCAGAAGGGGAGTGAAGCGGGAGTGCAGGAGTCAATGGTCATAACAGGCGGAAGAGGGAATGTGGATTTTGGAGGGGGGGTTCGAAATGGACTTGGAGGTGACACATTGCAAAGGCGGTGAGCGGGGAAACTGCTTTTTAGACCCCCACACCCCCCCATTGGTTAACCATCGGATGGGAAGGGAGGGTTTGAACTCATCACCCGCTGTTGATCTGGGCAGGTGAGATCTCGTCCGTTTAGATTTGCGCCAACTTTATTACAAGCGACAAATATGTCGCATCAATTATGAACTCTATTAAACTATTACAATGCTATTTTATACTGTGCAGTCAAATATTTAGCTTTACTTTTAACTATATTAACTTTATTTAACTCTAATTTAACCAAGATTACAGTGTGGTTAAATAATTATTTATTCTAACTAAACACCCTATTGACCCAAGTTTAATCACACTTAAATGGTGTGATTAAACAATTAATCATACTTATCTTTTTCAACTCTAATGTGGCATTTAAACTAGCTGCACATCATTAAACTTTCTAAAGGTACTTCTAGTTCTCATGTATTATTTTTTATTTTTTTGAAATGTAGTGACATATAAATTTGCTCACTTATTGGGGTATTTTCATTTTTTCTCATATATATATCTTTGTTTTTTTCATTTTTCACACACACACACACATCCTTTTTTATTTTTGTGTCCCCTTTCTTTTCTTTTCTATTTTTTGTTTTTTCTTTTTCTTGGAAATAATTAGTAGGATGAAATGTTATTTACAATATGTCATATAAAAACCAACAGATAATCATCAATTGATCCTATAAATTATAGGACCCTAACACATAAGAAAGACTGCTAAGGTGTGGCAATTGTTGAAAATGAATGGAAGAACAAGTGACAAGAAGACTCGTTATTGGATGGGCTTTGGACTCAGAGGATCAACCTGATTGAAGCATGTTTATGATCTATGTGACTTCCAAGATGAAGATGGCTAGAAAATTTGAAGAGTGATGATGAAATGAATATATTGAAGATGATCCCGTGATTTTTCTGCTTTGTATTGATGATATGTTTCTGACAGGGCAAAGGACTTCTGTGTAAGAGTGAGTTGTTTTTGTAAAAGTATGAGCATGGTGATATCTTTGTTGCGATTTGGCACAATGGATTGCGAGTCCATGGACATCTCCCCGATGAATAATCTGAAGAAGCTGCAAGACTTTGATGTTGACTTGGTTGATTCTCTGATTGGTTCGTTGATCTATCTTTTGATGATTACTTTTGTGAGTATGATTGAAGCTGAATAAATAGTTGGATGTTCAACCTATTATTGTTTGCTAGATTCAAATATGGTATATTTTTCTGCTATTAAGCAGGTTGCTAATGTTTGCTTCTGTAAGAAGCCACTCGTTGTCTGCTGGATTCGACCATGGTTGCTGATGTTTGCTTCTCTGAGAAGTCTCGACTGAAGCTAAATGAATAGCTGGATGTTGTTATTTGCTGGAATGTTTGATCAAGTACTGAAATCCACCATGGCTACTTTTTTGTTGTTGAGTAGGTTGGTGATGTTTTCTTCTATGAGAAGCATGGAACTACTAAGTATTCCTCTTGGAGAGGGAACATTGATTACATGACATCATGAATCTTCCTTAGGTTGCAGTTGTCAGACCAATGGATTGGTTGGGAAGATTGTCACTCCCTTAGGTCAATTGACTGGGAGACTAGTTTGTTTGGTCGGGGAGATTGGTTTTGTCTCATAGAATGATCCCTTAGGTCATGATGACTGTGAGACCAGTTTGGTTGTGGAGACTGAGTTTGTGATCTCTCCCTTGAGAAGTTGCTGTGAGACCTATGGATTGGTCAGGGAGATTGATATTGAGTTCTCTCCCTTAGGTCATGGGTCGTGAGACTATATGGTCGGGGATTGAGATGGGGATTCCTTCCTTAGGTCATGGACCAAGAGACCTTGTTTGTGGTCGGGGAGATGTACCCTGTGCATATGATTAGTTTGGCTTCATTGATTGATTCCACTGGTCAGTAGTGTATTGACTTGGATGCCATAGGGTTGTGGCTTTTGGGATGTGTTGGATGTTGTGTATCTTTCCTTATGATGAGATTGATGATCTCTCCCTAAGGTTGTGGGCCAAGAGACCTATGGATTGGTCGGGGAGATTGATCTTGATGGAGAGAGAGAGACTTGTACTTGTGATCTCTCGCTTAGGCTGTGGTTCGAAAGATCTATGAATTGGTCAGGAGTTTGATCTTGAGAGAGAATGAAAAAATACCTCCCTGGTTAAGAGGTAGTGTTGGAATTTGAGTAGCCATGGTTGGTATTTTCTTCGTGAAAAGAAAAAGGAAAATTTGAATTGGACTTTATTCCTCTAAATTACTTAAGTCGACCTCCTATTGTTCAAGTCGACTGGACCCCTAAGAGGCACCCATTCGACCTCCTTTGAAGACTATATAAAGGAGACCTGCTCTCGTCATTTGTACATCGACTTGTGTCTTGACTATCTCTGATCTAGTGAAGTTAGAAGTGAAAGAAGGGGGCCAAAAATCAAGAGGGGGGCTTGGCACTTCATCTTGTTCTTGGTTACTGGTTTGGCTATTATCTTGAAGTTGTTACTTTCGATGTATTGATGAATTTTGAACTCTCTCTCTCACAAGGAAAGAATTATGAGTTTTCCCCTTGTGGGTTTTGTCCTAGCCTCAAGTCTAATTTCCGTGTCTCATGGTTACTTTTTGTTGCTCTTTCATGTTCATTGGTTGAAATTTTCTTCTGTATAATTGCTTGATGATGCTATGTGGAATTAATATTTAATCATTAGAAATCATTATCATGTTGAAGAAAATTTATTCTAGCTTGTGCCCTAGAAATAAAAACACATATTTGCTAATCGACCATCGAGATTGAATAAAGTGAATGGAAAATACATCACGACTTCTATATAAGGATTGAACCCCCAAATAGCTTTTATGATTTTAGATTTTTCACTCCTTAGACAACTTTGTGTTCTCATTAGGGGAGACCAAGGGATGTGATTTATCATCTCTCGAATGGAGCGAGGATCTACTTCTTCCTCCTTTGTGTACAAGGCTTCAAATGTGTACAATTTGCTTCTTTAACTACTGTAAAGTTGCTCAATCTCAAGCCATTCTATAGGTTGATTTTGTTAATAGTGTTTTTTTGTCATCTTGCTTTGGCTTGCTTGTTGATGAAATGTTTTCTTGTTATTGGACTTTGATTAGAGGCTCCTATATTTGAGCTTCCATTCCTATTCCTCCTTTTGATGAGCTTTATGAATTTTATTGTATATTTCTTTTTCCTTGACTAGATTTTGAGTTGAGATCTCCTCTATCTCAACATTTCACATTAGAGGGATCCAAATTGTTCTTGAAGATTTAACCATTCTTGAGTTTGGGGTATAACAACTTTTGACCTAATTCTTGAAGGCATGCTTAACATCTTGGAGTTTTGACTCCCAAATAAAAGAAGGGGAACCATAGACTATTTGATTCTAGGTAGTTGAGATGACATCAAAGACACCAGGAACTTGGAGCTGTAAGGGGTAGTAATAGAATGGGACCATGATTTAAAGATTACCCAAATGTGAGGAAGATTGGCTTGTGATTTGAGACACTAGAGGGAATTTTCTTGGAGGAATTGGGTTGATCCCTTAATAAAAATCACTATGGATAAGAAAATAATCTAGTCTAGCCATAATGTGAGCTAGACCAATTCAACTGTTATTCCATGTATATTTCTCTCTTGCAGACTTGACGTCTATCAAATCCCATTTCCCATTGAGATCTTTCATCATTTTTGGCAATGGGGGTTTGGCACATACTATTGCCTCATTTTTCTTTGTTTGATAAGATTGTATTGAAATCTCTAGCCACTACTCTATTCCTAGTGGTTTTAGAATCTCTATGTGCCTGCAAGGATGCCCAACAATTTTCCTTTTTCATATATATACTCCGATATAAATATTAAAGAAATGAATTGACAAACATGATGTTTTGAGCACACTTTGAGAATTCTAATGTAAATTGGGAGGGTCCCATAGAGTACATGCTCCTCTGGCATTGAGTGCACTCTAATGCACATTTTCCTTTGCTTCTTGTCAAAAGCTAAAATTATATTCTTCTCAAGCTTAGTCTCTCAAACAAGGACCAATGATGTCTTTGTAGCCTTGATTAGATCTCTTAAGAGTGTTTTCTTTAAATTCACTAACAAGGCCTTTACAATTCCAGGGGATCATAATCACCATTTAACACGGGGAGCCTTAAGACTACCTCTAGAGGAGTCTAGAGGTACTTGATGTCCTGAGCTTTTCGAAGATTGGGTTTTTTGTCCCTATCCCTAGTGAACTTTCTACTATAGTTTGTATGCCTAATGATTTCTCTTCATTTGTTGCCTCCTTTCTTTTGTCTTTTGCTAGTTTCCTTCCTACCTTTCTTAAAAGTCTTTCGTCTCTCACGTCTTCTTCAATTTGTTGTTGTGCTTTCTCCCTAGTGAGGACACCACTTAATTGAAGACTAGATTTCCCCATGGTATGATGGATTACCTCTTGCCTGTGTGAGACTAGATCTTCCTCTTGATTTTGAAAGGATTCCATAAGGCTTTCAGAGAAGGTAGAATTCTAGAATTCTTAAGGGTTGAGAACTAGAGTTTCCACTTGATCCGTCAAAAGGTACATGTGCTTTCAATGGGGTCGCTTCTTCTCACTGTGATACAACTTCAAATTTGTTTGAGAAGCTAGGTCGATTTACGATTAGGGAATTGGATGTTGTCGTGTTTACAATTTGAGGAATCTTTGGTGTTGATGCATGTAGGTTGGTAAGGATTGTTTGAGTTGTGCTTACTATGGTAGGTTGCTTGGAGGTGGAAGGGATTTCTTGATTAGGTATTGCTCTTTGACTTGTGTTTTTTTTTTTCTTTTCGATAAATCGTCATTTCGCATCTTTGTCAGAAGTTGCGAGAGTTTGGGTCTAATTCTTCTTGCAATCTTTTTTGGAAAAATGACCATATTCATGCCATGTCTTGTAATTGAACGCCAATTGTCCATAGTCCAATTGTTGTGCATGCTTCCAATTATCCAAAGTGAGGAGAATAGCTTTTGGGAGTCCCTTTTCTAGATCAATGTCATGTTCCCATTTTTATTCTTCTTTGTAGTGCAACCATGATGGATTTCTAGGGCAGGAGATGGCCAGGTCAGTGGAGCAGGTTTATGTCATTAGGGGTCCCGATGGAGTTTTGAGGAGTTTTTATGAGATTTGATGGCATTCGCTTGGCATATTTCATCGTCCGCACAGTTTTTCTTTCCTTTCGTCGCATTTCGACAACTTTCAAAAATTAGCGTTATTATTGGGCATAACTTAATTAATTATGCTCGAGGTGGTATTTCGGGGAGATTAATTGATGTAACACCTCAGTGTAATAGCTCGTTGGAACTGGAACAAGAAGATCTATAGGATGGGATGTTGAGAAGAGACTTCCAATGGCCGAAGAGAGTATGGAGGGCAATTTTCCATTTTCCTCAGTTAAAAATGACTTTAACTAGTCATTTTATCAAGGAAAAATAATTAATTGGAGAAAAAGGGCCAAAAGTGACTTAAGTGAAATAATATAAAATTAAAAAGTCACTTGATAAAGTCAATGGAGGAGCTTCTAGAATAATAATAAAATAATAAAATAAGATGCTTCTAGAGGTTTGGAGATTTATCCATGAGATCTATAAAAGAGGAGGAGAAGGTCATTTGGAGACATCTTGGTTTTGATATTGTTTCTTGTATGTGAGGTTGAGAACATGGTTCTTTGCTCCATTAGTAGCCCCAAGACGAAAACCCTTGGGTGATTTAGAGAGATTCTGCGAGCACCCATCTCCCCTTGGTGGATTCATTCAGAATCCACAAGTGTAGTGATTGTTTTTCTGTTTCAGTTGGGAGACCGGAGGGTCATTCCCAACTATTGTATTAGCATCTATCTATATATAACAAAGCTAGATTTTGGTTGCTGCATTTCTTATTGTTCCTCATTGTGTGATTTTTAACGAGATTTTATGCAATTTGTGGGTTTATGGTTTCAGTCATGTTTCTGGTGTTTGGGTTTCCATGGCAATTTCACATTAAGTGCTAGATAATTTGATTTGAAGGGTTTGTTCCAAATTTCCTTCGTTTGGGACATTACAATCAACTTGTACACAAATTTAGGCACATGCAAACATTTTTGCCTCGGGCTCTTATTTGTCAATGTATTTGCCAAGAGTGTTTTCAATAATTCTCAAAGCATCCTCTCCTTAGTAGTGAAGGGAAGATGAGGCAATTGAACCCATACTTGGAAAATAGAATGAACATCAATCTATGAATCAAAGTCTAGAGTCTAGCAATTGAGATACATATCTAGGGTTCCAAAGAAGTAAGGCCCATTACGAAAAATAAAGTCATGGTTGTCTTTTGCTTCGAACAATAAAGCATAAGTACTCCTACTGTAGAAATAATAAGATAATTTACCCTTGATCAAAACCATCCAATTCTTTTCAACTCACATATCCATCAATGTTTCAGAGGGGCAAATACATGTAAATTGTCAATTAAATTTCCTTCCAGCAAGAGCTAAAGCCATATGATGGGGTGTAACTGAGGGAAGATTGACCTTTGGAAATTGTCAAGCTTTTTGGCAAATTGAGAGGGTTGAGTTCTCTTGTCAAATTTCTCTAATGAAGAGATGAGAGAATTGAATGCAATAATTTTGAAGTATGAATCAAGAGGAGGACAACCCCTTCCTGACATTAAGGCCATCTTCAGGTGGCCCAAATGGTCCAAAGATGCAGTCACTAGGGTTAGAGCAACGTGCATGGATATCCTTCATTTGTCTTAGGTACCAATCCCTTATTAAAATAAAAAAGAAAACAAATGATGTCTAGCTTTGTTGTTATTGTTGAGCTTTTTAGGTGATGTTTTAATCCATCTATATGTTGGGGCATTATTGTCTATCAACATATTTTTCATTCTAGTGCTAAATTGTATCTCAGTTCTTCATTACATGTTATGTTTTTAACATCACTTGCTTGGAATCTCTCCATTGGTGAAATACTTCTAGTTTATTGTTTACATGTCAAAATATTTTAATCATGGTTACTCTAAACTTTTGAGTAGTTCCATTGATTCCCTACTATTCCATTATCCATTGCTAGTCTCTTGAGATGTAGGATTTACTATGGGAAGTTGACATCTATATAGGGTTGTCATAATTGAAAATAGAGTTTTGTTGACTTAGGTAGCCTTTGGAAATTGCCTTGCTCCCTTTGTTGTCAAACTTTGTAAAGGTTACATTATTGGGCTTTTTACATTTGGGTTCTTAATGTGTGTTAGGGTTTTCTCTTCTTTGTGTATGATATGTGGCATTTTGGACTTGCGTGTGATTGGTGTTATGATTTTATACTAAGATGTTTGACATCTGGGTCAAACTTCAAAGTTTGAGATTTGGATTTGCATGGCTTTTACTAGTTACTCTAGTTGGCGCCTTATATTTGAAAGATCTTGCCTTGCTTATGTTGGTCATTTATATTTGGAGGGCCATTGTGTTAATAGATGGGGGTAGTGACGATTATTAACCTAGGTTTTGTACCCACAAATATAGATCAAACTGTCTTTTTTCTACAACACTTATTTATATATACTTATATAGCTCTTGATTTTTGTTTGTTTGTGTGGAAGATCAAGACCTATATTGATAACTTTTTCAAGTCACTTGGAGCCCCCCTAGACCTCATGGCCCTAAGATGGTCTTTTACCTTAAGAAAGTTTTTGTCTTTAATGCATGATATGGTTGTTCATCCTAAGTATGTTTAGATTCATTGGTCACATATACTAAGGATTTTTCTTGACCATTTGACGACTGCCATTAGTTACATGCTATGTCACAAGTTTCGTCAAACTTCTACCTTGAGGTTTGAATTTTAGCGAACCTTAAAATATTTTTGAGGTTCGGCGAACCTCATTGAACCTTATAGCCATTGACCAAGTCTGTAGATCAAAACTCATAACCTCATCTCAAAATTCAAGCTTGTAATCTATCTTCACAATTTCTATGTTCATGATAGCATTTTTTATGTTTATTGACGTTGATATCTTTACTATTTTATCCTGTATTTCATTTTAAAGTTAATATATGTGCAAGGGATGTGCATTGGGATGGAAACCCGAATTGAAAGAAGATCACGAAGGAGTATGGAAGGGATGTGCATTGGGTAGGAACACCAAGAGACCATTTGGAAGAAGTGCTTCAAGGTTAAAAGAAATCTTGGATCTTATTCATTCCGATGTCTGTGGTCCTATGACTCCAAAATCACTTGGAGGTCATTTTATTATGTCACATTTATAAATGATCCATTCAAGGAAAACTTGGGTTTACCTAATGAAATCCAAGGATGAAGTATTTACAAAATTTCAAGAATTCAAAGCTGAAGTAGAGAACCTTACAGAAAGAAGAATCAAGATATTAAGATATGATAATGGAGGAGAATACACATCCAAGGAAATCATAGCCTTCTGTAAGGAGTCTGGGGATTAAGAGGGAAATCATAGTCCCATATAATCCCGAACAAAATGGAGTTGCAAAATGAAAGAGGGTAATCATAGTCCCATATAATCCCAAACAAAATGGAGTTGCAAAATGAAAGAATCGATCTATTGAAGAAAGTTTAAAAGCGATGTTATGTGATCAAGATTTACCGAAATTTCCGTGTGATGAAGCTCCAAAGACAACTCTATACATACAAAATCAGAGTCCCCACAGATCACTAGATAAGAAGACTCCCGAGGAAGTGTTCACTGGGAAGAAACCATCCGTAGATCATCTCCGAATTTTTGGATGTCCTGTATATATCCATATACCTAAGGACAAAAGAAAGAAGTTGGATCCACTAGGCATGAAGGGAACATTTGTGGGATATAGTAAGTCTTCTAAGGCCTATAGGATCTACATAAAGGAAGGACACCAAATAGAACTCAGTTGAGATGTATTATTTGACGAAAGTATTGCATTCAAGAAATCAAAGGATATGCCTGTGGACTCTGATGATGAAGAACTTCCGTTATGCGAAGAAGAAGTTACTAGGGAAGGAGAAGAATCAAACCATGAAGATGAAAGTCCCTATGAACCTATATACAACCTGTGGTAATCCCCGAAACTACAAAAAAACCTAACTCATTGAAGTCTACAGTTGTAGATGTAGAAGGTCATGGAGCAGCTCAAGGTACATTCTGGGAAAGCAAGAAGCCCAAACAATATTCTAGGTATGAAGCTTACATGAAAAAACTAATAGAAGCAGGGCCATCCTCTTTTGAAGAAGCTGTCAATCACCAAGAATGGAAGAATGAATGAAGAATATCAATCTATAATGAAGAATGGAGTTTGGGAGATCATACCTAGGCTTGAAGACAAATCTGTGGTAACTTCCAAGTGGCTCTACAAGATCAAACATGCAACAGATGGAAGTATTAATAAATATAAGGGAAGATTTGTGGCTAGGGGCTTCTCTCAGTAGGAAGGCATCAACTATGAAGACACATTTGCTCCAACAACAAGGTATACAACTATTTGTTCGTTGGTCTCTTTGGTAGCATCGTTGGGATGGAACATCCACCAAATGGATGTCAAGACGACATTCCTAAATGGCACAATTGATGAGGAAGTCTATATAGAACAACCCTTGGGATTTGAAGTTAAAGATAGAAAGACATATGTTTGCAGATTAAAGAAGGCATTATATGGCCTCAAGAAAGCACCAAGGGCATGGTATGCTAGGATGGATGCATACCTATAGAGATTAGGCTTCACAAAGAGTTCTACTGGTCTGAACCTTTATATCAAGGCTGAGAAGGGAGAGTCGGTAATCATTCTTTTATATGGGGATGATCTTCTCTTGACAAGTATGGAAGGTCGAATTGAAGAATGTAAAAAGCAACTCGCATCATAATTTGACATGAAGGATCTAGAGTTGATGCACTACTATTTGGGATTGGAAGTCTCGCAAGGATTGTTGATTTGGGGTAGCATCAGATGTGCTCTAGCCATGAAAATTGGTGGAGAGGCTAAAGCACATGAGATCTCCATGACCCAAAAATGGTTTGGGCAGATTCTAACCGGTTTGGGAGATATTAAAATAATTAATATTTTTAATGGAATTCCTAAGTCTAAACTTATGAGAAATAATATATTAATGGGTATTAATATAACACTGGGTTAGAGGGTTCCAAAAATCATGGATCAAGCCAAATCTAATCTTAGCCGTTGATTAGAGATTTAATCTTGGCCGTTGAAGGACCAACATGAAAAGTATAAGAGGAGGCTTGAGGGTCAGTTGGAAGACACACCAGAGTGATCGGTCATTTGATTTACTAGATCGGGGTTGCTAAGTAAAGTCGAATTAGTGATCAACAACAAGGGGCAGTGAGTACTAGACAAAGAGGTAGAGATAGTGCCGAGAGACCAGCGCAGGAGAAGAGTGGCAGACGCAGAAGCCAGAGTAGGCCACACAGAGCCTAACGGAGACAGCGCAAAGGCCAAAGCGCCTGCGTCATCCAGGCAAAGGGTAGCAGGAGTGACACAGAGGGTGCCAGAGGCTGACACAGAGGCTAGGAGGGTTGACGCAGAGGGTTCTGAGGCTGACGCGGAGGCCAGGAGGGCTGACACAAAGCTTCAGTGTTGCTGGAGAGGGTTTCGTGGGGCAGGTTTTCTGAATACTTGCTTCCGAATAGAGAGGTATTATTGCCGATTATTTTTCTCTGTCGGGTGAGCCAGTTTGGCACCCAGTTGTACTCAAGGATATACTGCATAATAATAAACCCTCATAATTGCTGCACCGATTTTCCTGCATTGGGTTTTTCTGGGGACGAGATGTCCAAAAATAACGATGTCACTTGTGTGTTTGTTTTCTTTCAGCTGTTGATCTGTAGATGGTTGAGACTGTATTGTGTTTATTTCGTTATTAACAAGTAGAAGAAATAAACCAGAAGAATACAAATTAAATTTCTAATGGATAGACTTAGAAATTACAACATGGTATCAGAGCGTGGTTGCAGATCATAGGAGTGCTGAAGGCATCAGCTGAAGCAAAGCATTTGCAGCAGAATTAGCTGTCCTGAGTGATAGAAGCCGATCCTTGTAGAAAGCGATAGAAGAAGGGTTGACGCAGAGGGACTGTCATCAGTCCGGGCCAAAGAAAGGCCAGCATAGAGGCTGAGGAGGGCAGAAAAAGGCTCACGCAAAGCGACGCAGAGACCAAGAGGGTTGACACAGTTGGCTGAGGGAGCATTTTTGCCAGTGCTGGGATTGCGCAGAGCTTAGAGGCTCAATTCTTCAGTTGCTGGGGAATAAGAAGCTGTGGGCAGTTTGTGGGAGTGAAGCTGGTGGGGTATTGTGGGCAGAACAATAACTAACAGGACAAAACCAAGGTAGAGGGAGTCGCTACTAAGGCAAATTTCTAGCCAAGAAATTTGGATCAGTGTTGCAGGTGCACAGAAGATCGGAGAGGTATGACTTGACGATTGGCAGGAGGATTTCCAGAAGGAAAATTGTGACTCAGAGGGAGTCTAGCAAAGAACTTCCTGGTGGGAAGTAGGGAGACTTAGCAAGAGTTTAAGAGAGAACTTTTGGAGGGAAGTAGAGAGTCTTGGAGGAGTCGACAAGAAGAGCAAAGAGATGGCCATGAATGGGTTGAGGTATCAGGACAGGCTGGACGGGGCGCCCAACTTTGTGGTCTGGAAGGCTAGGTTCCTGTGCATTCTAGATAGACATCGCATCAAGGACTTTGCCTTGAGAACAATGGCGATACCAGTTGGCCCGACTGATAATGAGAAGTACGAGGAGACAATGGCCAAGGCGAAATGTATCATCCTTGATGGGGTCAAGGATCATGTGGTTCAACATATTGTCGAGAAGGAGACGACAAGGAAATGTGGAACGCCTTGAAGAAGTTGTACCAACAAACTTTCGTGCAGAGGAAGATGTTACTTGAGAATTAGCTGCGGTCATACCAGATGCAGAAAGAGGAGCAGATAGATCACTTCCTCGGGAGATTGAAGGAGATTTGGGACCAATTGACTTCCATAGGGGCCACGCTGGATGAGAAGATGTTGGTGAGGACTGCACTAAACGCAGTGTTTGAAGAGTGGGAGACATTTGTCGAGAGCATATTGGGGAGGGCGAAGCTTCCAGATTGGGAAGAATTGTGGGCGGCTCTTTGCCAAGAAGATATTAGATAGTTGAGCAAGACGAGAATTAGCAGCAAAGGAATCCAGATCAAGAAGGAAGAGGAAGAGGATGCAACTTTGGCAATCTGCGGGAAAGTAGGAGAAGAGGAAGAAAAAAGACCTCTCCAAAGTTAAGTGCTTCAACTGTGGTGAACTAGGTCATTATGCGAAGCAGTGTCTGAGGAAGAAGAATAAGGGAGAGGCGTCTGACTCCAGGGCAGCACCAACGAAGGCGGAAAAGGAGGTCGAGGAGGATGACGATTGTGCCATGAGTGCTCATGTGCCTCTAGAGAAGAGGTGGGGAGACATCGAACTGTAGTCAGGAGGACTACAAGCGATGAGGGGCAGGATCCTTGAGGTACCAAACCTCTTGGATTATACCTTGCTACAAAAGCCTCGAAGAGAGAGTAGTAGGACTGGCGGATGTCGGTAGAGACGGATGCGGATGAAGCGACAAAGAGTGCTACAGTGCAGGAGTCCCTAGGCAGCGCGAGGCTAGCAGGTTGCAGCAGTGCATGAGGCACAGAGAGTGTTGCAAAAGTGCAGGATGGCACAAAGAGGTTTGCAGCAGTGCGAGATGCAGGGAGTTGTTGCAATAGCGCAGAGGCAATAGAGGGAGCACTTGTTAGCGGTAAAGAGAGCTTCAGCATCGAGAGTATTTCTAGCCCGATAGGGATGTCAGAAGTTGGGTGGATCAGTTACTTACTTCTCAGCAATTGAGTTGCAATGCAGATGTAGTGTTGGGAGAAAGGACCAGCAACAACACGGATGCAGAGGGAGCTGCTGTATGGATGCAACAGTGGTAGTGGCAGGGCCATGGGCAGCAGTATAGGGTGCAACAGTGTAGATGATGTTGGGCGGGGAGGTCTAGCATCAGCACAGGTACCGATGCTGTATAATCAATGTAATGTTCAGTATGGAGTATTACTAGAGCACAGTCCTCGCTGAGAGGGAGTGTTGATTTGGGGTAGCATCAAATGTGCTCTAGCCATGAAAATTGGTGGAGAGGCTAAAGCACATGAGAGGCAGAGATAGTGCCAAGAGACCAGCGCAGGAGCAGAGATGTAGATGCAGAAGCCAGAGCAAGCCACGCAGAGCCCAACAGAGACAACATAGAGGCCAGAGGGCTTGCGTCATCCACGCAGAGGGTAGCAGGAGTGACGCAGAGGGTCCCAAAGGCTACGCAGTGCCTCAGAGGGCTGACACAGACGGTTCTGAGGCTGATGCGGAGGCCAGGAGGGCTGACGCAGAGCTTCAGTGTTGCTGGAGAGGGTTTCGTGGGGCAGGTTTTCTGAATACCTTGAAGAGACTAAGGAGTTCCGAATCTAGCCCAGTGGATCCTACCAATTATAGACAATTGATTGGCTCACTAATGTACTTGGTGAACACTAGACCAAACATATGTTTGCAGTAAATATTCTTAGTTTGTTCCAAGCAATGTTTTAAAACTCTGACTCCGACTCCGACTCAGAAACGACCGAGGTTCGACTCCAGCTTCGGCTCCGACTCGGTATCGACTCGGCCAGTTTGATTTCAATGACTCGGTCGTTGTAAAAAATACATTAAATATATTTTTTTATTATAAAAACATAATTTTAAAGATTTTCATTCATGTCTCGAAACACTAAGCTTTAGAATATAGAGAGAAGACAACATATGATCAAAGTAGGCTCATGAATATATCCATTATATCAAAATGGCACCCAGTGCACTGTCCAATACAAAGTTCATACTTATCCATCAAGGCATGATTCTTTTCTGCCTCAGCCTAAGGACAATCACTAGACCACAACAACAATAATACCAATTCTCTGCCCCGAATGAAGTCTCAAAACCCTTGATTTAATTTTGGTCAAGCTCCGGAACAATCAGAGGTAAATATGTATTTATTAGTCCATTGCCAAAACCTTTGCATTTTTAAAAACATTGTATGTCTCAATGCATTGTTTTAGTTTTCTAATTCATACCAGTAGGATAACCATACTTCGGCCTTGTAATTTTCAAAACTTTCTCACAGTGATAGATTACTTTAGGGCTATAAATATGAAATAAACAACAACCCAACCATTGATATGTAGGAGGCGGAACAACTTTTGACAAATGTGCTTCAGGATTTTTGTTAAAGAGCCCAACCGGCCGAGTTGTTATCGAGCCAGCTGAGTCATTACCGAGTCGATCGAGTTGTTACCGAGTCGACCGAGTTAATCACTGGCTCGGTAACAACTCGGCCAACCGTCTGTTTCGGCTACCGAGCCGACCCGGCCAGGCATTGGCTCGGTCTGACTCGGTCGAGTCGGAGTCGACTCAACCATTTTTTAAAACAATGGTTCCAAGTGGAGCCGAAGCATGATCATTAGATAACATCCAAGCACATACTGAGATATATTAAAGGAACCATCCACTATTGCCTGAAATATGATAGGAGGAATGATGTCCACTTGGTTATTTCAATTGGGGAGGCAGTGAGCAGGATGGAAGTAGTACAGGAGGATGTATTAGTTTGGGATCCTCCATGATCTCATGGATGAGTAGAAAGTAATATACAGTTGCTATAAGTAGTGTCGAGGCTGAATATATTGCAGCCTGTGAAGTGAGCAGAGAAGTTGTCTGGTTGAGGAAGCTGATGTCCGACTTATTCGATGGACGAATGGACCCTACAATGATACATTGTGATAACACCAGTTGTATAAGATTGTTTGAAGACCCAATGTTTCATGGAAAGAAAAAGCATATCAACAACTAGTATCACAACGTTCAAAAGCTAATACAAGATGGTTTGTTGCAGCTACAATATATCTCCACCGATGAGCAGGTAGCTGACATATTGACAAAATCTCTTCCTAATAAGAAGCTTGTGTATTTGCGAAAAAAGCTTGGTTGGTTGATGTATCCTCCCTGATTGCGAGGGAGAGATAGGTACATCATTCTTGTCTTCACTTGGGAAGATAGAATGGAGGATTGGGTAAGCATCTGACATCTGATACTCTTTGAGGATGTGGTAGGGCATCCAAGATAAGAGTAGTCGAGGACCGATATTCTTTGAGGACTAGCTATCCAAGATAAGAATAGTCCAAGGAGGGACATACTCTATGAACACCCAGGTGGGGTATGTGGCTTGAGGGACAATGATGATCGTGTCTAGAAATCATTGGTCTCACCAACATTGTGGTTTGATCTTTTGGAGAGATAGCGTTGTTAGTCAAGGCCTTGCTATTTGACAATGCTGGTTGATATGATGCTATATAGATGGGTTACCAATCTGACTCTTCTTATGAG